>PVIJ01001494.1:46024-196645 GCA_004024925.1 Scalopus aquaticus | reverse complement strand
GAATACTATTCAGCATGGAAAGAAGATAAACACATGCAATTTGCAGCGACATGGATGGAATTAGAGGGGATCATACTCAGTGAAATAAGCCAGAAAGAAAGAGAAAAATATTGAATGGTTTCACTTATAACAGGACTATAGGGAGGCCGGGTGGGAGAGAGACAATCAGTGTGGAGGGGGGGGAGGAGGGAGGTGGAGGGAGGGAAAGAAAAGGGCACAAAATGGAATAGAAAAGAACACAAGGGACCATGGAGATGGATCACGGGTGAATTGGTGGTGGACTACCCAAGGGGAATACAAAATGTAAAAGACATAAATAGCAATAAAAATATATATTAAAAAAAATTGAAATGTAATTTTAATGCCTCGAACCTCTGAAATTTTCTCTTGCCTCATCAATGTAGCACTCCTATATCAGCTTATAATTCAATTCACAAGCAGTTAACAAATGGATTTTAGGATCTTACCCTTTGAGAAGTAATTAGAAGTTCAATTTGTGCTTCTGAAACTTCACAATGAGCTATATGTCCCAAAGGCATCTGAAGTAAACACTGTTAGTTTATCAAATCATGTACATACAGTTATTGAAATGCAAGTATTGACACAATGAGGGGAAGGGGAGGTTTGAATGTTGGCATCAAACAAAAGATGAATTTTTATTAAAGTCTGAGTTGTGACCATTTTCTAATATAACAATGCTGTTGATCAAAATCCTTTCAGCATTCTTCAAAATTTTAATTAACTTTTTTAGTAAAGTGTGTGGACTTATGGACAAAGTTTATAATTTGATTGTGTATATCTAATGAAGAAGGTCTGTTCGAAAGACCAAAGACTTCACAATCTTTCCACCACAGGCAACACATTAAATTGGAATCTGGTGTGTAGTGAATATTTGCTGAAGTTGTCCTTCTTCTTGACACTTTGCACGTCCAAGCAGATCCATATCATAAAGAATACAAAAATACTGCTTGCATTTTGGTATGTTTCTATATATCCAAAGCAATTTCAACTAAATTTACTTTGGTGGTATTAACATAGATAGGACTTCAAATTTACAAGTGCACTAATACTTTTGCTAAAAAGAAATAAACCCAGAGTTAGCCCATGGCTGTTTGCTAATATATGTATTTATAGATATATATATTTTGCAATACCTTCTAAGAGTCCTGGCAGGCTCCTATGTGCACAGAGATTTAGCTGAAATTGTTTTTGTTTTTAAGATTTTATTTTTACATACAAGCTGGGGTGTGGGCCAGAGGTGTGGGGCGATGAGAAGGTTCACCAGAGACAGAGCGGGGAGCAGAACAGGCAGATCAACCGAAAGACACTGCTGAGGAGAGCAGCTCGTGAGGCCGGAGAGGTCTGCCGCACCATGTGGGACTCTTCCCCAACAGGCATAGAACTCATGCCGCAGCTGCCAACAGATCCACAGCTCTGCGCTTAACCCGTTGCGCCACCAGGGAGGCCCTAGCTGAAATTGTTAATTGAAGATTAGCCTGGGCCAGCTACTAGAGCACCAAAAGATTGAACATTTGCTTGTGGTATGGGACTCAGGAAAAGGTTTGAGGATATTCCATTGTATATGGAGTGTGTGGGTTAAATAAGATTTCTCTAGATGTATTTGGGAGGAGGTACACTTGAGGCCCAAAGCAGAAACAGCAGTCTAGTTTAGCAGAATTGAATGTAGTCAGTGCAGACTCAAGGCAGACATTTCACCCCAGGACTTCATTGGGTTAAGCAGGGCCTCGTGATATGACCATACATTTAAAACATGAGATAAAGTACCTGCAACTACCCATGATATTAGACATTTAGACATTTTGGCTTTGCTACCATTTTGTTTGGAGACGGAACTTAGTTTTTATTAGTGTGATCTTATTAATTGCAAAACTTCCTTAATGCACATCTTTTCCATAAAGTACATCATAGATTTCTTACGCTCAAGAGTACTGGGCAACACTTTAGATTAATGCTTTGGGATCAATTTAATGAACAAATTACAAAAATCACATGACACTAAATAGATTTTGAAAAGGGTGCTTTTTTCCAGTATGAGAACTGAAATAAGAAGGCAAAGGGGTAGGCTTGTTTAATCTTAGTTGGGATTGAACTGGTTGGTCGACTTAAATATTTTACTGTTCTGTGCATGTCTTCAAATGACCAGGAAAGCATCAGGAAAATTGATTTGGGTGTTACAAGTAAGTAAATTTTAGCATGATGACAAATTCACAAGTTTGGAACCTGAAGATAATGATGATAAACTGTACAATGGATGATTCAACCACCAAATAGTCAAAGATTATATAATATTTTATTAATTACTAAGTGTGAGGTTGAAATGTGTATTTTCCCATTATTCTCGACCATTCATTTTATACTGGTATTAAAAAAATGTTGTCCTCATACATAGTTACCTATTGTAAGTATACATTTTTGATTGTATACTTTCCTCTGCCTGAAGCACTCAATTCCTCCTTCTTCATTACCTAATTCCTACTCAATCTTCATAGCTCAAGTTAACATCATCTCTACTATCACGCTTCCCTCCATTGACTAAGTAACCTTCCTCTGATTGTTTGCATTCCTTTATCTTGGAACTTGGAATTTAATAAATTTTCTGTCTATATTGCAAACTTCAAAATAAGGCCCTTTTGTGCCCTTATTGTAACCTTAATAGCTAGCACAATTCTTGGCCTATAATAACCATCAAGTAGTGTGCTGAATTAAACTGAATTAGGAAGGGTATGGAATTGTTAATTTTAAAAGGAATGAACACTTAATTGAATACGTAAGAAAACTTTTTAAAAAGCTCAGACCAAGTTGAAATATTCAAATGAAAGATAGTACACTGAGGCACAAAAAAGTAAATTCGTTTGACTCGAGAAAGGAAGGACTTTGTGGGTTCACATAATAGGGGGGGGGGATTGCTTAAAACTCATACAATGTGAATTGGATGATTCAGCAACATAAACCAATTATTTAAAAAGCTATCATTATACTGGAGTATATTAATAGGAGAATGACAAGCTTATCATGAGTAGTCATCTTTCTTCCATATTTGGCAATAATCATGTCCTTCTTGAAGTTTTTATGAGACTAGTAGAGAAATTGGATCTCATTCAACAAAGACCAATAGAAGTGAAAATAAGGCTGTAGAAAAAATTAAAAGGACTCCGAGGAGGTCAGAAGACAGCAAGGAGGATCATGAATAAGAACTTGCCATCAAGCCCAGCCTGATACTTGGTACAAGGTTCAATAAATAACTTTTTGATTAATTGAAATACTGAAGTTGAGGCTTAAAGGGCAGAGATCAGGGCCTCCCCGGTGGTACAGCGGTTGAGCGCTGCGCTGTGGAGCTGTCGGCCACGGCACATGGCGCGGCAGACCTCTCCTGCCTCACCCGCTGCTCCCCTCACCAGTGTACTTCTGATCTGCCTGTTCTGCTCCCCACTCTGTCTCTGGTGAACCCTCTCGCCACCCCACGCCTCTGGCCTGTACCTCAGCTTGTATGTAAAAAAAATAAATAAGAAAAAAAAGGGCAGAGATCAGTGGTCCTATACTCATGTAGTAGCTAAGGCTGGATGAAATGGATTAAAATTCTAGAAATAGATGAAAAGTGATTTGAAGGTGAATCTGATGGTACCAAGTAATTAAATATGGGAATGAACTTCAGCAGGAGACACTGAAATATTCTTTCATGTGTATCTATCACTTATATTATAAACTGCTTTGAATTGCTTCTCAATGTTCAGCCTGCAAACAGAGGACTGGATTAATTGCTCTTTTTACCATGCTAACAGAACTCTACTATTTACTGGTATGTTACATTTTTAATCTAGAAATCTGTGAATATAATTTTATTCAATTTATTTAACCTTTATCCATCATTATTTTAATATTTCTCACTTTCACTTTCACATATATTTTCAGGATGATGAAGAAAAGAATCTCCATTTATTTTTTCTATCTTATTCTCACCTGGTAATAGATTTGAACTAAGGTGCATAAAGAAAGCAAGCCCCAGTTAGGGAGTTGGCTGTATTTCTTTTATACAGAGTAGCAATAATAATTATTTTTACAACATCTATTAAGAACTTACATGTCAAGCACTAAGATGGGAACTTTCTATACTTTATATCATTTATCCCAAAGGCTGTTCTCTGAAGAAGCTACTATTATAATGTCTTTCATGGATGAGGGAAAATCACCATTTAGTTATTCAAAATGTATTTGTTGGAAAACCTACTGCATGCTATGATTTTTGTTGGGGAAGGGCACAGATTGGGTTTCTAAGGAAATAAACAGGAAATGGAGGTTTATTTGCAGGAATTTTATTGGGGTGTGCTCTCAGTAACAACATTTGACAGGAATGAAAGAAGCAGAATTGGCAGTGAAAAAAACTGAATTGTAACACAGTTGAAAATAAAATGATTATCTGTCTTATCTCTAGGAAACGCTAAAACTGGATGACCTTTTCATAGTGACAAGGGACCGGGGCCTTCATCCTCACCCAACAGTCGCAAAGTGTAGATTTCCCAGGGAAGATGGTTACCTTGATGAGGCAGATCTCATTCCTCCAAGGGCAGCTTCTGGAAAAGGACTCAGCTATGAGCCGATCCCACTTGGGACACAGCAGTGTGACACTCATAGGAATATCACCTTCATGGTGCTTTAGTTCGTTGTGTGGAAGTGGGCGAAACTATTAATCAATGATATTTTTTCCTGCTGCAAGTCATGATGCACGATAAGGAGAAAAATAAAGGGAAGCAGAAGCTCCAAAGAACAGGATGATGACAGTAAAGTTAAAGAAATGAGGACACAGTTAAAGAAATAAGCCCAGATAATGCAGAGTCTCTGTGATTCATTACAGACTTTGGTATTTATTCTGAATGACTTAGAAGATTGTTTGTAGGTTTTGAAGAGAGGTGTGAATGACAAATTTGAAAAGGCTCCCTCTTCTGTGTTAAGAACAGACGGTAGGGACAGAGGCAAAAAAAAAAAAATAAAAAACAGGATAAGAGTTAAGTTTATTGCATGCAGTCCAAGCAAAAATTGGGGCTAGCTTGGACTAAGGTGATGAAAGTGCTTGGATTCAGGATACATTTGAAAGGTAGAACCAGAAGAATTTGTTAATCTATAGTGCAACAATTTGACCTTCAGCAAACTATTTTATTTCTTATAGCCTTATTGTCCCTTCTTAAAATAGGGGATAAAAAGTCTATTCTGTTCAGCAGCTTGTGAGGATTAATGAAAAAATGCATGTGATGTGCTTGGCAGAGTGCCCGGAACACATGTGTACCCCCCCATTTCTCCCCCTTCTTCCCCTCGCCTCCCACCTTTGTCAATGTGCTTTTACTTCCATCACTACATTTGGTCCTAAAAAAATATACTGGAACATAACAGGCCAAACATTATTAACTTCTACTTAAAAATGAAGATTCATTTGAGTGATTTGCATATAATGTCATTCATTTAAATTTTATTTATATGAAACTCCACCCAGAGTTCATGAAAACATCTCTGACCTTACCTTCGATTGCAGTATACCTTCAAGTGTAGAGCAAGGCTTTTTACATGAGCTGTTTAAACCCTTCCAGATATCTCCTAAGTCTCACAAGAAGCAAAAATCATCCTACTTGTTGGTGAATTTAAAAAGTATGCTCTCCAAATTTCCAATTGGAAAGGCTTCTTTTAAAGAAACATATGCTACCCCAGCTGTCTGCATTTAATAAAGCAGCCCTTACTTAAGAAATAAAGGAATGGAATATAACATTTCAGAGGTTCTTCATAGGCAATGGAGAGTTTTGAATTATGTGAATCTAGTTAAATAAGGTTAGGATGCAAGTAGAGAAATTGCAGAAGAGTGAGGGGCCCTATAATGCATGTAGAACACCAGGCTTTAGAAGGTAATGCTATTTACAACACAGATATTATTAACGAGTCAGACAAATCAAAGGCTGTTAAAGAGAAACAAAATGCTATTTCTGTTATTGATGTATATTAAATCACATGTTTATTTATAAGACATTAATATAAAATTTATTTATAACAATATTCATAATGTTCTTCTAACTCATAATCATTATGTGAATAATTACACAGACAAGTCAGTGCTTGTCTTTATGTTTTACTTCCTCATAATCAAAAGTAGAACTATTTCAGCAGTTTATTGTTGCCGTTGAAAATTTTATTAAAAAGCTTAAAGGTCAAAATAGTAAAAAAAAAGAGAAATCAATAAAAAAAGTACTAAGTTGCTAATAGTTACACTGCACTTTTGAGTTAATGACTTGAACTATTTTTCCTATAATTGATGAACTGATATTTTATGTTGTTACATGATTTATTTTTCAAAGTCAGTATGGTTTTGGACACAGATCATTCTAATCTCACCGTGCCCACCGAGGGTAATAGTAATAGGACTGAGGGGGGCTTAAGGAAATAACAGGGCTTACCTCCCTGCCTTCTTCCCCTAGATAGCCTCCCCTCTACCGGGGGAGGGACACATGAAGACCTCCCCAAAGGAGGCTATGGGAGCCTCTAGTGAGTTTCAGGGTCAGAATCATCAGCCTGTTTAACCCTCTGGTTCCTACTTCTCTTGCAAATTTCCATGTCTGAAGAGGGACCCCAAAAAACTTAAGTCTTATGCAACAAGATCTCTGGATGGTATTTGCACAAACTAATGTTTGAGAACCACAAACTTTAGCTTTGGGAATAACATGAACACATTGTTGAAACTTGCTGACTTTGGGCTACTTTACATGTAAATTGGGGATCATGACATTACTCCCAAAGTCACCATGAAAGTTAAAATTGATAAAACTAAAAGAAACATATGAATCATGCAATGTTTAGTACTGCCATTTATCATTATTACTAACCAGAATCCATGGTTTCCTGGGCTGGCTCAATGCAGAAACAAAAGATTTGAAGATATTTTCAAGAATATATATGCTTAAGTAATAAATCATGAAATGCAGACATATTACTGATTAAAATGAAGTCAGAAAAATCTTGGCAGAAAGAAAGAAAAATGAGTGTAGGAGGGTCTGGTTCTCTCAAGGCAAAGGGAAAATGTGCCGTGAACCAAACTGGACTGTTGGCAGGATGCAGAGTAGAGCAGCAAGCTGTGTTCACTTTCCTCAGATTTCAAGAAGGAAAAAGTGCGTGCGTGCATGCATGCGTGCGTGCGTGCGTGCGTGTGTGTAAAAATTTGGATTGTGTAATATTATCAAAAGTACATGACATCTACTACAAGAATAGTGAAATATTTAAAACTCTTAAGACAAAATTGAAAGTGTGTCTGCATCCAAATACTATTCCTCTCCTTGAGATGACAAGTCACTCTTTATGAGAGTCAGGGGTTAGAAACCAGAATAAGAAATGAAAGGGGGGCCTCCCTGGTGGCTCAGCGGTTAAGCGCTGTGCTGGGAGCTGTCTGCATCAGCGACGCGAGTTCGATGCCCAGCCAGGGATATTCCCACACGGCGCGGTAGACCTCTCCTGCCTCTCCCTCTGCTCCGCTCAGCAGTGTATTTCCGTCTGTCTGCCTGTTCTGCTCCCCACTCTGTCTCTGGTGAACTCTCTCGCCGCCCCACACCTCTGGCCTCTACCCCAGCTTGTATGCATAAATAAATAAATCTTTAAAAAAAAAAAAAAGAAATGAAAGGGGCCAGAGAACAAAGCCTTAAATTTAAGATTCCATTGGTCTGTTGACTCTCAGTTATGACAAGAGCCAGAATGGGATCACAAAATGAAGGATTTGAGATGGAGTTGTAGGCCAGTGGGGTTAAGTCCAAGGGCCTGCAAAACAGTGAGTGTGGTGTGAGTTTTCAACGCCTGGAGCAAATGCAGAGTTTAAAGGTGGAGGAGATTGTGATCAGAGACAATGAAGCAATCAGTGGAAAGTTGATAGCAGCCAGGAGGCTGATAGGTGGAGAGAGAAGTGTATCTGATTCTTGTCCCTCCCACCCTCACCCAGTTCCTTGAGCACGAGAATAATCAGTGTGTGCTCAAGTGGCTTCAAAGGAAGCCACGTTCCTCCGAACAGCACTGGATTTCAAGAAGACAGAAGGTTCATTCTATAAAAAGGTCAAGCATTCTGGGAAAGCATTTACCGTGGTGCAGGCAGGGGGGGACTTCTGAGAGTGCTCTCAGTGCCCTCAAACTGGGCATTGCTCTCAAAGGGGACCATACTTGGGGTTAATGCTCTGTGTATGTGACCTGCCTCTTCTCAGTTTTGTCTTAGAATTTGCTTTGTAAGTGAAACCTGTTGGGAAGATGGAGAATTCCTGAGAGCTTACCTCTTGTCCTGCCTCCCTGGACCAGACTTGAGTTACCTGCTCCCCTCTCTTCCTCTGCCCAGCAACTTCAGTTACCACCCCCGCCCCCAAGGGAGGTGCTAGGCCTGTTCTTTTGGGTGGGGAGAAGGGGAAGGGGAAGAGGAATGTAAGTCCCAGTGGGAGTTGGGGGTAGTGCCTGGGCTCCTGTAAAGGTTTGCACTCTCCCCCCAACCCCCACCCCTGCTTGAGGGAGCAGGCCATTTCATACCCAACAGTGTGACTGGTTTAGAAAGAGAACACAGAAGAAAATACTGTTTCCCCTGCTTCCTTGCACAAGAGGCCCTGCATTTTGCACTGGGTACTGGGTTCTATAAATCATGCAGCTGGCCCTGACAGGACGCCACTAAGGATAACAGGGGTAAAGCGTATGGGAGGACAATGTAGAGAAAAGGGTCAGAGACATACACATCAAGGAGAACTTCGGGAGGATGCATTGCTGAACCAATAAAATGGGTAGATAACGTTTGTATTTGAGCAGTGGTCAAGGATGAGATGGTGATGTGGAAGTTATCCTGTCAAAGATCCAAATGGAACTCTGGCAAAAGTTTTAGTGTGAGCCCTGAATTGCAATGCTTAACTACTGCTGCTGGTGCCAAACAGAAAGTTGAAAGGTTCTCATACATTGGTTCAATAAATCCTATCCCAGGGGCTATTAAGAGATTTATTTCTGATTTGAAAAATCTCCTTTGTTGAATACCTAAGAACACTCCTGGTATGTGGGGGCCGGTGGAGACCAGGGGAAGGCAGTGGAGACAGAAGTGTATCTCATTCTAAAAGCAGGATATAGTCAAAGCCTATTGAGTTTACAAGGAAAAAGAAAAGGCTTTGATTCCTGACCTGTCAGTGAACAATTGAAGACCTTAATTTCTTTGAGGTCTATCTGTTTATGCCTGTGTTATTTATTTTTACTGCTCCAGGTACTTTATTGTCAAAATACATAGTAAATGTGACATTGTCTTTCAAATTACTACATACACATTAACTGGTATTTTAATTCTGTATTTTTTTTAAGGATGATGATACTTCAAATATTCTGTAACAGTATTGGGAGAAAAACACTGAATTGTGCTTCATCTTAGCCAGTGCCACGTTTCTTGAGGGTTAAGTCTTGGGGTAGGGAAATGATAAATGTAAATACAATGAAAACAAAAGCAAAAGGTGAAGTTCCAAGCAGAGGAAAGCTAAGTTTATATATTAAAATACCAGGTGTGAATGGGTGAGTGTCCTAGAAAATATATCTTTAAAATATGAGACCAGATTAAGAAAAGGTCTTCTTTTCTGAATTTTAGGATTTTTTACTCAATTAATCTACAACTTAAGAAATTCCTTCCTTGTTATTTTCTCTTTTTCAATATCATAGAAGAGTTTAAAATGTAAGTGGGCTTGGCTTTTGACCCACCTTTCCTCAATTACTAGTGGGATACTCACAAAAATTACTATTGTGACTGAGTGAAAATAATAAGTACCAATCTAAAGAGACCAGTGAAACAATATTGTTAAGTGGTGATGTTAGAATTTTAGGAAAGAAACAAATCAAGAAACTGAAATTCCAGTAAAATGTTTCAGTCCCCTCCAATACTAACTGAAGCCCCAGCTTATTTCAAACTAATGTTTTAGTACTTCTGTTCTCAAATATGTTTTTAAAATGTTAAGGTAGATAACAACATGCACCTATCGAATTTTGTGAGATTTTGGAAACAGAACTTAAAATCACATTGTGTGCCAAATTGTACCACCCCACCCTTTCTGGAGAGGAAAACTGTAACTAGAATAGGGGAGAAATATCAGGATATGGTACTTGGTCAAGTCTCTTTAGGAGTGCATGGCTTCTTTGAAAAGATCGCCACCTAGAGGAAATTTTGAGTCAATGTAACATCTGCAATGCACCACACATGCTGCATAATACCAAATGACAGATTTAAGAAGAAAACCGTGTAACATGTTCTCATATGTCAGTAATGAGGTAGGACACCTAGAAGACTCATACTATTTTGCCTAGCATGTGTATTTGTGCACAATTTTGTTTTCATTCCTAATTAGCACTAGAACCATATATAGCTCTTGCTTATACATTTGGATTGGACTTCTAATTTTTTCCTCCATATCTAGAAATATTTTTATAGAAGATATCCTGCAACTTGATTGCAGGGATAAAAAGTATATTTTGTGCAAATTGTGCTATTTGAAAATAATTAGCAATTTTATTTAGTACCCTGAAAATGTTTGAGCCCAACAGGTATACAAATCTTCATTTGAATTGTCTTTGAAATTAACACAGTATTTCTCTTTAAACTCATTTGTTTCTGATCATTTCTAACTAGGTCCCCAATTGAGAGCAAGTGGGTTGGGGGGGATAATTTGTTTGGTTGGTTCAGGTACAAATGGGCTATTTTTTGATAAATGTCTAGGGGAATCACTGCATTTTCTGAAAGCATATTTAATATGAAAAATTATCCATCTAGTGATCTTTATAAATTATGTCTTTTACAGACACATATTACAGATATGGGAGCAAGAAAGAAAGCAAGACATCTTTAAGGTAAGTTTAAAGAGATGATTTAGCAGTCATGAGAAATGTGTGTGTGTATATATATATATATATATATATATATATATATATATATTTTAAAGTTACTAACTTTAAAAAGTCCCTAAAAATGATTTTAAATTAAATCATATGTTCTGAAGATAACAATTTTTGCTTAATTATATACTGCTGCACTGTGAATTTTTAGCATGTCAAAAATTATACAGTAAGTAAGAATTTACATGAAAAACTGTTTTATGAATCATTTGAAGAAGTTTTGTTGTCCTGTGTCTACACTTATTCTATACTTATTAGATCAGTTGTCATACTATTTGGTGAGTGCCTATTAACTCATCAATCTTCCCAACCAAATGGTAAAATTCCTTGGGGGCAGATACTATGCTTTATATTCAGTCACTTTCAGGTTTCTATTTGGTCAATGTTGGCTCTGATTAATTGGTAACTATAGAACTAATGGTTAAATGTTTTAAATATATCCTTTACATCTGTCTGTAGCACTTAGAATAATGTTTGACATTTAGGAGAGACACAAAACACAATAGATGAGTGAATGAATGATCTCTCAAGTTGGATCTGCCCTCTGCTTTCAATGTGTGTGTATGAACTATAACTCTCTCCCACCAAATAAATAAATAAGAAGCTAATCTCCTATAGAAGGCAAAGGGGCAAACATAGATTAATCTCATTCCTTTTTAAATTATCACTAGCTTAAGCATCTTTATAGATAATCAATGGTGACACACAAATGTAGCTAATGTCATTTAAAATTATATATTTATATTATATATCTACCAGGAATAAGTAACATTTGCTAATAGAAAAGATTTTTGGATGCATTAAGATGAATTATAAATTTACCTACCCGGATAAGTGAACCTGATGTTCAACCACTGCATAGTTGTTTAAATTACCTGGCAGAGCACAGGTAATACTTGTAAGCTATGTTAAATTCAACTAGCACTCATTATCTTTATTTTGCAAAGTAACTGTGTTTGAGTGGAAACTTTTACTTTCTATCAGATTGCATAAAATGAATAATAATGGACTTTCTAAATGCTGAAAAAATCTGCATCCTAAAACATATTTGACCTCAGGAATTTTGTCCTCGAGGCTCTGCCATGGTGTATATAATCTAGATCAGTCCATACCTGTGTCTCGTTTCCATCAAAAATGCATCACCACCTTTAAATCCCCGTCAAATCTTACCTGGTTTTATTTCCTACAAGACTTCTTTCCCCCTAAGTCTACAGCTTTGCTAAACTGGGTAAATTAATCCACATTAAAAAGGTTCATTGGTCATTACTAATTGTCAATTCTCTCCTGAAAAATGCGGAATTTAAGAGTAGATTTACAGGGAAGAAAACTGTCAAACTAAATGAGTGGAGAGGCTTACAGGAAGGTCTTAAATCTAGAGAGACATGAACATGTCACTAATGCATAGAAATTATTTTGAAGGAAATACAGCTTCAAGGTATACCAGGATTTAAATGCCTGTTTTTTTTGTCCTTACTTATGTTTGCCCTTGTGACATAGAAATCATAATACTTTACATGATGCTATTCCTAATTAAATTTCCTTTTAAGTTTCATCTACATTTCCTATTTAGATTTCTTGCCAGCTGTAATTCCTGATACTTTCCTTATGGTGAACTTTTCTCAACCTTTATACTTTGACCCTTCATTACACCTATATGATTTCAGCTGACCTCTTAATGTCGCCCACTGCTTTTAGATTTTATACCGTGTCCCCTCCCCCAAACTGTGACTGCCATGTGCCAGCCCGGGGGCTCTCCTCCTGCTAGTAGCTAGCAATTTTCCATTCCCACCCACTTCCATTAGTGACAGCTGATTCCTAATTTAGAGAATAAAGAACTCTGTAATCAGAGCGAGCTTTATACTTTCACCTTAGAAGAAAGGGGAAGGGACAAGCAAATCGCTCTGATGACATGCATATCCCAGCACAGTTTTGCACTCTGCTTCTTTTCTCCTTTTAAGACTTTTCATCCATAGTAATTTATCACAGAACCATTGGCCATCAATTACCGAGACTCAGCATCTTCCAGTAGTATTACATCATGCAGTATGACTGCAAAAGTTTGACGGTGGTTAACACAAAGCTATGTCCTTGAATAATTTAAACTGAATCTAAAATTTCATCCTACTCCCTTTCATTTCACGGAGTAGAGTTAATGATGTAAGGAAACAGACGATGTCACCTCCAGCCTCTCTCACCTCTGAGCTGTGGATCTTGACTTCCCCCGCAGCACTTCGCTTCAGCATTCTCCATGGCAAACCAAGTGCATGGGTCTGCACAGGCCCTGGCACAGGGTAAGGGCTCAGCAAAAGTTAAACAAGGAATGAAATAAGGGTTGGTGTTTTCAATTTCTAAACCAGTCACATTGAATTGTAGAATTATAAGAAAATACATTTTCAGTTGCATTAAGAATCATTGAGGTGAACATTATCAAGGTAGTTCATACTCATGATTCTGTGACCCAGCAAATTGCAGCCAAGAGCTTCTTTGTCAAAGGGTTTTGTGTGCAGTTTGTATGAGGATCTACCTCCAACGAGGACGTGTCTCTATGTCTCTATGACATAGGGTGCACTTCAGGGCGCAAGTGATGCAATTGAGTATTTGCTAATCTTTTTCTTTAAGATTTATTTATTTATGCATACAAGAGCTGGCGTGTAGGCCAGAGGTGTGGGGGGTGAGGTGGGCAGGGAGGTGAGAGGATTCACCAGAGACAGAGTGGGGAGCAGAACAGGCGGATCTATTGAAATCCACTACTGAGGGGAGCAGCGGAGAGACAGGAGAGGTCTGCTGCACCATGTGGGAAACTCCCTGACTAGGGATCAAACTCTTGCTGCAGTGGCTGCGGATAGCTTGATAGTGCTGAGATTTAACCCCTTGCACCACCAGGGAGGCCCAGTATTTGTTAATCTAATAGTTCCCTCTTTGCTTAGTCTTCTTTATGTTCTCATACCCAAGGCTGCATTAGTACAAATATTATGAATAAGTTCCTATATAATTCCGTTTAACTATCTAATTATCACTGTTCCTTCATAGATCATTTTATTTTTTCCTATAATTTTTTAAGATTTATATTTATTGATGCATACCAGACCTGGGTGTAAGCCAGAGGTGTGTGTGTATGGGGGGGGGTGTGGTGAGAGGATTCACCAGAGACAGAGTGGGGAGCAGAACAGGCAGATCTACTGAAATACACTGCTGAGGGGAGCAGTGGATGAGACAGGAGAGGTCTGCTGCGCCATGTGTAGTTTAGCTCCCTGGCTGGGATTAAACTCAGGGCCTCATGGTGATAGGCCTTAGACTTAACTCTTAGGCCATCAGGCAGCCCCTATATTTTCATTTCATTTAAAATATTCATTGAAGGATTCTTATGTACAGGACTTTGCAATGGAAATAGAAAATCGGTTCCTAGCTCTCTAGGATTTATTAGACAGATGGGAACCACAGACAGCTAACTATCATTTAAAATGGAAGGTGGAGGTAAAGTGTTAAGGAGGGAAAGCAGAAATACCCTCTACTTCCGGAGGTGCAATGGAGCAAATAATGAATGCATTACTAAAAAGTTGTAAATGTGGAAACTGCCTCTCAGGCGAAGGCAGAGCCAATCCTTAGTGCTGATTTATGTTTCCAATAGAAGTGGTTAAGCAGCTGGAAAGAGCTGGAAATAGGAGAGTAATAAAAATATTAATTATCCGCTGGATGCCAGACCAACAAATAAGCAGATTTTTCTCTTCCTGTAACATGCTGTGCTCTCATTAGTGACTGTGACCATTAATAAATTAAATGATACTCAAGTCTCAGGAGGTAATTGACTATGTCACAAATCCTACCAATGGACATGTATTCTCCTTTTTATTTCTCAGTATTAAAATAGTGCAAATGACTTAGTTGGGCAATTTGGACATACAATTTAAACATATAAAGATAAATTATAAATTTGTTAATTTTCTTCTCTGCTGTCAGTATCAAAAGTAAAAACAGATGTACTGTCAGTGAAGATTGCTAATGTTAGTGGTTTTAGTCTCAAAAAGAACTCAAAATAGATTTATTATAGTAATGCCTTTAGGTAAGCTTTTATTAATAGTATAAAATTATTATAACTATATAAAGTTAATAATCCATGATCTTCCAAGGACTCTTGTGGCTCTATGTTTTTCCTCTTTATAAACTTTGATACTTTGTATTTATGGCTTCATCTGCTAGGTAAAAGAAATACTAATTATTAAACACCAAGATACATGGTGCCACATTCAAAAAACACTTATGGTTTTTGGTGCCATGGTTCTTGGTGCCAACACCTTTGAAATACTCATTTTATATATATTAATATGTTATTAATACATTAATGTCCAAATGCATCTGTAAATACAACAGAATGGCCATAAATTTTGGTTCACATTTGAATGTTTTACCTTTGCCCTAGGTGGCGCGGGCACGTTAATAGTTGTAGCACAAACATTCTGCAGAAGACAAAATAGAGAGTACAGGAGAGAAAATACAGTTTTATTATCTTTGCTTTGTATTTAAATATTTTTGTTAGTATTTATCTTCAGCTTATGGGTTTATTACAGAAAATGGTGTGGAATTCATTATTTTTTTAAGGAGGAAAAACATTATTCCTTTTTTAAAGAAAAATAAGGGTAAATATTGACAGAAAAATCTCCAGGGAGTTACGTAGAATTACCTCATATTGAACTCAGTTTTCATTCTTATATAATAATCGCTAAGTTCAAGGGAATGCTACAATCAATAGCGAATTAACAAAAATTACAATATGTAGCAACATTAAAATTTTTGCTTTTGTTAGAATTATTTAATGGCAAATGGCATATGATGTTTATGCCATTTGTTTAATCTAATGTTGTTTAATCTAATAATGACTTTAATAAAAATCTGGTAAATTAACACCAGCTAAAACTCTTAAATCACTAGAACTAGAAGTGACATGTGCTAAAAATCAAAGTTACTCATAGGGGAAAATTCTCAAATATTTTATCATAGAAATATCTATTATTAAAAATTCAAGTGCCAATGAAAATATTTTAAGTAGTTTCATCAGTTTTAGTTAAAGTTGCTTACAAAGTACGTTATTTATTCAAGTTTCTCCCTCAGAATTACCCTCCAGATTTGTGAACATTACTATTAAATTTACAGGACTTTTCTAAAATAGAATAATGCATCTATCTGTACTGAAACACAAAGTGTTGTAAATAGTTAGGCATTGTTATTTCTTAATCATTGTGTGTACATTACAAGCAAGAGCAAAATTCAGTACTGTAGACAATTCCTAAATATTGTACAGAAACTATTAAGGCCTCCAAATATAATACCCTGTCCTTGAGATACAGGTCAATGGAAGTAAACCACTGCCTAGTTAATGCCCACAGCAAGGAAGACAATGATATCATCTGTCTCCTGTGCATGTTTTACCATTCTTATCAAAAAGCTAATAGAAAGATCATGAAGAACATAATTGTATGTACTCACCCACTGCATTTAACATTGTAAATCTGGCCCAATCTTTAAGTTTAAGCATGAAATTGAAACACTCAAATGCCATATGACAACATTAGAAGATGTCACTATTAATAGCTTGTCTTTGAGTATTGTGAGGTAAAACCTTCAATAATGTGGAAGTATCATAAATGGTATCCTGTTATCTTACACACCTTTAAAATTATCTATAAATCACATTATCTTACCCTATTTATTCCACTTATTTTTCCACTATATGTATTTCACAAATACATAAAAATATTGACCAACATTTTGTTTAGATTGCCTTCCTATGACCAGTATAAACTATTAAAATTCTACAGTTGAGACTGGGAAAACAGAATCTCTTCCTCAGGTGCCACTATTATCAACCACATATAAAGGAAATTCCTTGGAACTCCAGCCAAACTTACTGAAGGAAATTGTGTTTCCAGACAGATCATTCTAAATAAGACAATGGGGAGATAGGTAGTGGATAAACAACTTTGAACTCAAAGTAGAGTTCTAGGGTCTTGACATAATTTACTTATTAGAGTTTCAGGTCCTTTATTTGGAAAAGGGAAATAAAGCATTAGTTTATGGGATGTTACATGTTTAACGTGATGCTGTGTTAGGAATTTTGCATACACTCACATTATTTTTGCAAGCTTAGTCCTCTGTTCTGAGTTATGTCTACACATACCTGACTTATTTCAGTTCTATAATATTTATAGGAACTTTCATAATCTCTAGGTGAAGCATAAAGCAGAACCTTCGGTAAGCATTGTGATACATATACATATTGATTTTGTAAGTATACATTTTAACATCAGTGCTTGGATGGGAAAGACTGACCCTGACTTGAGCAGGTACTTCCAGAACTAGGCATTAGGCGGTTAATGGTAGCCATAAGAAAGGAAACATTGACTGGGCAGTGGGGGAAGAGCAAGGAGAGAAAGTGCATTTTGGGAATGAATCAGCTCTGGAGATTCGGTTCCCTCACAGTGTCTGTACAGTGGTATGCAAAGTTTCTGGTAAGACATGTTCAAGAGGAATCTCGCTATGTTCTTGAATCCTTCTGCTAATCAACTTGTGAGATTTTACATGGATAGTTGCTCTAATCACTAACAAGTGACTTTAGGTCAAGGATTTAATCTGTACTTGTATTAAGTCATAATTATAACTACTTAGTATTGAATATCACTATTTTGAATGCTTGGTAAGTATTGGTACATTAAGTCTTCATAGACTCATTCAATTCCATGAGATCTGGTCTACAGAGAGGAAAAAAAGATACCAAAATGTCAGTAACATGCCTCAGGTCACACAAGTAGAAATTAATAGAAGTTTTGATTCCACAGGCCATAATCTTCATCACTAAATTCCCATGAGTACCCGATGAGTACACCCTAAACCACAGAGCTTCTAAATCTTTACTGTGTCTGTAGCTCACTCAGATGTCTTGTTACAAAGTAGATTCTAACTCAGTGGGTCCGGTGGAGCCTGGGCTTCAGAATTTCTTGTTTGTTTGTTTGTTTTTAAAGATTTATTTATGCATATAAGAACTGGGGTGTAAGCCAGAGGTGCAGGGTAGTGAGAGGATTCACCAGAGACAGAATGGGGAGCAGAACAGGCGGATCGACTGAAGTACACTGTAGAGGGAAGCAGCTGGGGAGGAGCAGGAGAGGTCTGCTGCGCCATGTGGGAATCTCCCTGGCCGGGGATCGAACTGGTGCTACAGTGGCTGTGGACAGCTTCATAGGCTGAGACTTAACCTGTTGTGCCACAAGGGAGGGCCAGACTTCGGCGTTTCTAATAAGCACTCAGGTAGCACCAATCCCTGGCATGTGGACCCCATTTTCAACACCAAGGTACTAGATCAATGGATTTGCACCATTTTTGCTATTTTTTTTCCCAGAAGCCAAAATTAAATTTCAAGGGCAAGTGAGTTTCTGTGGTCATAACTGCAGTACCACAGTACAGCAGAATGCAATGCGATTTCCCTAGTCTTATGAATGTCTCCAATCTCATGTTCAGAAATTGAGATTATTTTAACTCTAACATGTGGTTTAGGATATGGTGATCTATGGTAGACAGTGCGATTATTAAGTATTAGGTTATTAGATCTTCACCTTAGGGCTGAGTAGTGGTGGAGCCTGACAATTGTATTTAAGAAAACAAGGGGCTTCCACCACAGGTCGTAGGCAAAGACAACACATAGACGCCCACATTCTTTTTCTCCGTCAGCTGACTCTGATGTCAAGCTCTGTCTCTTCAACTGGCTCAAGGTAAATAGATGGAGAAAAGCCATGATTAAAGAAATTGTTTCACTTTTTCATTCCCCCCCCACCACATATTTGTATTATTTTCTTCCCAGGCTCTGGAGATTTGGTGTAGCTGGGAAGAGACTCATCATTTCTTGTATTTATTTTAATGAAACTAATATGTTTAATTAGTGTCCTCTTTATATGCAGATGCTATAGATTTTTAAAAAGATTTTATTTATTTATGCATACAAGAACTGGGCTGCAGGCCATAGGTGTGGGGTGGTGAGAGGATTCACCAGAGACAGTGGGGAGCAGAACAGGTGGATCGACTGAAGTACACTGCTGAGGGGAGCAGCAGGTGAGGCAGGAGCGGTCTGCTGTGCCATGTGGGAAGCTCCCTGGCCAGGGATAGAACTCATGCTGCAGTGGCTGCAGATAGCTTCATAGTGCTGACACGTAACCCATTGTGCCACCAGGGAGGCCCTGTTATAGAATTTTTTGAAACCACACTTAGAATTCAGAGTTGATCCTCTTTAGAGGATCATCCTTAAAGGGCTTACATTTTCATAAGGAAAAAAAAAATCCCCTATGTTACTGTGGAGACAAAATAATGACAATAAACCAAGAAATGATGTCAGTCACTGGGGAAGGAAAATCCCAGAATATCTGCATGTTAAAACATCTGAGAATAGACAGCAAAGGTGCTTATCAAGCACAGACTTTTTAAATATATTTATAATTTACACTGCTATTTTTCTGACACTTCGCAAAGGAGATAATCATTCTAGAAGTGGCTGTGGTGCTTCATGTCACTGTGCTCAGTCACCAAGTTTGACACGACTTGAAGAAGAGTAATGAACTAATTTTATAAAGTTGTGTGTTTTTGTCAAGTGTACACTTACCTTTAAAACTAAAGAGTGGGTTTATTCTGAGCCTTGTTGGCACTGAGACTATTGCGTCATCATCAAGTTGTGCTGAAAAAGTTGTGTAGCTGTCTGCATGGGAACTGAGAACCTTGAGCCCGGCACACTGGTCAGCAGTGCCAAGAACCACTCCATGACTGTGGCTGGTGGGGATGTCTCTGGAAAAGCAAAAAGGGTGTACTGGGGTGTCCGGCCCGTCCACCCACCACTGACAGGATTTAGTCATTTTATTTTAGCCTTCAGTATTAGTAAAAGGAACATCCCAAAAGCTGGTTTAAAAAATAAATGAGGTCAGGTGGCAAATGAATGACTAATTTCTTCCTCTCATTTATTTTTGCTGGTGCCTACTTCAGAAGGTAGGGATTGCTTAGGAGTGAGCAGATGACGTGGTTTCTGCCAACCTCTCTCATTTCTGATGGGTTGCTCCTTCAGGACACTCTGGTCCTTTGGTCTTCCGTTCCTCAAAGATGCCAAGCTCCTCCCAGATCTTAGCTTTCAGTGTCACAGCTCTCTTTGCCCACAGGAAACATCTTCAGCTTTTGTGGAGTTCTCTTAGGCTACACACTTTCATCATGGTCCATTTCCTTTAGAATATTTGATGTGACTAACTTCTCTGACTCTTCTTTGAATGTCTTTTCTAGTCTACTCAAAAGCAACTTGAGAATAAGGGTTTTGCTTATTCATCAAGTATCTTTACAATTTCCTAAACAGTATCCTAAGCAGTATTCCTACTGTTTGACCCCTAGTAATTCAGTAAAAAAATTGTTGAATAATGGCTCATGAACTAAACTCCTGAGGTATTGCTTGTGTTTACAGTCCTTAAATGACTAAAGGCTAAAGCTTTATGCATGTGGGGGCAATTAATGTACTGAGCTCTTTTTATGTAAAAGTAGAATATTTTGCAAAAATAAAAATTGTCCAGACATAATTATGAAGAAATTCAATCCTCAACGAAAGGATTTTTCAAGTGAGAACACACTTGAGATTTAGTGATGAAGTGTCTTTAGATAAAGGACAAATGGGCTGTGATTTTCAAGGATTTACTGACTATTGTCTTATGGGGAGCCGATTTTAAAGTATTTTTACAGGTTATTAGAAATTGCATCTTGTAGAAAATAATTTCTTAGACTGTAATTGTTTGCTATTCACTGCTGGAGTGGTGTCATTTTACAATTCTTACAATGTTTGCATTTTTTTTCTTCTGTTCATTCTGTTGGTCATTGAAGTATTAATATATTTCTGATATTTAGATAAGAAAGGAGAAATAATACTTTCATTTAACACTTTTTAAATTTTAATTTAACAGCTCAAGTTTATTGCTGCAATTAAGCCTGAAGACACTGGAATATAGGAGCAAAACAATAAACAATTGTATATGAAGAATACATCATTCTAATACGTAATAATACATCCATCTTAGGTATCAGCAGATAGTCTTTAACAAAGAAATACTAAATTGTGGTTCAAACTATACTTAGAATTAGTTTGTCAAAGATGTAATTTTAGTGAAGGCAGGTTCAAATTTGTCATCCAGGGATACTCTGGAAAAATTCTATAAATGCTATAAACTTTTTAAGTTGTGAGAATTAGGTGCCCAGGAAGACATGTATTATTACATATTAGAATGATGTATTCTTCATATGAAATTGTTCATTGTTTAGACATTAGAAGGTAGCTAGCCCAGGCTTGTACTTACACATCTTTCTTTACTGTCCTTCAGAAGACAAACTGGGAAAGAAAATATCCCACCCCAAAAGGCTGCTAATCTTTTTCCAAAAAATCCATCCTGCAAAAACCATTTGTATGATCCCTGTGACTTTATGACAAGGAATATATTTAGGAACAAGGCTTCAAAATCTAAGCTATGTTCCATTGTTTGCAGTTACCTTGGATTTTAGCTAGCTGTGCAAGTTGACTTCTGCCCATGGGGAATCCTCTCCATGCATGGATTTATGGATTGTTGAGGCCATGGCAGATAACCAGTTCCACAGAAGCAACTTCATGTTCTGAGGAAGATCCATAACACTGTGGAACAAGGAATATAAATGAGAGAGGCCACAAGGCACTGCAAGTGGGATTACCAAATACAACTCTCAAAAATGAATTCTGAAGGTGGAAAATCTACAAGGAAAAATATTGTTTAAAAAGAGGCATTTAGGTGGAGTAGAAAAGGACACAAGGGACCATGGAGATGGATCACGGGTGAATTGGTGGTGGGTTACCCAAGGGGAATACAAAATGTAAAAGATATAAATAACTATAAATAACTCTCTCTCTCTCTCTCTCTCTCTCTCTCTCTCTCTCTCTCTCTCTCTCTCTATATATATATATATATATATATATATATATACATATTTTTTTTTTTTTAAGAGGCATTTAGGGCCTCCCTGGTGGCACAGGGGTTAAAGACACAGCGCTATCAAGTGATAGTCCCTGTAGCATGAGTTCCATCCCCAGCCAGGGAGCTGACCCACATGGCTCAGCAGATTTCTCCCGTCTCACCTGCTGCTCCCCTCAGCAGTGCATTTCAGTAGATCTGCCTGTTCTGCTCCCCACTCTGTCTCTGGTGAATCCTCTCACATCCTGCACCTCTGGCCTACACCCCAGTTCTTGCACGTATAAATAAATCTTTTTTAAAAATAAAGAGAGGCATTTAAAATGGTTTGTCAGGTAAAGAGCACTGGTGGATAATTCATAGCTATGGCAAACGCTCAAGCATGGAAAAGTCAAAATATGTAGATGTTAAAATTACTAAGTAGATAGACTGTATGCATTTGATACAAAAAATATTTTTCAGCATTGCCAGAAGTAAAAAAACAAAAAATTCCCAGTGTTTAGAGGAGAAAACACCACATGAAAATTTCAAATTGTAGTAATAAAATTTTGGTATTTAATCATTTCTACTTATATTTGAATTTGAAAGCTTCCTCTACCCCACCCATAGTCATACACAAACACAACGATTTTTAAACATTTTATAAAGGCCGAAGAAGGGGCTGACATAGGTAGGTTTATTAATGGAACTCACTGTTTAATAAGCTGATAATCTATTTTTGCCTCAAATCAGTTCCATCCCATTCCTCAGTCCCTTTCCTGACGTCTAACAGTTAATGTCCTGTACCATGAGAAGAGCTTCCTGTGACACTTTGGGAATTACCTGTTCTGGGCTCAAATAAGTACAATTTATAAAGTTATCTCTCTCTTCTTCAGCCCCAACGAGGAAGGACAAAGGCATTTCTAGAGGTAAATGATTTTCTTCCTCTCTTTGCTCTTCCTCCTCCAGTCCCTCTTCATTCTCCTCATCTTCTTCTCCTTCCTCCCCCTCCTCCACATAGTCAGCCTCTTCCATCTCTTCTTCATCCACCTCTGCCTCCTCCTCCTCCTCCTCCTCCTCCTCCTCCTCTTCTCCCTCCTCCTCCTCCTCTTCTTCCTCCTCCTCCTCCTCCTCCTCTTCCTCCTCCTCCTCACTCTCCTCCTTCCCGCCATATTCCTCCACTTCACACTCTTCTTCACACTCCTCCTCCTCTTCTCCTTCCTCCTCCGCATTTTTCTCTTCTTCCTCTTCTTCCACCAGCTGTGGGATGGGAGACCGATTTTCCTCGTCGGGATCAGGGCTGAAGACTAGAGAGGGATTCTGCACAAAGCTGTACAAAGTTTCGGGGAGCTCCGCGTCTTCCTCGCCGCCACTGGGGGACTCGTTTCCGGGAAAGCCGGTTCTCGGGGCGACCCCGCCACCCTGGGCCTGCTGTTCCCGCAGCGCCGCCTGTTGGCGCTCCAGCTTCTCTTGCTGCCGCATGTCCTCGTAGATCTGGTTCATGATGAACTGGGTGGTGTTCCTCGGTGCCCGCATGCCCGGCGCCCGCCAGCCGTACAGGTTGACCGGTCGCAGCAGCGTGCTCAGATCCACAGGCGGGCTCCTCGGGGAGGGGCGGCGAGGGTGGCGGCGCAGACCACGGCCCCGGCGGCCCCAGCGGCCCCAGCGCTTCTTCCACCCGGGGGGCCTCGCCCAGCCAGGATTCCAGGGCCCGCGCAAGCAGGAGCAGCAGCAAAGGCAGAAGGGGTGCAGGCCATACACACGGATTAGTTGCACCCGGCCGGGGGGCTTCCAGAATCCCAACGGAGGCGGGCGCCAAGGCCCTCCCCAGTGCCTCCAATTCGAGTACACGGCCCACGAGGGCCTTCGGGGTGGTTGGAACCAAGGGCCCGGGCCGTGCTGTTGCCTTGGCTGCTTCCTCGGGGGCTCATAGTCGGCCTTGGGGCCATAGCGGTACCGCCTCTTGTAAATCGGGGCGCCTCTGCGCCTTTGGTGGCAGGAAGACCAGGTGCCTAACCGGGCCGAGGATGCCCAGCCGCCGCCCAGGTTAAGAGGGTCCTCCCTTTTGTCTAAGGTCTGGGTCATGATTTAGCGAACCCCGCGAGATCTAACGATCGTGTCCTAGAAGCTGTCCTCAACTTTGGTCAGGAACGACGGCCCGAAGAGCTTGGTCACCCTGTGTGTCTGCACGCAGCGCCACGTGTCTGCCGCTGGGGTGGCGCCCTCCTCTCCAGGAGGCCCCCTTTTCTCCTCTCCTTGCTCACTCGCTCTTCCGTCGGAATCTCTGTCCTTCGCACCAGGGTTGTCTCGCCCAGGTGGGCTGGGTGGAACTAGGGCTGGGTAAGGATGGTGCGGGAGGAAGGTGTTGGTGGGCAAGGCGCAGTGAGACCCGCTCCCAGGTCCCACACACACACCCGCCTCGGCAGAGGCACGGGCTGCGGCGGGGCGGCAGGGGTCGCGCGTTACCTTGCTGCTCCCTTTCACAACCTAGGTGCTTCACCGTCGCTGTCCTGGCCCCACTGAGGTGGCGCGGGCAGGGGCGGCCTTTAAATACCGGCCGGAGCCCCCGCGTGCCCACCGCGTCCTGGGTTACAGCCAATTAGGATGGAGATCGTTCTCCCTGTGCGTGGGGGCCAGGTTCCGGCCAGAACGAGGTACCCCATGAACGTTCGCAGGGGTCTTATGACGCAGTGTTTGCGAGGGGCCAAGTGAGGGGAGGCTACCCAACACAGCAATGCTTGAGACAGTGTGTTTGAATCCTGTCTACCAATTTAAAGTGAGAGATATAGAAGATGGCCCTTTAGCCTGACGCCGCTGAAGGGGGCAGATGGGAGAACCCCCGCACACGTGGGAATAGGTAGATAGGAGAACTTAGGTAATGAAAAACAGACACGTAGCCTACACCTTTGGGGAGACGGAGGGGTTACGAGGAAGCTTCTAGAGTCAGAGAAGTGGGCCCCACGCCTTAGCTTTTGTCTAGTGCGCATTGTAACTGTTGGGAACGTGTGTCACAGGTGAAACGCGAGCAAGGCCGTGGAAGCTTACTGAGTGTGCCTGCTGGGCAGGTGGGCTCCTGATAGCTCATGCTCACACCGAGGGAGAAAGGGGTCACTCCTGTCTCTCAGATTAGGATGCTCAGAGGGTAAATTGTCTAAGTCGTGGGGCTAAGGAACTGCAGGGCTGGTATTTAAGTCTAGGCGTGTTTAACTCCAGCGCCCAAATTCTCAATAGCGTTGCTATACTCTACTGGCTACTCTCTCTAAATAGGATTCTGAAGTGAATAAATGATATCTGTGTGAAAAAGCAGTTTTATAATTAAAATATGTCATGCAAATGTCCACTACACAAGATGTAGCATTACCATAGATTCTTGAGAATGTAAATATGGTAATTATGACTTTACTTTGGTCACTTTATTTACCAGATGGTACAGACATTGGGAGACTTTATAGTACTATGATTAAACATACAGACTTTGATTTTAGTAAACACAAACCTATCCTGAATAATACTATACAGTAGATACTTATCATTATGTATTTATCCACATCCATGGAATGTACATTTAGAGAAAACACCAGTGAAAACTATGTATGCCGGATGATAATGTGTCAACACAATTTTGTTAGTTGCCATGAAAATCCCATTCTGGTAGGTGGTTATCATATAGGGGTGAGGGGGCACATGAAAGAGTATTTGGGAAATCTCTAAATTCCACTCAATCTTGCTTTGAACCTACAAATGCTCTAAAAAGTATAGTCTTTTTAAAAATAGACTTGCTTCAATTTCAACTCATCACTTACTAACCTCTGTAAGCCTTCCTCCTTCTGGTTATTTTGAATACAGTTATATAATAATGATACCTGACTGCTGACCATTTTCTGTTTCCTTGGCCAAGAAAAGGAAACAGTTTGAAGAAGAGTAGTTTAATTTATCTACAAATTGGGGAGATGAAGCAGACTCTGTTACTCTGTGTCTGAAAGACCACAAGTCCTGCCTTTCGGCAAAGTGTGGGGCTGTTTATCTAGTAGAGAAACAAGGGAAGGAGAAGTGGGGAGTGGACAAGGTCAGCATATTGTCCTTGTATTCTGGTTGATGCCACCACCTTGCTTTTGCCATCTGCCATTCTGATGTTGTCTTTGTAGGGAGGCTCTTTGGAGAAAACACACAGACACACACACACACACACCCCTCATTAAACCTAAAGGGAAAAGAAAACAACTGGGAGCGTTTATCTGGTAAGACAAAGCATCATTTTCTGTTCCATGGAGCTACACACACACACACACACACACACACACACACACACACACACACACCCCTCATTAAACCTAAAGGGAAAAGAAAACAACTGGGAGCGTTTACCTGGTAAGAGAAAGAAAGACATACTTTGTTGCTGCATAAATTTCTGTTCCATGGAGTTGCCTTAAGGATTGAGTAAGATACTCTATGAAAGGACTTAGCTCAGGTACCCTATAAATACTCAGCTGTTGCTACAGTGTATGAATCTGGTCCCACTCTTCAGGAAAGTCAGAAAGTGCTACATCGTCTGACCCTAGAGAAAAGTACCCTGGAACACATCCCTTTATTATTTTCCTGTAGTGAGTGGAATTGTGCAAAAAAGGAACTCTGCTCACCACGAATTTGAGTTTGCCTAAGCCTCCATTAAATAACATAGCAAAATGTGGGACACCCTGAGGCTTGCAGAGACGGTTTATGCATCCCTCATTGCAAACTGAGAACAGCATGAACTACTTGGATCAGAATTGCCAACCACAGCCAGGGGCACCTGTAGATTCCAGCTACTTCATTCACTCTCATTTGCTTTGTGATTTGCTGAAGACAAGCTAGGTTGACTCCAAGGGCCGGCTGCTGACACTTTTGTGTCCATTGTTATTTTTGGATTTAGACTCACACATAGGGTTGTTATTATCCTCCAACTCTGCTCCAATCAAAGGGATGGGTGATATTCCAGATTTTTTTTAAGAACATAAGTGGTACACAATATTGGATTTTAGTTGAGAGCTGTGAAAATTACCATATTGCTCTAGTGAAATTTGCTTCAGTTTCTTCTTTGTTTCAAAAAAGATAAATTCACAGATAATTAAGGACATCATTTTTTGACCCATTTATGTGAACTTTACACAAATAACGTCGGCTTCCTATACTTCTCTATGGTGAGATATGTATCTCACATTCATCCTTGCTGTTAAATTCATTGACAGTGTATTGTCTGATCCTATCCTTCCTCTTCTTAAGCAGCAAAGTATAATTTATGATTTTTATTTTTATCTATGAATCAGCAAATTGTTCATCTACAGTAAATCTCCCAAGAAAGTTGCCACCATATTGTGTTAAATACAGCCATCAGAAATTCAGTAAAGTTTTTTTTTTTTTTTTTTTTTTTTTTTAAGATTTGTTTATTGGGCCACCCTGGTGGCACAACAGGTGAAGTGCAGTACTATGAAGCTATCCAGAGCCACTGTAGCACGAGTTTGATCCCTGGCCAGGGAGCTTCCCATATGGCGCAGCAGACCTCTCCTGTCTTGCCTGCTGCTCCCCTGAGCAGTGTGTTTCAGTCAGTCCTCCTGTTCTGCTCCCCTCTCTGGTGAATCCTCTCATCCCCTGCACCTCTGGCTTATACCCCAGGTCTTGTATGCATAAATAAATAAAAATAAATCATTTTGTTAAAGATCTTTTTTAAAAACATCTTTTAAAAAATGATTTATTTTTATTTATTTATGCATACAAGACCTGGGGTATAGGCCAGAGGTGTAGGGGGTGAGAGGATTCACCAGAAACAGAGTAGGGAGCATAACAGGTGGATCTACTGAAGTACACTGCTGAGGGGAGCAGCAGGTGAGGCAGGAGAGGTCTGCTGCGCCATGTGGGAATCTCCCTGGCCGGGAATCGAACACTTGCTGCGGTGTCTGCTGATAGCTTCATAGTGCTGAGACTTAACCTGTTGCACTACCACGGAGGCCCCTCAATTAAAGGATTTTAAAGCATTTTAATTGACCTATAGTTTTTAAAAACTGCAAAATAAAATATTCTGATTCAACGCTAAAATACAGCATGTTTACTCCCTTTTTATTTATTGTATTTGTTTTCTTTTTTTGCACAAATGCCCACTAACTTGGTTACTTAAAAGAACAACCATTTGTTATCCCCGAGTTTCCAGGTGTCTGGGGTCCAGGAACAGATTCATTGGGTCCTTTGCTCAGTCTCTTGAGGTTGTAATCAAGGCATCTGGCTGGTTTGGGTTCTCATCTAGGGACTTAATTCAAGAAGCTCTGTTCCCAAGACTGTTTGTGTTATTGGCAGAATTAATTTCCATGTGCCTGTATGACTAAGGGCTCTGCCTATTGCCTCGAGAATATCTTCGGTGTTGAGAGGTCACCCACAGGTCACCCACAGGTTCTAGGATCCAAGAGCAGTTTTTAGAGACTGACCTCCTTTCCCTGCCATGGGCTCCTTCAACATGACTACTCAGGCCAGCCACGGGGACCACAATGAACACACACACACAAACACAAACCCCTGTATTATAGTCATAAACTTGGCAGTGGACATTTGCAACATCCATCACCTTAGGCCCAGATCCTAAAATTTTTCAAGAGGAGAGCATTATGCAAAAGCGTGAATACCATGGCTGGGAAACCATGGAGGCATGACCTCAGAGTCTGTTTGCCACATGTGTCATGTAAGTTTAGTCAAATATGCCTTATTAACTACTCATAACTTTGGCTGATTTTGATGACATTGTTGCATTTTGAAATTCTCATAAGCGCCATGTGATGTCATAGGTTATACCTTGCTTTGTGTTACGCAGAACATTATGTTGAGAACACGTGGCAATCTTAGTATTTTATTTTGTGCATTTGTGTGACTTGAAAAGAGTGAATTCTAACACTTGATGGCAGTAGTAACTCATTCAAGATTCAGTCTGAAGGAATCCCTGCACAAAATAAACTACGAGAAGTTAGGCACTTCTCGTGAATACCACATTTAAATTATTTAGATTTGTCAATATTAATTATTCTTTGTTCTGGTACAGTGCAATTACATATATTTATTAATTTTTAGCACTTTTCAATTAGCTTTTAGAAACCAAACCTCAGTTAATTAAAAGTATAAATAAAGGTTTTTAAAAAGTTGGAAAGACCTGATACATTTGGTCAGAGAAATGAAATTTAATAAATATCTTAGATGTATATTTGTAATTAATATATTACTATGGAAAATTATATTAATAAAACATATTTTAGGCACTCTCAAACATGTGACTTTTTCCATCCTGAAGATACAATACCCACGTTTACTAATGTAAAACCAAAAGTCATCACCAGTTAGTGGTCACCAAAGCCACATACAAAGTCTTTTTTCCAGTTTTTCAAAAGTGAGATGAAGGGATTCTAAATTATTCATTGCTTTCGCTTGATAATCTGAGAAGGTGTTTGGTTTGTAAACTGAGGTGTTCTGTGCATCAGAGAATAGTGCTACATTTCTATTTATGAATCCTTGTATCATTGAAGCAAACTATGAAAAGAAAGTTAACGTTGTAACAAGATAACTACACATATAATGTTTCTACACACTAAAAGATGATGAAGGATGAGAATATTACATTCTTAATAGTACCAAGTTTAGGTAATATTAACTACCACCTTTTGAAAATATTGTTACTCCTTTCACAACTCAGGATTAACTGGGAACTAGCACATCTGAAAACCTTGTGTATTCAGTAGTGATTCATTAAGAATTGTTAGCATGGAAAGGTTTGCTTATCAATAATTTTAAAGTACAATCATTATGGGGACAGAAAATGCAAAGTTCCTCATTTTCTTGGTGAAAATGTAAGTAGGTATAAATCTTTGAAGAACAATTTAATAAAATTTATTAAAATTAAAAATAATGTTATTTGACTCAGAACTTCACTTCTATGAATTTGTCTGTAAACAAACTCTTCATATAAAAAAAAAACAACTATGTTCATGCGAAGGCACTCTTTGCAATGTTACTGTAACTACAAAAAATAAAATGTACAACTATGTAATAATCAGGTTATGTATTTTTCAGAAACAATAGAGTTGTATGTGCTGATGATACAAAAAAATCAGCAAGAAAGGTTTTTTTTTGTTTTTTTTAAAGATTTATTTTTTATTTATACATACAAGCTGGGGTACAGGCCAGAGGCGTGGGGAGGTGAGAGGGTTCACCAGAGACAGAGTGGGGAGCAGAACAGGCAGATCAGAAATACACTGCTGAGGGGAGCAGCGGGCGAGGCAGGAGAGGTCTGCCGCGCCATGTGGAGCAAGAAAGGTTTTGAGTGAAACAAGTCAGTTTCAGAATAGTAATATTTTGTACTTTATAATCCATGTTTACACACGCAAACACACAAACAAACAGTGGTGACATATTCATATAGAACATACACATATCAATATATATTTATATAAAAATGGGAAATTAGGGCCTCGGCGGTGGCGCAGCGGTTAAGTGCTGCGCTGTGGAGCTGTCAGCAGCAGCGATGCGAGTTCGATGCCCGGCCGGGGAGATTCCCACATGGCGTGGCAGACCTCTCCTGCCTCGCCCGCTGCTCCCCTCAGCAGTGTATTTCTGATCTGCCTGTTCTGCTCCCCACTCTGTCTCTGGTGAACCCTCTCGCTGCCCCACGCCTCTGGCCTGTACCCCAGCTTGTATGTATAAATAAAAAATAAAAAAAAAATCTTAAAAAAATGGGTAATTATTTCTAGGAAAATTTTTGATTCTCATGGAAAACTTCAGAAAGCTATGAAAGAAGCCATTTTCTAGTTATTTCTAAAAGTGGAATTGTGGGTTGCAACTAGATGAAACTTAATTTTTATAGTGTATTCTTTTGTGATGTGTCTGTATGATGATCATACATTTTCTTTTTTTTTAAGATTTTATTTTTTATTTATACATACAAGTTGGGGTACAGGCCGGAGGCGTGGGGCGGCGAGAGGGTTCACCAGAGACAGAGCGGGTAGCAGAACAGGCAGATCAGAAATACACTGCTGAGGGGAGCAGCAGGTGAGGCAGGAGAGGCCTGCCGTGCCATGTGGGATTCTCCCTGGGGCATCGAACTCGCGTCGCCGCTGCCAACAGCTCCACAGTGCAGCGCTTAACCGCTGTGCCACCGGGGAGGCCCAATGATCATACATTTTCTAAAAGATATTCTTTAGGACCTCCCTGTTGCTGCAGGGGTTAAGTATCAGTACTATCAAGTTATTGCCAGCCACTGCTGCATGAGTTCAATCCCCAGGCAGGGAGCTAACCCACATGGCACAGCAGACCTCTCCTGTCTTGCCCACTGCTCCCCTCAGCAGTATATTTCAGTTGATCTGCATGTTCTGCTCCCCACTCTGTCTCTGGCGAATCCTCTCACCCCCTGTCCTCTGGCCTAGACCTCAGTCCTTGTATGCATAAATAAATAAAAATAAATCCTAATAAAATAAAACAAAATAAGAAAGATATTCTTTAATTTCTTCACTAATGTGGTTATATCATTGTCTACATTTTCCATTTTCTATATTTTTTTCACAAGCACATAAATATACTGATAATTAGTAAGCTAACTAAAGGTCTAAAATGAGTTGAAATGTGTTTTTGATGATAAAATAGAAATCAAAAACTGAAGCTAGGTATATTACTGTTGGGTATGGTTATTTGCATGTTGTGACTACAATTAATATTTTCCCACAAGTTCATTTTAATTTTTAAATATTTTTATTATTTTCTTCAATCTCTTTAATGGATTTGGAAACAGAACCATGCTTTAGTGGAAAAAAGAAATCGAAAAATTTAATTAAGACATGTAATATTGGCAATTTATTTAGTGTTTATTTTTAATTTTCTTACTTTCTACTTACTTTGAAATTATATAGAATATGAATTCCTAAATTTACAAGTTACATGTGATTTACAGGAATATTTTTGAAAAATATTTTCTATCATTTTGTTTTGCTTTTTCTGTACATCTTTTAATTTACTCCTGACTTATGTCTTTTTTGTAGATTACAAAATTGCCATCATAGCTTAAAATTTTAATTGTATTGCATGCAATCATGTCATCTTTTGGAACACAATTTGAAAATATCATGCAGAGTTTTGATTTTTAAAGAAAGTAGTAAGAATTGTATTTTATAGTAGCCTCCACCATGCTTTCTGTTATGGGAAATTAGACAAGACTCCCGACAGGCAAACGAGGTAGGCACATATATGCTTGAGGAGTTTTGCTGAGATTGATAGGATTCCCATCCAATCGAATGTCTTCTAGTGCCTTTCGAATATAAGTCAAATTTTTAACATTGCAGAAGGTATCTTCATGCATCTCCAGAATGTTGTTATTCTAAAAAAATAAATAAAAAGACAAGAGATAACATACTCTTTGTGTTGATTAATAACATAGTTCATTTTGCTTCAACCTCATTCAAAAATGCATGTAACATGATTATTACACATGTATTTTATTATGTATCAAGCGCTTTCTAAGTATCAATTAATAAAATAGACCTCCTCTTGCCCTTATGAAACTTTTATTTCAAGAATGGAAATATAAGACAGGGAAATGAAAAAATAAGTTAAAAGAAAAAATTATTTTCAAAAATAATGACTACTATGAAAAAAGGACAGTGACTGAAAAATTATCTTAAGAGGTAGCTCTGAAGCTGAGTTTGAAAGAACAAGAAGACATGGGCATGAAAGAGCCAATGTAAGAAAATCTCAGGAGAACACCAAGTCCAAATTCTGAGTAATTACTGTGAAATGTTCAAGAATGGGAAGACAGTGAACAAGGCTGAATTGAATTGAGAGAGCATAAGCATTTATTGGGGAGATAAACAGCGTTCAGAACATGATTTTTAAAAAATACATTGAATATATTTCCCATTCCATAAAAATACCCATTTTAAGTCTCCAGTTCAGTGGCTTTTTAATACTCATAGAGTTGTACAATCATCACTACAATCTAATTTTAAAACATTTCACACATCTGCCCCAAGCTTATAGGTATTAGAAACAATCCCCCATGTTCTCTAATCCCTGGCAACTTCTAATTTAATTTTATTTATATGGACTTTCCTATTCTGGACATTTCACATAAATGGAATCAAATAATATATCGTCCACGTTCTTCCTTCTAGAATCGTATTTTCAAGTTTCATATGTGGTGTCACATATGCTAAGGTGTTTAATTGAACATATTTTAATATATTTAAATAAAATATATTTAGAATATGTTGGATCATACCATATTTGAAAATGTACTTTCACTCATTACTTCAAAGATAAAATGTAGCTTAATGGAATTTAAAATCATGTGAACTTTTAAAGAATATTGGTTTAGAAAAAAAAAAAACTATATTGTCTTAATCCAGAGAGATGGAAGTCTGTCATCTCTCAGCAGACAGGAAGCCCTAGGATTAAATTTTATTTTATATAAAACCTAACATCAAATTTAAGATGAATGTTTTTACCCCTTAAAACTAGAAATAAAATTATGTTTTCGTCCTCCTCCCCCTTTTCTTTCTATTTCCAATCCTTACATATTTCTTCAGCAGATAAAGTTTTCAAATTTTTTCAACCTTTTTAAAAAAGAGTCTTTGGAGAAGTTTCTTGAGTGTGTGATAAGATGGGGTGTTTTGATTTGGCAAAGAAGGAAAATAAAACTAAGGTTATCAGCACTAAATTAGGATAGATAGACTCATAAATGTCCAGGTATCTTATACTCAGATTGAGAGAATGAGAGAGAGAAAAAAAGATGATGTACGTCAAGAGGTTTCAGCCTGTTCGCTTTAATTCCCCATGGAGCTGTAGGGCACACCCTAAAAAGGAAGCCTACCTGGAGGTGAAGTGCCCTTAAGTTTTCTGGGAGTGGCAGAGGGATGTGATCCAAGTTGTTATCAGTGAGGTAAAGATGATGGAGATCATACATATCCTGTAAATATTGCAGACACGGAGACTTAATAGAAAGTAGTTGTTTCACAGTTTATTTTCCATCCCCTGTCCATGCAATCATTTGTAAAAGAAAACATGCCTGTCTAGGTCTTCTAAGGTTGAAGCAGACCTGTTTTCAAGGCTAATACACAATATTTCTGGATAAAATGAAATGTCTTTCTCAATTTGTAGGAATAACCTTGCTTTGAACTCTAAGTTTCTTGATTTAAGTAAAATAGCTACTTCCCATGGAAAGCATTCTGGCAACAGAATTTTGAAGACTTTGCTGAGGCATAGTGAGGCCCCAACTTTATTCCTTCCCTTAAACAACAAAATTCTTAAGTTGAAGTGAATCCATTCTCCTTACAAAATAATTTAGAATCCTCAAAGCATCACCCATACCCTGTACAAGTCGTCATTCTACCCATATAAAATGCTCTCCTCGGGTGGAGTTCCTGGAAAATATAAAATTGCTGACCCATACCATTTCAAGGTGTGCTTTATGGATTATTAGTGATCCAAGCCGCTTCTTATCCCAGTTCTGCTTTCTGTTCTTGGTGCTTTACCAGGTTCAGAATTTACAAAAACACAGTATTTTGCCAGAGCACCGTTAATCATATTGTAAGGTTTATTTTAGCAGTTGAAGTTTTATCAAATTGAATCCCTTTAGAAAAATAAAAATGACTAGCATTGACAACAAATGGAATGGGAAGATGAAAGTCTTTCATATACAAACTTAAAACTTACTTTAAATGCTTCTTGCTTTATTCCTTTCCTTCCAAGTCTATTGTTGCTAATATCTATAAATGTCAGGGTGTTTGGCAATTCTGGGAGCTGCCTTATTTTGTTGTCACGCAGGACAAGCTCTTGAAGCTGAGGCAGCTTTCTGAATGCATCTTCATCAATCTCAGATATTAAATTTGATGTTAGATCAATTCTTCTTAAATCATCTAGAAAATAAAAGGAATGCCCTTGATCACATTTGCTTGCATAAATCCAAGATCATAAATTTTCCCACATACAAGCCCACTTAAATATGAATGTAATTAGCAATGGAAAGTTAATGAAATACTTCTAACTATATAAAAATGTGTTTCTTTCAAATACTAGTAATATTTATAGAAAAGTGTTACTTTAGCAAGTGACACATATATTTAACTGTTTTTCCATTTTCCTATATTCTTTATATATTTCATCTAGATTTTACTCTTTAAAGGTTCTTCCTCTGTAATGGGAAGTTGTATATTTTCTAAAAGCCCTTGATCCATATGCATCAAAACGCACAAACATTTAAGGGAATTTTCAAATGATTGAAATAACTATGAGGACAATTACCAAAATTCTTGTAAGCTGGCAACAATTATAGTCAAAATTTATGGTTAGATTCATCAATCAGAAGAAACTGTGCTTTAAGGGAAGTTTATTCACATGAGCCAAATCCTAGTAAACAGCATAGCATAATAATGCATTCTAACACGTAAAATATGATTTCTATGATTTCTCTTTAATGAAAATAGTTTATTTGAAATCTTCAACAACTATAGTACTTCACAATGACCTTTCGTGATTCATTATTTTATCATAATCCAAACACACCTTCAATGATATAAACAAGAAAAATAATTGATTTATGAGCCCTATTTTGATATTCATTTTCAGTACGAATATTTGATTGTGGCAACCATTTTAAGGCAGTCTGCAAAGAAGAAAAGGACATGGACACTGTCTTCCATACTTAGTCTCGCAAAATCATCCATGTTGATCTTCTTAATTCTGTTAAAGCGGGAATAGAAATAAGCAGTGTTCTTGGGCAAGGGTGGAATAGCATCAAGTTCACGGTCATCACAGTACACAGTGGTACTTATGCAAGTACACAGAAGGCAGGTTGGAAAGTCTAAAAGATAGAGGCAAATAAGTACATGTAAGTAACAAAACATTTTTAGGAAATGTGACTGGTCATGTTTTTAAACAACTTTAGAGTCACACAGAGTATCCTGGTATACTTCATATTTTCTTCTATCATTTCCTGTATTTTAAATAACTGTTTTTCCATTTCCCTATATTCTTCATACATTTCATTTAGATTTTACTCTTCAAAACTTCTGCCTTCATGATGGGAGATTGTGTATTTTCTAAAGCTCAAGATTCATAACCATCAAAATACACAAACATTTAAGAGAATTTTCAAGTGATTGAAATAATTATGAGGACATAATGAGGTCAAACATGCCAGTTAAAAGCTGTGGACTGCAAAAAAGAAAAAGAAGAAGAAAAAAAAAGGGAAAAAAAAACATGCCAGTTAAAGCTGCACCAATAATATATTCTCTATAATGTTTCGCATTTTTATTTTAAAGTACTGAATGGATACAGCATGGGTGTTTTTTTTTTTTTGGAAATTCTGTTGGAAATTCTATTCTCAAATGTAAATATTAAATTGTGGTTGTTATAAAGTTAAAATATTGCATCATGTTTTTAGTAGGTCTTTCGTTCAATATTCAAACACCCCACTAAACAAAATCTGCTTCAAGAAAACAATTAGAGTAGTAACCATTAATATTAATTCACTCTATATGTACTTTTTGAGTCCTTTCTATGTAAATAGCACTGTGCTAACAAATGAGAGTGCCGAGCACAGAGAAGTTCAATTTTATGATCCACCATGTAAGATGAATATTTAATCATATAAATAAAATGATATCTATGCTATATGTAATGAAATATCACATGAGCATAAAATAGGGGAATTCAACTCAGTCTGAGAGTGAGTCATGATTATGTGAGGACGTGATCGTTAAGTTGAGATCCACAGGACATCTTCAGGAAGGGAAAAGGTTGGCCATGCAGTCGGGAGGGGGGAGTATGCAGTAAGCGGCAGCAGCTCTGTGTACCAAGTGCCTTCACTTTGGAGGATCAGGCAAAGGTCCTTGTGTTGCAGCAGAGAGCACTGGGGTGTGTGGGCATAACACACAAGGGCCCTCATCTGTGCTACAGATTCTGTTCCTTATTCTGAGGATAGGAAGCATTACTGTGGCATCACATTTGCATGTTAAAAGATTGCTCTGCTTGCAGGTGTGATGGCGATTGAGCAGGATTTCTGGGAAAGGGGGAAATGAATTGTAGTCTAGATTAAAGATGGCAGTGACTTGACTATATAGTGGTTATAGAAAAAGCAACAGATCTGAAGATACTCGTGAGGCTGGATTATATCTAAACATATTGATCTCTAGCGCATGCACACACACACACACACACACACACACACACACACACACAGCACCTCCTCCTTCACTCTTGCTTAGCAGTCATGTAAAGGACAGAGAAGGGAAACAATGACCAACAGAAAGGAAGAGAACAAGATGGGGCAATATTATGGAGGCTTAGTGGACAGCAAGTTTGGAGGAGAAGGGAATAGAAAACAATATAAGGTTGCAGAGGTAGCATGTAAGTTAAGGACTGAAAAATGCACTTGGATTAATTGTCTTGGTGGTAATAAGAAACTTCATGGACAGCTGTGGCCCTGCTAGGGCCGGAATCAGATTACAGTCAATGAAGAGGAAGTCATAGGTGAGAAAATCGTTACATAAATACAGACTATGGTATTGAGATGTATGACAGTGAAGAATGAAAAAAGTTGGTGATAACTGTAAGAAAGATGTGTCTGTGCTATGTGTAATGGGGGAAATTGACAAAGGTGTAGGAAGCAGATAAGTACATGTATGTAACTAAAGACATTTCTGCTGCAGGGGCCTAAGTGAGGGGAAGCCTGTTTTCCATTAAATGCACAAATAAAAGTCAGAATAGGGCAACTTCACACCAGCGTTGACCACACTAACAACGTGACCTATGGCAAGTTAGATTCATTTTGATCTAATTTCCTCTGTACAGGGAGGTTGCAATGGTTAAATGACCATTATGGAACACAGACCACAAATGGTCATTCAAGGGAAAGTACTGTGATTGCTCTTTTAAAAAAAAAAAAATTTATTTTATTTATGCATACAAGAGCTGGGGTGTAGGCCAGAGGTGTGTGTGTGGGGGAGGGGGAGTGAGAGGATCCACCAGAGACAGAGTGGGGAGCAGAACACGCAGACTGACTGAAATACACTGCTGAGGGAAACAGCAGGGGATACAGGAGAGGTCTGCTGCGCCACGTGGGAAGCTCCCTGGCCGGGGATGGAACTCGTGCTGCAGCGGCTGCCCATAGCCTCACAGTGCTGAGACTCAACCCCTGTGCCACCAGGGAGGCCCTGAGTGTTATTACTCTTATTGTCATCATCGTCATCATCATCATCTATGTCACTTTATTACCTCAACTACTGTGGCCTGATGTCATTCACAGATTCTGATCTTGCTAATACCGTATCCTTTGTTCTAGAATTGCTTTCTACCACCACGGCTTTGAGTTATAATGCCATTCCAAATCTTTGGTTATTTGATAATTTCTACCAGTTCAAAGTTGAATTGTTAAAGTTGCTTTATATTCTAGTATGAAATACAAGTATATCCTTTCCAAAATTTTCTCTCTTGGCCATGCAGGATGCCTGTGTAACTGTAGCTCGTGGCCTTAATTACTGTTCAGTTGCATGGACCTGACCTTCATTGGTGTGTGGGCCCAGAACCCCAGTGAATTCAGGTTCCTGTGGGGAGGAGCCATCGATCAGCCTGGGGGTTGACTCCTCCTCTTCTTCCTCCTCCAGCTGTGGGGACGAGGTGAGGAGCTCTCTGTTCCCAGATGGCATCATGGTTGCAATTTCAATCTGAAAAAGAAGCAGAATTTCGTAAAGCCGTTTTCTCAATCATACCCTGCGCGGCTGCGGCACGAATTTAAAATATATCCACTGTGGCCACAAGAGGTCGCTCTTGTTCTAAAATTTAACCAACTAAGCCTGCCTGCTTGCCTGGGAAGGCACACATGGTTCCGGTTAGACTTATTGTTTCAAATTAAATCGTTTCTCAAATCTTAGTTTCCAATGCTCTTGAAAAACTCCTCTTGCGCTTTGACGCATCTTTTTATGCCATTTCATTTCTTAGATTAAAAAATGAATCCTATAATTTCTTCGAGGGTTGAAAAGCTTTTGAAATACACATTAAAGAATGCGTATTGTAACAGATTACAATTAACCCAGAAGTGTGTGCAATATAATCCAAAAGTCCCTTTAAAGCTTCATCCCAAATACTGTCCTTTCAAATATGTTAACCAATAAAAAATTGATGTTTCTGTTCCGTTACTTTAATCCTTGATGTCCTGGATTCAAATTTCTGCTAAAATAATTTTTGCTTCCCCCAATTGTATTTTACTGAAAGGTCCTTTCTACCAAAATAAAGTATATGCAGAAATAGAAACTATGGTTTGATTATGATATGCCATTTTTCATATATTTTAGATATTTTTGAACACCAAGTATTACCAACAATATTTGGATACAGTAAGATTGACCTTTTTGAGAACTTTAAAAATTAGGAGGCAATTATATGCTAGAAAAAGAAAACTCAAATTTTTTTCAGGGATTACATTTTAGATTATACTCACTTTTCCTTCATGCATATTTTAAGTACTGTGCTGTTGTTCCTAAGAACAGTTTGCATTTATAACATCCCCTTCACTCTAAACATCCTCCCCTGTCTCAATGTCTATTCCTTTTATTATTCTGCAAATATCTACCTATGGTGACGTTAAAAGCTTTGTCGGGAATTATGTACCAGACAACTGGGTTGTAAACAAGCAGACCCCGCTTCTGGAGCAGAGATTCCTTATGAAATCCCAGAATCTCCTTTGATCATGCTGATACAACCTCCTGATCCTTAATATCCCTTTCATGATTTGGTTTTACAAAAAAAAAAAAAAATTGATTCCTAATTCACGTAACAACAGAAGGACACCCAATATACTTTTATATGTAAAATGACAACATAATTAAGTAGGTATTTTGTAGATGTTATAGATAGATGTTTTAGAAAACTAAAACATTTTGAAGATGTACTTAATGTTACTTTTGATAAATTCGAATGCATCGCTTCACAAATGAAGATTATCCCTTTCCCCCCTGCCTTATTGAAAAATAATGGACACCTAACAGGTCCCATGAAATTTCTGCCTATCCAGACCTACTAGATGGTAAACTCTTGAGTTACATCTTCTCTCTTTGTAAGTCTAGGCTAGAGCAGAATCGGTAATCAACCATCGCTTGTTGAGGTATCAGTTAAAATGTTGCTTGTCCGCAGTGTATTTAATTCACATCTCCATTCTTAATTTTAGAGATTTTGCTGAGAAGTATCACTGATTGTTAGTGCCTACTTTAATGCATTTAAAGTATGATATTAAACCCAAAGCAAATCATAGTGTATTGGGTGCATTAAGAAGCGATACATGAAGATATTATAAAACCTGATCAGAAGTCTCTGGTTGGGCACATTTCCTTAAACAGAGAGACATAAGGTTTCCATCTGCAGGGTCAGAATGAGGCAGATTCAGAAGGAAAGGATTTGCACAGAGACCAAAAGGAGGCTCCAGGAAGAGAGGAAATTGAGACAGATGTTTCATGGAACAGAGGCAGCCTAAAGGGAGAAACACATTCCAGACACGTTGCCTTGAATCTTTAGCTTTGTAGGAAAAACGTTTGCACATACTTTTTACAGATAATTGTTTTTCCACTGATTTGATGGAAGCTGTAAGATCTCACTTGTCATCCAATATAATGAGGCAAAACAGCATTTTCGCTTATCAGAAGCTGTTTTGCTCATGTTTACTTGCTAATAAAATGTGAATGATGAACAACTTTTAATCCAAGTTTTAAATCAGTTCAGAAAAGTCATAGAACTGAACTTCAGAGTAGCTTGAGAACCTTTTGCCTTATATTTATTCCTGCTATTGAAATGAAGTGGTTTAGGCTTCTGTCTTTTCTTCTTTTCTAAAAAATTTCATACTGTGATATGAAGTTGTGAGTCAATACATCAAAGAAATGAGGCTGGGAAATGTGACCACTTCACCTGAGCAGGGGCAAGACTTTTGTGCTTCTGCTGCAAAAACTAAAATTTGGGCAAAAACACAAATGGCCAGAAAATATCCCTGGCTCCTTTCATTCAAACTATAACTAATAACACTCAAATGCAAATATAATAGAGCTTCTGTTATAAATACTCATGTTCTTTAGTTTTCTTCCATTCTTTTCCTCATCACCTTGTTTTATTCTGATTGGCTTCCAACTGAATTGTTTAATCCATTCATTATATTACTCTAAAATTTAAAAACACAATACAAAGATTCATGCATACATATGACCTTGAACTTAGCCATCACTACACTTGAATATCTTCTTGACCTGGTACTAGCAGGACAAATCTTGGGGCTGACTGATGCTGCATCAAGTTGCCTATTGCTATTCTCTTGTTCACCTGGCCTTAGGACCATACAGTAATTTGTGTCAGGGTAGACTGTTTCAGGAGCTCCTTCCATGCCCATGAAGGGGAATTTCTCTACCAGAGGCTCCACCAGAGCGCACAGAGATGTAGGTAGAGTAAGGTCTCAGCAGATACCCACCTGGAGTGATAAAAATGCCTGAAGGAGTCCTCAGACTTGCCTTCACCTCCACACCCTACACAGCCTTGATTCCAGTAGGCAACCCAGCCCCTCAATACAATCTCAGAGTCAAGGGGGCTGAAATGAACTGGAAGTGTCTCAGAGAGATGATAGTAACATAGATCATGACCTCTTGTCTGGTAATATAACAGTAGCCAAATTACAGGATGTTGAACTCTCCTCTGGTGTGTGTGTGTGTGTGTGTGTGTGTGTGTGTGTGTGTGTGTATCTTCACAGTGAGAATCAAAGTCATAAAAATACAAGATTGAATGTGGTAACTTCTGCTTAAAATCCTTGGCTTTTCAATGTTGTTTTTTTTTTTTTTAAGATTTATTTATACAAGCTGGGGTACAGGCCAGAGGTGTGGGGCAGCGAGAGGATTCACCAGAGACAGAGTGGGGAGCAGAACAGGCAGATCAGAAATACACTGCTGAGGGGAGCAGCGGGCGAGGCAGGAGAGGTCTGCCACACCATGTGGGATTCTCCCGGGCTGGGCGTAGAACCTGCATCACGCACTACTGACAGCTCCAAAGCGCAGCGCTCAACCACTGCGCCACCAGGGAGGCCCAGCTTTTCAATGTTTTTAATAACACAGTGGCATAGCAGAAGAACTGCCACACATTGATTGAGAAGACGGATTCAGGCTAGATGAGCTTGAATCTGAGAACTTGGCAAGTTGCATTACCTCCTTGAATCTTGCTTTCTTTCTTTGTGAAATCTAGTATAAATAGTACAACTGTGTTAGGCTAAAAATGTGAATGCATATAAAACCCTTAGATTAATACCAGACACGTAGTAAATGCCATGGAAATAGTTGCTGTTATTATTACAATGAATTCAAAACTCTTTGACTTCTATATGGCTTAGCCTTCTACGGCCATCTCATGTCAATTGTACTCTGGCTGCACTGGTGATCTTTGGTTTCTCTTATTATCATTCATTCTTCTGTAGGACATCCCATGCATTAGATATTTTGTTTCAAACTCCCTCTTCTCCCCATCTCTTTTCCCCAAGTTTATTGCATTGTTAGCAGCTTCTTCAAAGGTAAAATTGATGTACTAAGAAATGCACAACTTCAGTGTGTGCAATTTGATAGATTTGTACTTATGCAACCACCTGTGATGTCATCGCTACAGTTAAGAGACAAAGCCCGATAACTAGTTCAAATCTTACTTTCACAGGGAATCTTGCAAGGAATGATCCATCTCACTTAGACAAATATGTCAATGGCTCTCAGAGAATTATGTACTTTTAGGGGGAAGTAAGGATTATCCTTATGAGAAACTGACTTTACATTATTAATCCATGAATCTATATTTTAATCCTCAGGCGATCTTTGCTTGCCATCACTCATCAACCTACATCCTGCTCTGATCACAACTGATTGTGTTAGTCAGCTGCAGAACCTGAGGGCTGCAGACCATCCCAATCCGTTTCTCCCTCTGGGAGTGATTGGCAGTCACCTAGGCAACCCCTGAAATTGACAAGTATGAAAACTACCATATGGCATTTATGTAGGTAGATTATGAAACTCAAATGGTATTTATTGTAATACTCTCTCACTTTTGTGAGAAATAAGCATTCTATCATGATGAAATTTTTACCTGGTTAAGCACAATGGCTGAGACAATCCCCTGTATTCACCAAACAGTTTCATTTTCCTCCTGGGCATTCAACTAAAATACATTTTTCATTTTCTTTGACTCTCAACCAGGTAATGTGGCTAGTTTCAGCCAACTGAATGGGAGGGGAGGTGATTGTTACAACAGATTTAAATCAGTGAACCCCTGAGTGAAGATGGGGAAGTTCTAGCATTAGACAAGTTTGAATTCCTGAGTAACAATTTGGACGACAACAAACTTGTTGGCTTATAACGCATGGTCTGTCAGCAAGATATAAATTTTTATTGTGTCAAACCACTGGGATTTTATAATTGTTATAACTGTTAAGGTAACAGGCTAATATAGACTTTTTCAGTTTTTGTATTTTTAACTATTTCCTAAGTATATTAAGGAAACAACCCTTAATATTTTAATGATTAAGTTATCTTGCACATATTATTGACTTTATAAAAAAAAAACAAATGCTCATTCTTCTTTTGTCTTTCTATCTCTTTGATTTTTCTTTTACCAACAGTTGTCCTTTGGTCTTGCTTATTTGGTGGAGTACTTACTGAAAGATGATACCACTAAATTTAAGTGAATTCACCATAACTTTATTTTAAAATATTGGGGTTTTATTAACTTAAGTCAAAATTGATCTATGCAGTGAATAAACACCTGCAAGTCAAATATCAAATTTAGTTAATGACTTTTTGTTTATGTCAAAATAACGTCCAATAATCAAAACATTTTATTAGACTTGCTAGAATACTATGCATGCATTTATGGAAACATGAATGTTTTCTTAGATTTTTTAATCTATTCTAGTGGATGGATAGTTTTCATAAATTCATAACTCCAAGTGGTAATGCTTCTTGTATCCAAAGCAATGTCTAAGTGAAAAATCCAATGAAAAAGAAGTAAGAGAGGATGGTTTGAAGACTTCTTTTATTCATACCCTCTCTAGTTTGTGCCTTGACATTAGCATTCTTTTTTGTTTACAAATTTAGTTTCTCATTTTCTTTATTTATTGTTCAAAAATGGCAATATTCCATTTTTTGTTGCCAGAAAGATTTTTTACATCAGTGTTATCCCAGTTTATTCAGGACTCCATTCACCATTCTCCCTTAGGCTCCAGAAACTTAATCCTTTCAATATCTTAATTTTCACTAAATGTATAATCTAGTTCTAATTGAATGTCTCCAAATGATGTTGGTAGGGAACTTTGGCAAAGACTTTAGAAACATTATCTAATAACAAAGTCAGTTCATATTCCTGTTCCCTCACTGCCCTGTTCCCCAAGTAAGGATGCCAGAAAGATAATTTAGTGTAGGCTGAAAACAGTAATCTCATGAGAATGGAGGGAGGAGAAGGAGTCAATCACAGTAATTGGAAACAAAGAAGTTGGACTGCAAAGAAGCAAGAGATTTGGAATCTTTCAAACTCCAGCTTTTTATTTTATGAAGGAATAATTTAGTGTTTTTTCTAGTTTCAATCTTCCTATCCCAGCACAAAGCAAATTGTTCCTTCTAACACAGCTTTAGTTGAAGCACAAAGAATAATAAATCATGTCTTTTCACATGTAGAACTTTGCATAAAACTGCTATTCACTGATGATGGTGATGAGGATGATGCTATGATTTATATATTATCCCAGGGTAGTTATAGACATTTGAATAGGAAAAAACAAAAGTGCGTTTATAGAAGATCTCTCACACAGGACCAGTTAATAGCCAAGTGTCTTTCAAAGAGATGAGCATAACAGCAACATTTTTTCTTCTGTCCTAGTATCAGTGGAAAAATCTTGCAAAATTCTACGTACTGAGAAGACTGTTTTTATTTCTTTTTTTAAATATTTATTTATTTATGCATATAAGCTGGGGTACAGGCCAGAGGCGTGGGGTGGCAAGAGGGTTCACCAGAGACAGAGTGGGGAGCAGAACAGGCAGACATATGGAAATACACTGCTGAGGGGAGCAGCGGGCGAGGCAGGAGAGGTGTGCAGCATCATGTGGGAATCCCCCCGGCCAGGTGTCAAACTCGCGTCGCCGCTGCCAACATGCTCCACAGCGCAGCGCCTAACCGATGTGCCACCGGGGAGGCCCTGTCTTTATTTCTTAAGGGCATAATTACTTTAAACAAGTTCAAGAATGTATTAAACCAGAATACTAACCTGAGTCCTCTTATTGCCACCGATATATTCTCTGTACGTAGCCCTATCTTGGATTGCCGATGACCACAGAACCAAAACAAAGGTCAGTCAATGCTATAATAGTATATATTAAAGGAGGAGCTGTTTTCCAAGAGCTCAGAATCTTTAAATTTGTTGATGATTCTAAATTTCAAAGTCATTAGCATGATAGAAAAATCATCCTGCCAATAGTAGAATGGACTGTGTCTGGGTAATGGGCATTGACAATTTTTTGACAATATAATCATTTTTTTCTCTTAGACTCGAAGCGTATTGATCTGTTACTCTCCATTCACTCTTTATATGTGTTATAGATTAAATACAGTTATAGTAGATTTTTTTTAAATCTTAAATGTCCTGGATTTGATTTCTTTCATATTTATGCCTTCAATGAGTTTTGAATTCACATCTCCAAAGAGGACACACTTAAAAAGAGATTTGATCCAGCCTCAGTATCTTATAGATATATCTATTAGTTCTGTTAAGAAAAGGGGTATGTAATGTGTGTGTGTGTGTGTGTATGACATTATGTCAAGCACTTTGCTAATGTGCAATGTGGGATTTAAAGACAAACAATATGTATACATATACATATATGTGTGTATATATGTGTACATGTGTGTGTACATGTATATGCATATATGTGTGTGCACATATTGTTTGTCTTTAAATCCCACATTACACATCAGCAAAGTGCTTGGCATGTCATTGGACTGGCTTTCAGTGTCCACCCATCTGGCTCTCGTGCCGTCTGCGTTGACATTAAAGTCAACAATTGCACAACCTGATGAATGACAACATCACTATGCAATAACTCTTGAATTTTTTCAATGTCTGTGTACATGAACCTTAATGAATACAGAATAAGCCCCTCTGTTCCTAGCAAGCACTGGACAGTTTACTAAAACTTGATCTAGCAGTGTTATAATGAGAAATCGATGAAATTAGGGAAAATCCAGTAAAAATTACCCATATTAAAGAAGGCAGGACAATGAAAGTTCAAGTCTAACCCTGGCTTACAAATGAATATGATGGGAAAACATGTCCAAGCTATGATTATCTAACTAATAAATATGAAGATTTCCAAAATGTTTTTGTACCATATTTATAATCTACTTATTTTTTTAACCTGTGTCTGTGGAAGAGTCATGAAAGAAAATCTAGAAGCCTGTATTAGAGAAACAGAAGCCTGGACCAGGAAGAAAAGAGAAGGCACTTATCTAGAACACAGCAGTAGAGAAGTAAAGGAACCAAACTAAGAAGCTTCACAAAATGATTAAAAGAAAATAGTAATTGACCCATACTAAGTGAAAGAATAACTCAGGAAAGTCAAACACTGAAACTGAGTCCCACCCCCAGAGAGTCTGACATAATAGCAGGGGTGGAATCAAGGCATTAGGATTTTTAAAAGCTCTCCAGGTGATTCAAATATGTGGCCAAGGTTGAAGGCCACTGGGAGAACTATGGTGACCACACCTGAGGGGAAAAATGGGAACAAGAATGCAGGACAGTGCCACTTCATTAAAAATTAATTAATTAAAAGCCACCAACATGTGTAAGTTATTCTGCAGAATAATCTATAGGAGACAGAAATGCTAATGAAGTCCTGAAGCTTCTGAAATGTCAGTGAAGACTAGATGAGAATGTGGGAGAGTGATTGTTTCTGTCTAAGCTCCTAGAGGCTACTGTCTCCAGAAACATCAACTGCTGCTTCATTTCACTGGGAAAAAAACAAAAACATGGGAACAAGGGGGAACTCTCTGGGAAGCAGATTTCTTGAATTCCTCGGTAGGAAGCACAGATGGAAGCCACTGGGGCACACAGTACCTGGGCTAGAGAACCAACCCTGCCTTGGTTGAAAATTCTAGTAGCTCCTAACAGCGCACACACAATGCAGCATCAGGGCCAGAAACTCAGGGCTTAGCAAGAAAATGGGAATTCAAAGACTCTAAATATGAAGAAAGAAAGCAGAAGAAATTTCAAGACCTGTTTACTGGCCCTTCTGCCACTGTGTGTGTGTGTGTGTGTGTGTGTGTGTGTGTGTGTGTGTGTGTGTGTGTGTGTGTGTGTTGTATAGGAAAACCGGAATATAACACAAGATACGTCATATTTGGGGAAATTTCCCAGTTCAGTGCTGATCAATCCATAGATGAATCAGAATGACCTGGGGGGTTATTTTACTAAATTACTAAACTTGGGACCTTGATCAAGGCTTAATATCTTTTAGATATATTTTCCTGGTTATATATTCCTGGATATATTTCCTGGATATATTTTCTTGGTTAAGCAATGAGGTATGGGGCTTCCCTGGTGGCGCAGTGGTTAAGTGCTGCGCTGTGGAGCTGTCAGCAGCAGCGACACGAGTTCGACACTAGGGCTGGGAGATTCCCACATGGTGCAGCAAACCTCTCCTGCCTCGGCCGCTGCTCCCCTCAGCAGTGTATTTCCATCCGTCTGCCTGTTTTGCTCCCCACTCTGTCTCTGGTGAACCCTCTCGCTGCCTCACGCCTCTGGCCTATACCCCAGCTTGTATGCATAAATAAATAAATCTTAAAAAAAAAAGAAATGAGGTATGTAGTACATATCCGTATATAGAACATTTATCTCTTTAAAGCCTACATTGCATATTAGTGAAGTGCTTGACATGATGTCTCTCGTTGTCCACTCAGACACAGACTCCATCCACCATTAGAGTTTCTGGCTCATTAGGTCTGAATTTGGACCTGAGAATGTTCATTTCTGACCAGCTCCCAGGTGATACTGATGATGCCTGTGCAGCAATCACAACTATCCTACGGATGGTAAAACTGCCCCATAATTTAGCTCCAAATTGTATTGGACTTTAAAATTATCAGATGTACATATTTGCAATGAACATAAGCTGACCAATATCTAGGCAAAGTTAAATCAATTTTTTTTTCCATTTTCTTCTCATTTACCACCAAGTCTCTTCTGGGGTCTTTGGCAACACTGTACTGGTTTGGGGGTATATACCACTGTCTGGAATAATTATTTTAGGGACTCAGCATTGACTTGTTCTTTAAGTGTGATGGAGTTTGCAGTCAGTACTGTGGAAAAATTGCATGTGCAGTTTATGCTTGATTTCTTTAAATATCAGCGACACAGGAGACTTGCAACGAGCTAAAAACAATGCATTTCTTCTGAAAGAGCGACACCTATATCTGGAAAATGCCACTTTAGTTGTAGTTACCTAAAAGGTTCAGGTACTAAGAATCTAACTAGATGAGATGATGAAGCAAAAGGAATTGAGGAAGGGGAGTCTTGGGACTTTAAATTAAGCAAGGAATTCTGATTTTGTATTGCAATCTGGATTGAACAGGTTTAGATTTTAATAAGCAAATTGTGCTACTCTGTGGTCTTTTATTTTTCCTCAAATAGTTCATAGAAATAAAGGTGGTGTATACACATTCATAAGATTTAAATTTTTTTGAATTGCATTATTGGAGTACATTAACATTTCATATCATTGCAAAACCTCTCTTAAATGCTATCATAGGGGGCCTCCCTGGTGGCACAGGGGTTAAAGTCTCAGTGCTATCAAGCTATCACCAGCCATTGCAGCATAAGTTTGAGCTCCAGTCAGGGAGCTGACCCACATGGTGAGTTTGAACCCCAGCCAGGTTGCTAACCCACATGGCGCAGCAGACCTCTCCCATCTTGCCCGCTGCTCTCCTCAGTAGATCTGCCTGTTCTGCTCCCCATTCGGTCTCTCGTGAATCCTCTCACCCCTGCACCTCTGGCCTATACCCCAGTTCTCGTATGCATAAAGGAATAAAATAAATCTTTAAAAAATATTATCATAGGTAATGGGGCGCTATATAATTTGAGGCAGAACATAGACCTGAGTGTGAAATTTCAATCTTGTGTATAGAGAGGCTGTTGAGATAAATTCATTAATGCTCTTGGATTCATTATAGAGTCTTCTGGAGTCAGAATCCACATATGGCCAGTGTGTCCACAGCCACCGTGGAGTAGTGGTTTGTCCCTGGGCTAGGTCTTATGAAGATGGGAAAATAACCATCCTGAAAATGGCCTGCTTTCGCTCATGGAGGGCAGCCATATTGGAGTTAATGGTCAGCTTAATGATGCAAGAGGCCCTGTCCTTTGAGGTGGAACTGCTTCTTCTGGGCCCTTTGTCATCCTTCCTGAGGAAGAATAAATGAATAGGATAATTGGTGAGTAGAAGAAGGAACTAGGCCTGGTGGTCCAGCTTCCTTTTTGGGGAGTTACCTGCCTGTCCAGAGCATGTCCTCTACTTTGCCCCACCAGGTACTGAGATTACTGGAGCAGGGACTCTTCAGAGGTCTCTGGTCAACCATCATCCCCTGTGACTAACGATATAGTCTATTTCTGGAGGTTTGTATTGGGGAACTCATAGTGGCTGCACACCTAAGTCATATATTTCAACTTAGTCTTCATCAGGAATAAGGGGAATGTTTTGAACTCTGTCTATGTCCCATTTTAACTTCTCAATTAATTCTAAAGTTAAGTAGGGCAAAGAATGAGCATAGAGGGTTTCCCTTAAAACTTAACACTTACTGTCCAGACAAACTTCAATATTTTATGTATCTACATATGTTATAATATAAAAAATCATGCACTTTTATATACATACCTGACTTCTGGTCTCATAGCATATTCTCAACTCCTACTTTTCCTTTGCTTCACTTTCTTCATTTATGTTGTTATGTTTCATATAATAGTGTAGTAATATAACACATAATCAATATCAAATAATATAAGCTGTGATATTATGGAGAATACAAATAACATACTATATTTTTATAAATTATTTATAAGATAATACAATATATGCATGCTACTTCAATCTATATTGATAAAGGTGTCTATTTCTGGACACTCTGTGGCGTGTATTCATGTAAGTGGCCTAAAGCACCTTTTAGAAAAGGCAGTACATAAACACGCAAGTAAAATAATATATACCTCAGATTTATTATAAGGTCTGTGACTCATCAGAGAATTGGGGACATCATTTTTCAACATATGTAGTTAGTGATTGAACTCATAGAACTCTTACGTTCCAACACATAACTAAAGATGTTGTTTATATTTATCTTTTTTCACTCCCTCTTGTGTGTTGTAATTATAAGTTTATAAGACTATTGGGGGGGAGGTACTGAGGGACAGGAAGTGATTTGCTCTAATTTACCTGGTGCCATTCAAAAGACTAGTAAGTAAATTTATAGTCAACTCAGAGGCAATGGAGTTAGCCTTTATCACAGTTCCAGTTCCATCCCTTCCTTGATCACCAGTGCATAAGCTTCCATGGCTGTTGATGGAATGAGTGACATGATGGTAAAGCTACTAACAACTATCAAGCATTTGCTATGGTCCAGGCTTTAAGCTAAATAACAAGCTTATTGTGTTTAATCCTCACAAGGCCTCTCATAAGTCAGAAGCTGAGGCTCAGAGGGGTTGGATACTAAGGCCAAGCAGTTTTTGTGACAGACCTGGGTCTCAGTCAAGGAGTTTTGCTCCAGAGCCTGTGTCACCCAAGTTTATTAACTCCATGACAAACTGCCTGCCAAGGCTGGGCCAGGTGGACACGTGAGCAACACTCAAAGTCAGTGGTTTCTCCCAGCACCCTTCATAGTATGTATATTCGTGGTTTAAGTGTCCAGGCATATCCTGGTAAATATCTTCACCTACTTATTTTCTTAGTTTGAGACTTCACTGTGCTAGTTACTTCCTGCCCAGAAAGCCTAGTGCTATAACAGATAATATTTAAACCATAGCTCAGTCTCCCATTAAAACAAAATATTTGAAATCCAGAGTGTTATTTGGATTTTTACCCCAGCCCAGACTATAGTTTTTGTTAAACAAAACTGATAGTGATTTTCTCTTTCTCCCAAATTGTCTCACAAAGTTGATATAACTCTTGAAACTATGATTTATTCTTAACATATGTCAGCAGCTGGCTTGCAAAGGTGTGAAAAAACTCTGAACTGTTCAGCCTGGGTTACTAAAATAGTATTCTTCTGGGTCTCACATACTGGCAGGCTGATATATTAAGTGCCTTGGAATTCTGCTCTGGATGTGAGTCTGGTGCTCAAATTGATTTGAGTGATCTGTATTAATTATCTAGAAGAATGTAATCATGAATGCTGGCACTGAGAGCATGTCTAATTTTCTATTTTATCTTGAAAATGGATGAGGAAGAAATGTATTTGGCAAAGATTACTCCGTCCCCATATTTCTGACCAAGCAGCTCTCAGTTTCAGAAGGATCATTTTACTTCTCACTCCCTTAAATACTTTGACAGCTAAGAGATCCTTAGATAGTATCTTAATTATAATCACTTGAAAATTCTTGTTTTTCTGATTCCTAATCAAATTACTAAATTTCAGAGAAAAGAAATCTCATATTGGACACAGCTAAAAGAAATAAAGATTAAAGAGAAAAAGCAGAAGAATAGTGGAGACTCTCAGTGCCAAAGACTTCTGAGTTTGGCATAGAAAGAATGATTTAAATTTTACTCAGGAAATTACTAACTGAAAAACCTTGGGCAAAATTCTTATCCTCAGTTGTTTTTATGAATGATGATGTTTATAATAATAAAATATTTTATTTCAGGGGAAAGTCATCAGAATTAGCATGTATTTGTGGTTTCATAAATAATGGGTAACACAAATTCAAATACAAACAAATTACTGGAAAAGACTACCGGTGTTCTCTTTATTTCCTGATAAGCCAACATGATTATATATTTTTGTTGCCTCATTTTTTAAGTTTGCTAAATAGTTTAAGACTCAAATAGTTCAGCATTGTTTTTGAAAGAAGCATATGCAATGTCAATCCTCAGTGAGGAGGCAGCGTGAAGAGGAAGAGTAGCATTTAATTTTTCTCATATCCTGAAAAGAAAATTAAATTCAGGCTGACTGAGTTAAAGTCACTTCTTCCAATTAGAGGTGTTTTATGTGCAAATCATATGTTTGAAAGTTTAATATATATTGTAATCATTGGCCAAATTGAGGCATAATTTCAAATGTAAAGATAAAAGTATCAGTATTTCAATATTTCATGATGTGGTGTGGTAACATATAGCAATGTTACCTAAAGTGGTTAAAAACAAAAAGACATCCAAATAAAGCTCAGGGAATTTCATTTTTCAATAACAGTACTGTAGCTCTATTTTGTACAAAAACAAATAGAGATTTCACTAAATTAATTACTTTTTGTTCAGAAAACAGTTTCTAGTTTATAGGGCATCAACATATATTCTAAAATTAATTTACATGACACCTTATTATGTGATGACAAGAGATAATCATCATTTCTAAACTGTTAATCGATACAATGTCCTGCATTGATTCATCTCCCATTCTCACCACTCCACTAAATTTAATTTTCATTTCTTTAATGAATTTTATATTTCATATCTTCTTCATCTACAAATGCTAACTTTGAAGATGAATCTGTTTCTCTCTCTGAAAGAGAAAAAATGACCTTCATTTTAAGATCCGTGGAGAGTAACAGCAGGAAAGGATGCTTCGTGTAAGAAAGCTCCACTCTGTCCATTATCACTGATAGGCTATTATTACTTGTTATTAACTTATGGATGTTTATTCCATCTCATTCAGAAAGGATATGGGACAGTGTCTAAAGCATGAATGCTAATACTACAAAAATATCCACATGAGAAAATAAAAATGAGACAGAATTTAGGAAAGAAAAATAGTATGAATCTAGGGAAGATTTCACTAAATTAATTACTTTTTGTTCAGAAAACACAGATGCCCAGTCATGTGTGCTACATGGTGGAGAATGCCTCGTCACAATTGTTCTTTGAAGTGCTAGTCTTCAGCCATTCTCTCTTACGGTAATTAGATAACAGAATCACTTGTCTCTAAAGGTTACTTCTCCTTCATGTTCACTCATAAGAAGACTTATTCTATTAAGAGCATTGAGGAACCTGGCATTCAGTTCAACTAAAACTCAATTCAAGTTAAAAGTGCAATTTGGAAAATGGTAGAAAATGTGGGGTGTATGAGACTAACTTTTATTATCCCAAGGGGAATTATTTTCTGATATGAGAAGATAATATCCTCATGATTATATTTCTTAATAACTGTGTAATTGTAGTCAAGTTATTATTCTTTGTCTATTCTATCCTCATCTATTCAATGGTAATAACAGTACTACATCATTTTGTTGTGAGAAAATGCATATAATGTGCCTACGACTGTACCTGGTATGTAATAAGTGCTCATTCAGGGTTAGATACTACTCATTAGGGAGCAAAAAAAATCTGTATTTTGATCTTATATCCTATAACCAATTCTTATTCATACCACTAATGAAAAATAAAAGCTCAGTAAAAACTCCAATTATTTTATGTTATAACAACAAATTTGTCCACTGACTAATACGGAACATTACGGTGGAATTGCTGCCGCTAAAGCCTGCTCTTAACATAAAATTCAGTGGGTCCTGGATATTCTAAATCATCAAAAATTGCATCAATCATCAGTCTGGGATACTATTACAGCATATAATTTTCAAAAACAGAAATATTTTGATGATCCTTTTCCAACCACCAATGATGCAATGAAAATGTTACCACTAGTAAAAATCAATAAAGCTCTATTGAGATTGTAACTCTGGAAATTGGGGGTGGTTTGACTCATTGACTAGATAAATCGTTGGACTCACAGATGCAAACCTTGCAGCAGCATCAATGGAATTTAATGTTCAGAAGAAAGTTTATTACAGATTGTTATTAATTTTCTACTGCTGCATAAAACTGGACCCATTTTTTAGCTCAAAGTTTTTGTCAGAAGTCAGAGTTTTCTGTTCAAGTTCTCACAAGACCAAAATCAAAGTGGTGGTCAGGATTGTGATCTTGTGTGGAGCTCAGAGTTCCCTGCGCCTAGGGCACTGAGGTCCTTATATATCTCCTGAATCTTAACTTCTCTCAGCATCTACAGAATCCTGAATTCCTCAATACAGGGACACAGCCATCTTGAAAGTCAGCCACAGACAGCTTCCCTCTCTCAAGCATTTTGACCCTAATCTCAAGACACTCATGAGTTTAGGTCATGCCAACTGAAACTATCTTCCTTACTAAATTTTAAATGTGTCATTTAGCATCATCCAATTACAAAAGTTATATCCCGATATATTCAAGATGTTAAAGATCATGGAGGGCAAGGGTATACCAAGAATGGACCACCTTAGAATTCTGCCTACCACATATGTCAAAAACTTAAAGTTGAACTGGACAAAACATAGACTAAGTGTTGTACTATATTGACCTAAGTTGCCAAAATTTGGAATTCATAAGAAAGAAATTGGCATATCTTTTAGAAGCATCAATATCCCATAAATTTACAATTTTAGAATTTAAGGTTGCCTTTTCTAATTATGATATTTATTTTCCACTAAAGTAGACAGAACCATGCTATTGGCACTGAGTATAAAAAACTGAAGACTCTATTCTACCATCATACTTTATGAATTTTTTCAACTGTGCTGTCTATGGGTGTGTTACCAGTGTTCACTCAGAAAGTGTCTCAGAGGATTAAGAATGTCTGGACCAACTGACTTTAATTTGTAGGGATGAGATAAATAAGTTGACAAGGAGTCACTGGAATCTGAACTTCCAAGATTACATTCAAGAAATTCTAAAATTCTTTATAAGATTGGATCTATTGATTTTATTTCATATCTTCTCAAAACAAATTATATACTAATTCTTTGCAAAGCAGTTTTTATTCATAATTTGTTAATATCTGAGCTAAATGTCTTCTGAATTTTGCTTCTTGACATATTAATTACTCTATCATTATTTTGGGGTGTTTTGTATTTCTCTTGTCATAGGTGTTGGGTGAGTGGTTGGTCAACTGTTTTTCTGATGATGACATTAGCACAAAGGATTGTTAAATCAGGAGTGACATATATATATGTCACTTATATTTCATTTCTCTGGTTATCGAGAGTAGTTATTCTAAGAAGATTTGCACTGGAATGACTGCCAAAATATGTTATCAGCCTGTAAAGGTGATGTGAATTCCCTTTTGGTTTATTTATACTTAATATATATATATATAAATTAACCACAAGGTATATCTAGGGACTCTCTGGAGTTCTCACTTGTTAGGAATCTTGAGTTTGGCTAGGACAATGTTAAAAAGTTCTATGGAAAATTAATGTGCTTGCATCATTTAGAGACTAGGATGTATAAGGATACAATGCCATATATTTGGTTACATGTAGGAAAGTTGCTATTTTAGAATATCAAACACTGAGGAAAGATGGCATACTATATCACCTTTATAGAGATATATTTATTAGTTTTCATTTCTTGATGGCAGGAAGAGCTTCAGAATCTCATGAAAATGCCTGGGGCTTCCTAGGTAGCAAAAAAGATCCTGAGAGCAAAGAATGGCTTAAGAAAGCTCTTTCTGATAAAGCTCACCTTTACAATTTTGCCTAGGGCAACCTTGGTCTAAACTTCATTCTTATTATTGATCATTTGTTCTTCCAAAGTGGATAAACAGTCCTTTAGAGTTCATTCCCTGACCCTGCTCAAAATTAAGAGTTCACTTTTGTAATCATAAAAACTCTGATTTTATAAAATATTTTATATATTATAGATCTGATATTTTATATCTAGAATAGATCTATAAATAACATTTTATATTGTGTATGAAATATTTGTTTGAGGAAAGATAAGTTTAAACTAAAATATTGGATTTGGTACATAAATGGTGATAAGTGGTGAGTTTTAAAAAATGTTTTTAATGTATTTGTGTATTTTTTCGACATATATATATTTACTTATATAGCTTTATATTTGTTCAAGGTAGCTAAAATAGCAGGGAAGATGAGTTAAGCATGGAAAACTTTCTTCTTGTACTATACCTTGGTGTATTAGGTTGAAACTATAAAGCACATATATTAAGATTGGTATTAATAACCACAAATTGTCAATAGGAAATCCCCCTTAACAGAACAGAGGCATGCAATGAAATGAATCAGATCATGAATATTAATAATTAAGAAAATAGAGTCACAACTAAATGTCCAGAAGAAAAGTGATCTGCTGTCCAGTCTGAAACCTTACTAAAGAGAGGAAGTGAGAAAGGGAGAGAGGCAGCAAGAGAGTAAGAGCGAGGGCAAGAAGAGAGTATCAGGGAAAGAAAAATGAGTGGGGAGGAGGAGATGTGGAAAATCTAGTGTACTTATTCTTGTATTTCACAAAGAAATAAACAAAAATGAGATTTGTACTATCTTAATAAAGATATATCTAAGTTCCATATAATTTAAATATATGCTCTTTGTCAAAATATTTCATTTCTCTGGTTATCGAGAGTAGTTATTCTAAGAAGATTTGCACAGGAATGACTGCCAAAATATGTTATCAGCCTGTAAAGGTGATGTGAATTCCCTTTTGGTTTATTTATACTTAATTAGTTTTTGTCAATGTTGTACATTAATTACACTCCAGTATTTCAAGGTCTGTTTGTTTTCTGATTCAGAAAAATTATTCTGTATCATTTAGTTATGTAAAAAGCCTAGCATTTAATTAGGAACATGTCATATCAGATTTATGTAATGGGCTGTCACCTTGCCAATACCTACATTGCTTCTGAGAGATAATCAGTCATTTAGAAAAACACTCTGCTCTTGGAACACAGGGCGTTCCAAACCACAGTACTCTCTTTGTAAGTTTTTTATTTCCTTCTACTTTATTTGAATCTCGCTTCTTTTTCCTTTATTCCCAACTTCTTCATGATTGCCTGAATATTACTGTAGCTTCTCTATTTTTTGCCGATTACCTTTTCTATCATTCTGTCTGCACTAATGCAATAGAAAAAAAATTGTTGACTTAAATTTGATGAGAAGATATGTAGGGAATGAAGCAAACTGTAAGGAAGCAAAAGGTTGTCCCAGTGTCAACTTCCAAATGGTTGAACATATACTGGAGAAAAAGTTACAATGAAATTATTTAGAACATCTCTACTTAAACAGCAGCAAAAATCTATTTGAAGAGAATAAATCCCAATAATCTTTCATACATTGTTTTTAAAAGTCTCAAGAGCAGAAGGGATCAGTTACCTCAGATTGATCAATAGGTATGTTTTCATAGTTGTATAAATTATCCAGGTCGTCCAAGGTGGTGTCGTAGGTTTCTGAGTCATAGTTGATGAGCTCAGGAGTGGGGGCTGCCAAAGCAGCATCAAAGATGACAAGTCCCAGGACAAATCTTGCTAACATTTTCATTTTTTTTTAAATTTCCTAATCATAAAATATTAACATGCATAAATATTTAATTGATAACATTAAATAGCAATGATCAATCAATGTCAACACACTGAGCAACTCAAACTGGTAGCTTTCCTTACATGGATAATTTGCAAACGTAAAGACAAGAAATTGTAAGGTTGCTGATGAACAGTGATAGCTGCTGTTCAAATTCATTCACAGAACTATCCACATTTTAACAGCAGACATTGTTATTACAGTGAAATTTATTTTATATGATATAGAAACATGAAGAAAATAGGATGCAGAAAGAGAACAGTGCTCTTGTTTACATGAGAGTCTTTACATTACCTAAGAGTTTGTTTGTTTGTTTGTTTTTGCATTTACTAAACATTTTGATTCTTTTATCAACACTGGGATAGAGGGATGATGATGATGATGACGATGACGACGCTGATGACAACTGTGACTGTCACACCAGTTTTTAAATGAGAAAATCAAAACACTTTGATACAAACAGTACTCATAACTGTTCCTTGTACATTCAAGCCTAGAGCTCTTACCAGACAAAAATGGTATTTTTTCTTGTACTGCTTTGTTGCCTGAGTACCATGAACACATGCACTGTAATAAATTATTATTTCATGCAATATTTTTCAAAATCCTCTTGACTAAATGGAGCAGAAAAGAAAAATATTTTCTCTTTAGTCCTTAGTGTTTTTTCTCAATTGTTAACAACCATCTAAGGTTTAAACTCAGAATCAGTAGAATAGATGTTGAAGGGAATATTTGGCTAGATTCCCTGAGAGAAAGACTGGCTACATGTGTGATTAGAGTTCTTTTTTTTTTTTTTATAAGAAGCATGATCTTTATTTTTTTCTGAGATAACACCAAACTTTTTTAGGGGGTAGCAATTTAATCAAGAGCTTATAATTTTACTTAGCTTTGTAAGTATCCTTTTCATTTCAATTTAGAGAAAAAATCCTCGTGTTTAATTTTAACAATTTGGGGCCTATAAAAAATGCAACCATCATTCATTAAGGAAGTAAAATATTTGTAAAACTTTTTATCATGCGTATCTAATTTTAAAGCTTTTTGCATTTTGGATATACTTCTTGGGTTTTCTTTAAGAACAGTACATGTGGTGTTTGTACTTAGGCATACATATAAAAGGGAATTCATGATAAATATTACTTTTAAACTTGAATACTCTGGCAGACAAACTGACCTTCAGTTACTTGAAAGAAAGTCTTTATGAAGCAGGTTTAGGCAGAAGGATGTGAAATTCCCCTGAGAATAAGTAGCAGTACAAGGAGTTCCTTTTTATCCCCTCCTATGCTTTCTTCAAATAAATTTTTTATTCACACTGGATAAAGTAAGCCTCTATTTTACTTGCATTTGCAGAGGTCTTTGCAGGATTGCAGATTTGGAACTGTTCTACTCAATTACCAAAAAAGTCCTGCTTATTAAAAGAGTGTGATTTATAAATCATCCAGAAATCATTCTCCCATATTCAAGTGGGAAGCATTAACAGTGTCAACCACTAAACTAATTTTTTTTCCTTAAAAAATATTTTCCTTGCCCATTTTTGGCAACTGTCTTTGTTCAAATAATTTATGCATTTTTAATTTATTCTTTTTTTAAAATTCAATACTCTATAGTTCCTTATAAGGGTCTACAAATTAGAATTTATTTGCATTTGGTATATGCCCTCCAGCTCTCAGCAATAAGGCAGTCTGTGTGAACCCTACAAATATGAAAAACATTTATCTAAGTTTAGTTTTAAAGCACACTTTCCTTTCTTCAAGTGATTATATTAGCATTTAATGTAGTGTCTTTGTTGAAGCTTAGAATTTGTTGTCTGTGCCATTTAATGATATTTTGAAAATGTCTGCTTATATAAAACTTTAAAATATATAGCTTAAAATGACATTCTGAATACATAGTCCATATCATCATCAATATATTTTAAACACCTGAAATCTCACCATTTTCTTCTTTTGATAATATTTCTACCAATATCAATAACAGTGTCTGTCTATACTGGCAAAGAACACAGTCTGTGTCAGGGCACTTGATTTAAGAATATATTGGAAATGATTATAATTTTATTGGCATCTGTCATGATAATAAAGATCAACTATTTGTTGCATGTTATTAATTCCTAAGTTAATTCAGCATTTTGGATTTTCCAAGAATAACATAAATATAAAATAGCAAATTCATTGAATCTAAGTTCACCATGAAATATTAAAGCAAGTTGAATTATTGTTTTAAAGGTTGTTATAGTAGGATAAAAAGCCTCTAACTCAAGAAGAAAGCAAGTGTAAAAACTTACCTTTGGCTCCTACTTGATGAAATGGCACAAAATGACTGAGAACGCAGAGCCAGTGGTATTTGCCCCTGACCAATGGTTGTGAATTCTGGTCTGTGGGAGGTGGAATTTACAACACTCAATTTTCTGTTTGGAAAAGTTGACCTTGAGAAATGTTTCTCAGTCTTTAAAAACCCCAAATTGCTTTATAGTCATCCAACCTAAACAGTAGACTACCACATAGTATCAGAATTTCTTGAAATCAGGTAAAGTTTTAATTGCCAATATGTCACCTTAAATTTTTTCAATAAATAAGTTAGATTACATATCTCTTCTAGAACAAAGGACCAATTAAGAAAAAAAATAATGTATATTGGTGATACTAGAGTTGGATATTTCAGATATGTTCTAGTAAGCAATAATTTTCCTAAATCTTGCATGTCTTGAATTGCTGCCTTCCCTTTTCACAAATGTTAACTAAAGTTCAGTAATTATTGTAAAACCTTACCTCTTTAATGCTGGGTCAGTAAAAGAAAAAAATCAAATACTTTGATGGCCGGAATGCTTTGAAGTAATGAAGTAATGAAATTTTTGCATGAAAATTTGCAAAAACTATGTCCAAAAATAATGCATAAATATGATGAGTGTTTTGTAATAAAAAAGACTCCTTCTTCTCTCTTTTATCTATCAGAGCCAAGCAAATCAAATTACATAAAAAAATTTTCCCAGAACAGATTTGTTTTAGGCTCTTGGTTCCTAACATGATTTGTGAAATTGAGTTTTGTTACAGGTATGGAGAAACATTTATTTGTGACATTCTTCACCTCTATTCACAGTATAAGATTCATGGTTTACATAAATCTAGGGGTCTGTTTCTAATCTGTGCATCAGAAATTTTTCCTCATGATGAGAAGTGAATAACTACTAAATTTTGAAAATGACTTTGGTCCTGGGCAAACTAGAGAAGCAGGTCTGAAGTCAGGACTTTCATACCCCTTTTTGTTTTCCCTTCCATTTTTATTCCTTCAAAAGTTCTTTGCTCATCTATTCAGGGCACAATCATTCATTTTCCCATCATCCATATGTGCTTCCAGGTAATTTGCTCTCAGTGCACGACCAATTTTATTTGTGATGAAAACAGAGATAAATGGTAGGACTACCAAGACCTGTTAAACAGGTGAGAGGTCATCGTGCATCCTTGCCTGTATGTGACCACACAGAGGCTACTTTCAAAAGCATTTCTGGAAAGAAGGCTAGATCTGCATCCCTACGATGCATCTGTTTAGCAGCAAGGCCCCACACAGTGTTTTAGAGTTCATATGGTTAACAATCTCAACACATCTCCATCAGAGTAGTTACCAATTCACAGATGGGTAAACTGACATTCAGACATTAAATTATCTAGTACCACAGGAGACACAAACCCAGAGAAAACCAAACTGGGTCAAGTTCCCGGATATCACTAAGCCCATCTGAGGCATAGAGTCAAAACTAAAAAGGCAATGTTATCTCTCGGTTACTTAGATTATATTTCAAGTCTGTTTATCTGTCATTAGTTTTTAGACTTTTTCAGTTTCTTTAGAACAAAGATAGACTGTCCATGAAATTACCTAATATTTCTTCCTTTTCCTGAGTTATTTAATCTATTTCCTTGCACGCATTGTCAGGCGACAGAAAGTTGAGATCTGCCCTTACTTCTGGAGGATTCTGACTGAAAGTGTAAGATAATATTTCCAGAAATAACACTTTAACACTATTATTTGGTGAACTATGAATGATTTAATAAATGTGTTCCTAAAGTTTCAGAACACTATCTTAAATGCAGTTGCTTCATAACAATTTAAACACCAATTTACCTGTCTTAATATTAAATTTGAAAGCAGAAATTATCATTCCTGGTACTTCTCTTCTTAAAAATAAATACCACTTTTATACTTATAAAACTGGACAGCTTTTTAAGATCATTTTTCCTGGCACTATTTGGATCTCCAATATTTCGAAATCTATTTTGAACCAGGGGAGTTCAATATGTGACAATCTCATGAGCACCTTTAACAGCAAGGAAGGATCAATTACAAGTTCCAGCCTTTCTTATCCCGGGTATGTTTCATATGGTTTCATGATAATTTTAATATGCCTGATCTTGGTTATCAGAAACCCTCAGGGAATCAGTTATCATGACTAGTTATATTACTTATCTAGTATCGGAGGCTTTATGTTCTCATCCCTTAAGCCCCCCAAAATTCTTAAGATTTCTTTATAGAGGAATTTTACAGTTCCTTTTGATTGCAACCCTTTACAAAATTTACACCATCCTATTTACTTAAACAATTAATTGTAAGCAGAATAGGCTCTTAATAATTGCCTGTCTCCTTCTGGAGCAGTGGTGAGTAGGGTGTAGCTGCTCTGAGGACAGCTCACCTGCCCGCCCTCACATCATCTGGGTGGCCTCTCTGTGGTTGGATCATGCCATTGTTTCCTCAAAGAGTTGCACTTAATATTGTCGTCCCTCACTTTGGAATGGTTGGTTCACTTTTTAAACAGTTTAAGTTTCTTTATAAGCATCACGTCAAAGAGGCTTTCCCTCCCCCTCCTCCTCACAGTGTCCCCTTGTACCTGATACTTCTCCTTATTTGTTTCCTCAAAACATTTGCCACAATCTGTTTTTTTTTTTTGTATGAAGTTGTATAAAGTCTCTTCCAGGTGACTATAAACTTCATTGTGCATAAACTCTACTGGCCATATCCATAATTGTGTCTCCAGTATCTAAATAGCCCTTTGACAAAAATTCATTATTGAAAAAATTTTTCAATAATGAAGCAATTAATGATTGACTGAATGAAGTACATTTCTAGTAACACAAAGTAATAAATATGTACTCATTAAATTTAATATTTTCCTAGGACTATTTTAAGGTATACAGGGATACTTGCAATTATTTGTGCACTGGTTCTTGGTTAACATGTTCAATTAATTCATTTTTCTGATTTTTTTTAATTAATGTTTTCTGTTCTGGATAAATGACAAGCTGTCTGGTGACACTTCTAAATCTTTGTCATGAGTCTGTTTGAACAATGTGCTTTACATTTATTTGCAGTATAGATTTTTGATGAGAATCTGAGAGTTTCCCTGCTATTAACTCCTTTCCAGATAGAATTATTGAAATCCATAATTAAACTGACTTAGATGGCCTCCCTGGTGGTGCAACGGGTTAAGTTGCAGCACTAGGAAGCTGTCAGCAACCACTGCAGCACGAGTTCGATCCCTGGCCAGGGAGCTTCCCACATGGTGCAGCAGACCTCTTCTGCCTCACCTGCTGCTCCCCTCAGCAGTGTATTTCAGCCAGTCTACCTGTTTTGCTCCCCACTGTCTCTGTTGAATCCTCTCACCACCCAACATCTCTGGCCTACACCCCAGTTCTTGTATGCATAAATAAATAAATCTTAAAAAAAAATAAACTGACTTAGAAAAAAAGGGAATTTATTGAGCCAATTAATTGAAAAGTATATTTCTTTCCAGAGAACTTCCTTTTTTCGATGCCATTCTCAATGTGTTTCCTGAGGAGGTGACTATAAGTACTTGAAATTTTATATCTCCAAATACTTTATTTCAGAGCCTGCAATGGTCTGAAAAAGAAACAGAGAGTTGTTCTCAGCAAGGACTAGTAGAGAAAGAGACTGTGGGTAGCATCAGTCTGAACTTTTGTACATGAATTTTCTGGAACTTATTTTGGTTGAGCTGAAATTTCTGCTAAATTCTGATTCTTAGATGTCTTCCAAATAAATTAGATGTAAAATATCAACAAATTACTGAAAATACCTGTTATGGTAGTATTACATTTCTGTTTCATGTTTAGCTTATAGTATACTGTTTTCTCTCTCTCTCTATATATATATAGTTTACTATTTGAGGAATTCTCTCTACTGTATTTTTATTTACATATTATAGGATATTTTACTTTCACAACAACCTTATGAATTAATTACTATCATTAATTTATCTATGATTGTGCACTTGAAGTGTGTCAGAACTGAATTATCTTATAAAAATTTGAATATAGACCATTCCCTTTGGTGTTTGATGTAGATAAATACACAATGGTATTTCATATTAAAAATTTAGTTTTTTCCCAAAATCTCCTTAATTTTGAATTTACAATTTTGATATGTCCTCTTTTTTAGCTATATTTATTTCTAGATTATTTTTTAAAGTATCTCAAATGTGATGTATTCCCTGAGTCCTTGCAGGGTTGAATATATCTGTCAACATTTTAAAGAAAAGTTGTTTGGTAAGATAGTCCCAGTTCACATTTTTCTGAGAAAATTAAGACATTGTTTCATTGTCTTCAGACACTGACATTGCACTGGAAAAAGTGGCTGGAAAAGAGGCACGGATGAGTTGGGGATACTCTGTAGCAGTTATGTGTGTAATCACCAAAAACTGGAAGCAATCTAGATATCCTTCAAAAATGAATGAATCAACTTACAGTGATATCAATATACTGGGGTATTACTCAGGTATTTTAATAAGTTGTGAGACCTCAAAACACTGAGAGGATTCCTAGGAGTGGAATTTATATGGTAGCTCCATTTTCAGTAGTTTGAGGAACCTCCTCCACACAGCTTTCCATAGTGGTTGGACCAGTTTGCATTCCCACCAGCAGTGTAGGAGAGTTCCTTTTTCTCCACATCCTCACCAGCATTATTGTTTCCTGGTTTTTAATGTGTGCCATTCTCACTGATATAACACTGAGGTGGTATCTCATTGTGAGCTCAGTGAAAAAAGCCAGAAGGAAAAAGAAAGATATTGAATGGTTTCACTTATAGGAGAAATATAGGGAAACCAAATAAGAGATCAGGAAAAATATAACAACAATAATAAAAAAAAATGCAGCCAACCAGAAATCAGAGACAGTCTGTGAGGGAGGGGGTGGAAAAGGGATCAAAGAAGGTGAGAGAAGAGCACAAGGGACTAGGGTAATGGTTCACAGGTGAATTGGTGGTGGGAATTTTATGGGGAATACACAATGGTGTAAAAGACATAAAAAAAAAAAACACTGGGAGGAAAATTGGATACATATTGCTAAATGAAAAAAGACAGTCTTGAAGGCTACATATTGTGTAATTCCAAACATGAGATTCTGAAAACCTCAAAACTATAGAGACTTTTAAAAAAAATCAGTGGTTGCCATGGGTTTCGAGGGAGGGGTAGAGGTGAAATAGATGCAGCACATAGATTTTTAGAGTAGGAAAGCTATTGTGTATAATACTGTAATGTTAGATATGTGACATCATGCTTTTGTCAAAAATCCACAGACCTGTGACACATAGTAATTTAATCTACATAATATAAGTATAAACTATATAGTGTAATATATACACTTATATAATATAAAATAATATATTTACTTAATTTATCTAATATATATGTTAATTATATAATTACTTAATGATATTAATTCATTAATTATAACAACTGTTCCACAAAACACATGATAGAAGAAATATGTGCAGGGGCGGGGAGAAGGTGATATGGAAATCTCTGTATTATCTGCTCAATTTTTCGGTACATCAAAAGTTGTTCTGAAAAACAAATATTCAGTCTTTTCATCTTCCACCAAGAAGAACGATTAAAACAATCCTTATTCACTAGTTTACCTCATTTTTATGTGCCTGCATTTTGACTGCACCCTATATGCCTTTATGGAATTCTGATGAAATAAGGACCTAGACAAAATAACACTATCATACTGGATCAAGGATAGAACACATTTTAGAATGAGGTAGTTACTACTATAGGTACTACCACCTCTGTGTCACAACATCTAATTATGAGTGGGTCCCTGCTTAACCTGTAGGTTAAGACACACACTGTCTACATTATGTACATGCTTGAGAAAGTTTGTCTTTTAGCAAATAGCTAAATAGCAAATAGCAAATTCTTTAGCAAATAGCTAAAGAAAAACATTTGAAATCAAGAGTCTTTTATCAGAACAAGAAACCATATTATACGGTATTTATATTTATGTTCTTATATTTATAATATTCTTAGTACAGCATATCCTCTGATTTCTAACGTTTAAGGTCTACACATGCATATAAATGCCAGCAGTCTTAACACTTTGCTTCCAAATTTCCTAACTCTGATGTTTATTGGCTTGGTTACAATTAATATCCAGTCTTGGCTGAAGTTACTTTATGTTGTCTAACTTGTTTAAATCACTTGTTCTGAATAAGTTAATTCATGTATTTGTTTACAAGATGAGGTGTTCTCCATCTTGGCTTTCACAGCTGGTGTAGGTGAATGGGCTTTTTGCTCTAAACTTGAGTCTGATCCCAAAACACCATCCAACCTTTACTCTTTCTATGCCTCAACTATTTAGGTCACTTAGTACTTGCAGCTTTTGATAGCACCCAATACACCTTTTAAAAGTGGCTACTAAGTTTTTCTCTCCTTCTCTCAGGCTCCCCTGGTTATAGTGATTTGTGAGGCTGGGGAGTGTATAAATTCCCCTAAATTGAGAAGATAATTTGAGTTTGAAGAACAAAGCAGGCACATCTCTTAACCAAAATTAAAACTTACTAAAGGCAACTTTCCTACAGCAGTCCTTGACACCAGTTATTAGACAGAAATTGAGTCAAGAAAGTATACAACCCCCAAATAGGGATCTTCCTATACCCTGCTTAGTATGTGTGGGCACTCTAATGTAAGACTCTTGACACCCCATGTCCTGGGGGTAATGCCATGTATGGTTTGTTATGTATGAATCTTGAATTCAGGTTGATGCAAATGGAAGGAACAAAGGGAAACTGGATGTCCTCCCAAGGAGGGAAATTATAGGCCATGGGTAAGATGGCATCAATACAAGATGTGGTCACTTTGTTTCATTACGCTGAGTATTGTGTCATGCAATATTTGGGATATGTTTATACTAAAAACACAGGTTCTTTGCTGGTGGGCATACTATGGCAATGATGCCTGAAGGGGAAGGGAGCAGCCTACACTTCTATAATGGAAACAAAAACATAAACCAATATTAACTTATTTAAAAGATTAAACAATGAAAATATAAAAATTGTTTACCCAAACTTCAAATTAATTGAATGTGTTGTATTTTTGCTGTCAACCCTAGTTATCCACAACTTGAGCAAGAACTACAAGAGTGACTCTCTTTAAATCGGAACATACTAGAATCTCCAGAATGACCAGAAATTTAAAAGTCATCTAGGAAAGCAAATACACAGTTCTTAAATACCTCTCAGTGGGTATTCAAATGAGGTTTCATTGAAGGCAAATTTAGTTGCCACCTCAATCAAGGAGAATTTGGGAACATGTGTGTGGACAATATGATGGGACTAGGGGAGGTTTATTTATCCTTCGACATCTAGTGTGATATCCTTGAAGTTGCTCTGAATTTTAAAGGCATGTGTAAATTCAAAAATTAGCAGAGTCTAGGATTCCTAGAAGTACACATGAAGAATTTTATTTGGATTACCATGACAAGAGTCAGCACATAATTTAAGAAGACTTTATTTATGGGTTCTAAGTCTTTATGGGTTATTTATGGGTTGTAAGTCTATTTTAAGCACATTTGTGGCCAACACCTGGCCTGAAGTGTTAGCCATGCATGTGACGTAAGTGCAGGCAGGTGTGCGTGCTCCTTGATCAGCCAAGATTCTACAGGGAATCAAAACAATATAGTATATATCCTTTAGAGATTTATTTTAAGCAACTGCTGGAAATTCAGGCAGTAGTTGATGCTGTGTCTGAAATTTGTAGGACAGGATAGCAAGTTGGAAACTCAGAGAGGATTTCCATATTATATTCTTGTGGCTGGATTTCTCTTCCCTTCAAAAATCTCAATTTCCCCTTGAAGACTTTTCACTGATTAGATGTACTCAAGTAACCTCTTTTACAAAATACTTTCGAAGCAACTGTAGGGTAAGTAAGTTAACCAGGCTTTTCACACCACGAGCCTCTGGGGCTATCACCTGCAGCTTGATCATGCTGGGAGTGTGGGCTCGGGGCACGCGTGTCTGAGGACTCCACACCTGGAGCACTAGTGTGGGCATGCGCAAGTGTGCATGGGCCTAGAGGCCAGGGATATAAGGGTGGCGTCACTCAGAGGTGGTCGGCTACAGGAGGACAGATATGCGAAGATGAGCAGATGACTGCAGAAGAGGCGAGAACATGAGTCTACATGCAAGAGAGAAGGCCAGCAAGATCCCAGGTAAATAAAGCATCGCCCCCCTAGCCCCCCAGCATCCTTGCCTTGCCAACCTGTGGGCTGGCCACTACAGCAACGTACAGACCAGTGTTTGTCAAACAACTGGACATCATTGCCTGATAGTTGACACATACTATGGACTATCACAACCTCTTATAACTGATACTTATCTGAAGACTTCAAAGCACTTAATTTTTAGCACAGGGTGAAAAGCCCCTGAATTCAATGTTCATTGACTATGTAACCTTGTAAAACTCCTTTATTCTCTCCTTACCTCAGCTTGTTACCTTGAAAAACAGGAAAAACAATACCTTTAAAGAATGAATATGAGGAATTTATAGTAAGTGATATGTTGCATGCAAAATTATAAGCACAATTTCTAATCTACGTGAAACATTTAATGAACACTATTATCTTTATATTGATAGTTCTTATTCTGTAACTTGCCATGATTATTAATTAGAATTGATGCTCTTTCCTGGGTTATTTACTTGATATCCTGCAGTGATGAATCCCTCCATGACCACTATTGCTCCTTCCAGTATATTTTCCAAGGAAGTCCCATATACTGGGACTATCAAAAAGTAAGAAATTAATTATTCCTTTATTAACCATGCCAATTGCTGACATGTTAAGACCGAGCTCTTTGGTAAGCTTTGTGGGTAAACCCAGTTGGTATCCTGAAATGAGACTGTTCAGATAAACCCGTTATCCCTTGGGAATGGAAGGAAGGGTAGAAGAAAGTGCAGAAGAAGCTTCAAATGCGTGTCCTAAGCACCAGTATCTGAGTGTGGGTTTCCTCTAGAGAAAAAGAAACTGTGCTTGAAGGGAAAATGACAACAAACGTAGAAAAATTCAAAACCCAACTATCTCTGCCACCCTTTCTCAAGCCCACTACTCCCTTTAAAAAGACATTGAACACACTTAAAACAAGGGAACATACCACCCGCCATTTTCCCTGCATCTGCTTTTTAAGTCAAACAGTTTAAGTGTTGCTCTCCAGACTGCGCAGAGGTAACAGCAGCAAGGTAGGGAGGGCTCATCAGGGATATTTGGGAAGGCTCTGAGCACGTGGGAAATTGGAGTCATTGCAATTTGAAGTCTGAAGAAAAAGTCACCTGATTTCTAGATTCAGGCTTGTGTGTTCCGGGGGAAACTGATTAAATACAAGGGAGGACCCCAATACTGTGCGGTCACCAGCCCACCTGTGCACTCAAAGGAACAGGATCTGTCCTGAGCTTGCTTTTTAATTCTCACTTATGGAATCCTAAAGGAATAATTGGCCTGAAAAACTAAGTGATGAATTTGGCTTCCCTTCTGTTTTGTAGGACTTGTATGGAACACTGAGGGAAAGTTTGTGGTGACAGTTTGAGACTTCTGTTGCTCTTTCTCAGTGAAGGTGAGGGTTGTGGAATCTTTCAAACATATGCTGATGGACTGTAAAGCAGGGTGAACTTTTGATGAACTTTATGGAAAAATTGTGTTTACACAAGTGTTTGTATTAGGTAAGTAGATGAGTCCAATCATCTCTCATTGTGAGGATATGTGTGGATATTTCAGCTGAGGAAAGGGAATTTCCTATTATTTTTACAGCAAAACCTTTAGAATTATTCAACACTTAGAGTTTCCATTTCCTAAGACATAGTGAAGGAACGGTCACTGTTTTGTGTTTAGTTTTCTGAATATTACCTTTATATTAACTTAAGTATAATACCTTTATATTAATACTTTTATATTAACTTAAGTATAGTATACTTAAGTTGTGTATGTACCAATTGTGTTATTGAAAATACTGAAAGATATGAAGACTATCTGTGCGCAGTTTATATCCTACTTTATATTAAAATCAGAAGAAAATTTATAAGGTGTTTTTCTCCTTTTTAAAAGTTTATATGCAATTTTTCTTGACACATTTTGTTTTGAACACTACAAGATTAAGTATAAGGACAGTCAGAATTTAAAAACACACTGAGGTTTAGTACAATAACATAGATACCATTCTAGATGCAATGTTTTCTATAACTTTTCATGTCTAATAACTTTTGCATAAATATTATCTTTGGCTTCAATAAAGATTTATAATTTCTGGGTGATTTAATTTTATGAAATGAATCACTGTCAGCTCAGGGCACCAAATATTTCCTTTAAAAGAGACAATTTGCTGATTACAACTGTCTTTCTGCTTCTTTAACCCACCTAATATTAATCAAACACAGGATGTGGCAGCATATTTACAAAAATGCCCACATTTTGTAATTTGTCATTGGAATAAAAATTAAGGCGTAGATTTATTTATACATGTATTTGGTAGAAATAAAAAAATCGAAGTTTATAAAATAAGTATAAACAACTTTCTTCAACTGAAATGTTAATTTAAACTAAATGTGACAATTATGATATGCACCATGCTCATAAACATTTCTAAGGTAAAAACAATTCCACTTAGAGCTTTTATCACAAGACTTCTCTGGAGGCCTCCTTGGTAGCGCAAGGGGTTAAGTCTCAGCACTATGAAGCATCAGCAGCCACTGTGGAATGAGTTCAAGCCCCACCCAGGGAGATTCCCACATGGCACAGCAGATCTCTCCTGTCTTGCCCGCTGCTCCCCTCAGCAGTGACTTCAGTAGATTCACCTGTTCTGCTCCCCACTCTGTCTCTGCTGAATCCCTCACCCCCCTGCACCTCTGGCCTACACCCCAGCTCTTAATATGCGTAAATAAATCTTAAAAAAAAAAAGACCTCTCTGTATATCTAGTGTTGGGCAGTGTAATACCATTCTCCTAGTACCTCTTCTTAGACTATGACTAAATGCTGCATGTAGGAGAAGTGTATCGATATGAGAATAAGATTTAAGAGGTGAAATAATTATTGTCCAGAAATTTGAACTAGGAACTATTGACCTACTTTGTGTTTATGTCCAATACCTTTCCCACATTTCTTCTAGAAGTATAATAAATTTGCTTAAGAGAAATCAATTGAAATTAGTGTAGGAGGGTTTGATACGGTCTGCTTCCACTGGCACATTCATGTCCAGTATTGCACACGATTGGTACAGAGATGGGAATATCATGTCAATTAGAGTCAGAGTTCTCCTTGTGGATATCATGTTGGAGTTCTTAGATTATGCATTTATATAACTGAGTCACTACAATTATGTGCTACAACTCTAGGACTGGTAATATCAGTGTGGTACATCACATGGAACAATGGTCTGAGATAGAGATAGATGACAGATGACAGAGCATTTTATTTGAACCTCTGCATCAACCACTCCCGAATTCAATGGTAAACTCTTATTATCAATATTTTATGCCAATAAATTGTTTATACAAATTTGGCTGAAATTCTATTATAATTTAAAACATACCAATTAATACAGAAAAAATACTAAAAATTGTAAGAAATCTGAAGCTCAATCTCAACAGAGAAGGCATCCCTAAATCAGAGAAATGAGAAACCGTAAAGAAATCAAAGTTATGCGGAAGCAAAAACTATGAGGAAACATACTGATTTGGGGAAAAGAATGAAGAACAGATGTTTGGAGGCTTGGGCACTGCTGGTCACCACTGAATCATCAGAGCTCTGTAGACCCGGGTCCCAGTCCTGTGGTGCTGAGCACTGCAGTGCTTTCCATTGTCCCTCAGTCCCAGTTGTAGGGCTGAGTGTCAGGCTGCTTTCGGTCCATTTGTAGCTCTGCAATAGGCCCCATGTTAATTTATGATAACCTGAATAATTCTATTTCACTTGCATCCATAAGAGACTAATTGAAACAAACTATTAAAAGTTTTAAGTGAGGGGCCTCCCCGGTGGCGCAGCGGTTAAGCGCTGCGCTGTGGAGCTGTTGGCAGCAGCAACGCGAGTTCGACGCCCGGCCAGGGAGAATCCCACATGGCGCGGCAGACCTCTCCTGCCTTGCCCGCTGCTCCCCTCAGCAGTGTATTTCTGATCTGCCTGTTCTGCTACCCGCTCTGTCTCTGGTGAACCCTATCGCCGCCCCATGCCTCTGGCCTGTACCCCAGCTTGTATGTATAAATAAAAAAAAAATTAAAAGTTTTAAGTGAAATAATCAAATTTCCAGCACTTCGCCACATGGTACCAGTTACAGAAACATTTAAAATAGGGAAATTGCTATTTTCATCTGAAGATTTTATTTAATGGCAATGTATAAATAAAGTAAAATCTTAATGTGAAAATTCTGAATCTTGGTAACTATATCAAAGAAACAGCAGGGGATTAAAAAAAGGACACCAGATCTAATTAATTAAAGTCTCACCCTTATGGCATAATTCAATATCTGTTACTCCCTTATCACCTCCTTACAGGTCATATTTCTAATATTTTTACATTGGGAATTAGAACTTCAATATACTAAATTTGGGAGGGGACGTAATTCAGTCCATAACAAGGGAATAATATCCAAATTTCCCTCAGTGTGCTGACAAATATATACTAATACATACAAGATTCTCAGCAAACCTCAAGCAATATGAATGTAAAGAAAAGAAGAACAAATTTTATATGCTGAAATATAACACCAAAAATAAGCAGACAATCTCAAACAGTAGGCAGAGAATAACAAGAAAATGCCATAGGGGATTAACAATACAAATAACAACTGACTTCTCATCAAAAACAATAGAAGTTAGATTTCTTTATTTTAAAGAACTATATGTCACCTTAAAGCAAACATCATTAAACTATATAATGCAAAATATAACATAGATATATGCAATAATAATAGCACAAAGGATGAGAAACAGCATTAACCTCTTTGAAATATGAATCTCTTATTTAGACATGCTGTATTTCCCTTCGCTTCTTCCACCTCTTTTACTTTATGCTAGATCATTCCCTAAGAAATTTCACATCTTCAAGATTCAAGTCAAGTGTTTATCTGTGGCAACTTTTTATATACTTGCAGTTGGAAAGAAGTACACTGGGCCTCATTAATAGCAAGTAGAGCACTGTATTTTTTTTTATTATATCTTTTACATTGTGTATTCCCCTTGGGTAACGCTCCACCGATTCACCTGTGACCCATCACCATAGTCCCTTGTGCTCTTTTCTACCCCATTTTGAGCCCTTATCCGCCCCCTCCCTCGCCGGGTGTCTCTCTCTGGTTTGGTTCCCCTATATTCCTGTTATAAGTGAAACCACTGGATAGTTTTCTCTTTCTTTCTGGCTTATTTCGCTGAGCATGATCCCTCCTAGTTCCACCCATGTTGCTGCGAATTGCATGTTTATCTTTTTTGAATGCCGAATAGTATTCCATTGTGTCTATGTACCACATTTTCTTTATCCAATCATCTGTTTTGGGGCATCTGGGTTGTTTCCATACCTTAGCTATTGTAAACAGTGCTGCAATAAGCACACGGGTGCATGTATCCTTTTGAATTAGTGTTTTTGTGTCCTTTGGGTAGATTCCCAAAAGCTGTATTGCCGGGTCGTATGGAAGCTCCATTTTTAGCAGTTTGAGGAATCGTCATACAGCTTTCCATGGTGATTGGACAAGTTTTCATTCCCACCAGCAGGGTAGAAGAGTTCCCTTTTCTCCACATCCTCGCCAGCATTTGTTGTTGCCTGTTTTTGTAATGTGTGCCATTCTCACTGACGTGAGGTGGTATCTCATGGTCGTTTTGATTTGCATTTCCCTTGCAAGATTGTAAGTTATGTTGAACATTTTTTCATATACCTGTTGGCCATTTGCTTTTCTCTTTGGAGAAGTGCCTTTTTAGCTCTTCTGCCCATTTTTTAAATTGGATTGTTGACTTTGTTTTCTCTATTTTATTATAACTGCCCTACATGAAAGTCCCTAGATAGACACCCTCAAGAGCATGTGCTGTATATTTTTCTTTCTATCTGTCTTAATTCCTACCAATGTAATTACTTCCTGGTAAAATATTTAAATGTGCACTGAGTGAAAAGATGATAGATGAATGAAGGAATGATTGAGTGAGAGTATGTGTTGGTAAATGAGGAGGAAATCAGTAGAGAAAGAACTTGTACTAAAAATAAGTTAGGGACTACTAAGTTTGTGTTTATCAAGTAGCAATCAGATAAAAATGCTATAAACGCTATGAAATATGGTTTGGGTTAAATGAGAAAGACAGGATTTGAAGCTATAGGTATACAAATTATAAATGAGACTCTAATTTCATTGTGGAGAAAGCAAGTGTGAAAATGGAAAAGCTACCAGGAATCTCTCAAATGAAACCTTTTTGCCCATTAATTACAAAACTTCTAACCTCTAGCTGCCTAAGACTTTTATCCAGAAAAGCTACCTATGTCTTCCTGTAAAAAAGATTTTGACTATGTAAATGTTGATTGTGAATGGAAAATATTTTAATTTGTTACAGAAGGCTTATTGATTCACCAGATTTTTACTGACTCTTTATTTTCATAAATTAAGTTCCTACTGTTTAAAATGAAACTTTCTCCCTGCAAAAATTCTTTATCTTCTGTTTTCATTAACATCTGGCATCAATAATATGGTTATTTAGGAAACAATTTTAACCATAAGGGTTTTTTTTTTTTTTTTAGGATTTGGTTTGCTTGGCATTCTAGGTTTATTACTTACACATGGTGTTTCTCTTTAAAATTCAGAATTAAACATTAACTGCAAGTCTTAAAGTAATGGTGCTTGTAGTTCATGGACTATCATGAAAATTTGTGGGTACTATGTACAATTACTTTAACAGATAATTTGATTTCTCCTGAGGAAAGATTTTGCTTTAGCCGTGTTAATTTATTCACTTTGCAAATGGTTTTGTGGCATTGGAAAGACATTCTATTTTCTATTTAATGAAAAACGATAAATGTGGCACTGAAAGTTTTTAGTGCCTGACAGAGAAAAGAGTGAAGTTATTGTAAACATGATAAAAATGGACTTAATCACAGATTCTTGGAACTTAGAACTGGAAAAATAGTTTCATCAATAATTCAGCACATTAGTTCTCAAATGACAAAACTCTAAGGCCCAGACAGAAAGACTATTCCATTTCATTGTCAGCTAGAGCGGAATGGCAGGATAAGATAAAGCCCATTTCTCCTGATCAATTCTACACTCCTTTTACTACCAGGACGAATTTGCAATACTGCACAGGCACATGTAGAAAACAGTGTTAAAATGTTAATGGCAGTTTTCAAACTATTTCCCCGATTATTCACAATGCTCAGTTATCCACTTCACAGAGACGGAAGATTGGATCGGTAAGGGTGGGAGTAATGTAGAATCCCCAGTATCCTCTCCCTTCACCTTATAATTCCCAGACATCTTCCCCATAGTCTTTCAGACTCTTCCCACAGTGTTCCCCATTTGCCATTATGGTAGTTCCTCATAGCCCATCCTTTGTTGTCTTAATTCACCTCCTCCCTAAAGCCTTTCCTGGGATCACTTCTACTAATGAGTCACACCAAAATCCTTGTCTTAGAATTTATTGTGGGAATACTGAAAATAAGGACAAAAAAATAGTAAGTGTTTAGTCTTTCCAGTTTTTATAAAGAATCAGAAATTAGAAAACTGGATTGGGAATGGCTTTCAACATCACATAAACATTTCTGTTTTAGCAACTATTACTACTCTCCTTTAACAAAAAATAAAGTAAAATTAGAGAAAGTTAAAATCTAGATATGTTGCTTGAAATTATGCAAAAAGCCAGTGATGTGGCAAAAAATATAATGTTATTTACTTGCCACCAACTACAGATAAGAGTTTGTTTGCTGTGACTGAAGTAAACCAGAGAGAAGTAGACTGAATTTCTTTTGTCTCAGTTGATTCTGCAATCTCTCTGCTTTCCAACATCTTTGATGTTTTTATTTACTATATATTTGACTGATTTGTTATTGTAGTTGAAATATCTGGTTACAATTTTACTATTTATATATGGTGTATGCATAATGTTATCAAATTATTTAGTAATTTATTTTTGGTCATTCAAAGTAATAGCCTTTTTTGGTCTTTAAGTGTATTTTTCTTCATAATCTCAGCCATAACCTTAGTGACTAGATTATCCTTGCTTAAACAATGAGCTCATTGATTATAGGACCCTGATTACTAAGCGAGACTCTTGTAGGAGTTCTAGTTTCTTACTTAAAAAAAAATATCAGATAGACATAGCATATTATTTTTGACACATTTTCTACTTCAATTAGACTGATATAGTTACTTTGGTATTTCTGGCATGTAGGGTACTATTTAAAATTTTAGCTAGTATGAAATAGTGCCCCTGACATTCTCCTAGACAAAGCACATAGCTCAATAAATGAATCATGAGTAAAGGCTAACTTTCCACTTAGCAAAGAATATTAGTGATATCTGAATCTTTGTTGCTTTTCAAAGAAACCATTATATATAGCAGTAGCAGAAGTTAATGCCATCTCCCTTTGGAAAAAAAGGAAGTGAGAGAAACAAGAAAATAAGAAATAGGAACTCCAAGAGCACGACTTTTTTTGCAAGAGTTACGTGCTTGGACTCCCAATGTTTAATGAATGATATTGTGTAATATGTACCATCTGGAATTAAAATATCTGTCATTTAGTAAAGAAGATAAAGAGAGAACATTTGGATATCTTTATAATATGTTGAATATTAATCATGTGATTGCCACAAAAGATACATACAAAACATTTTTTGTCATTTTTTTTTTCCTCATGTGCATAGATTATGAGAAATGTAAAACAGTTTTCTTGTGAACTTTTCCTTTGGGCTTTCCAAAAAAGAGATGATATAATTCTTTCCAGATTTGCATAGTTTGATTCTGTTGTCTCTGTGTATGTGACTGTGTGTGTGTGTGTGAATGTGCTAAATGAGCTATCATTTTGGAATATTTATTCTAATTTACCACTGTGCCTAATTTAAATTTAGTAGAATTACAACATACTTTTGGCATTAAGAGCCTGAACTAATTATATGGTGTATAAATTGCAAAGCTGATTGGTATATTTACATGGCATCTGTAAAGATCATTTAAAAGGATGTGGGCTAATTTTATTTTCTCTTGAACATGTTCAAATTCATAACTCCATTTTTTAAAGGTAACTTTAAATATTAATCTATTGCCCTCAGGCTCCTCAGACACAGCTGTTTCTTTTATAAACATAGAAGCTTTGATGTGGCAATTCTCATTTTATTCTCTTGAGGTCTTTTCTCAAACATTTGGAATTATTACTCAGCACCAAAAGATTATGTCAGATAATTTAGAAATTGTTGGCCATTTAGTTTTGCTGAGAATTTAGATAGATTATTCAACTTTGTAATGTTTATTTGCTTAGAATCTCAGAGTAAATTTTTTCATTTTCATAAGTAATTAAATAGTGTTATGCAAATTCACAATTTAGTTTCCTTTTTATCAAGAGTAATGTATGTCTATATTTACTTGTTAATTAAAGTAACATTACGTAATAACATTATGTAAGTTTCAGGTATTCACTGTTAAGAATCAACATGTTTGTTTGCTACATTAGATTTATTGCTAAAATGCCATACTTTTATGATGTATTTTGTAAGGATGATAATTGAGGATTGGTTCTAGGAGTAATAGGTGAGTTTTCTATTTTCTGGACTGTCTTGCATTTAAACTATTTTTAAAGAACCAGTTGGGTCAGTCTATAGAAACTAATGTGACTGGAATTTTCTACCAAGCAGAAATATCTGTCTACATTAGTGAAGTCATGAAGAATATGACAAAAAAGACACTCTTATAATCTACTATTGTATAAATTTGCCAGATACAATGTAAAATTCTTGAAGAGGTAAGAAAAGAAGTGTTAAATTTCCAGATGACTCCGATTATGGTCTGAATTGTGTTCCCTCCCAAAATTCACGTGAAAATCTGTATTCCCACCATGTTGGAATATGACTGGAGATAAACTCTTTAGAAGAATGATTAAGTTAAAATGTGGTCTTTAGGGTGAGTCTTTAATCTGTCTGGTATCCTTATAAGAAGAGGAAATTCAAACCTTGGAGAGACACCAGGGTTGTGTGACATAGAGGAAGGACCATGTGAGGACACAGCGCTCTCTCCCGTCTGCAAGCCAAAGAGAGAGGCCTCAGGAGAAACCAGACCTGCCAACAACTTGCTCTTGGGCTTCTAGCCTCCAGGACTGTGAGGAAGCAAGTTTTTGTTGTCTAAGCTACCGAGTCTGTGGAATTTTGTTATGGCAGCCCAGCAAACAAACACTACTGCTGACCAGAGAAACATATAAATTGAATGTTTTAAAAAGCGATAAACACATTGAATAATAAATTCATAAAGAGTGATAATCACATACAAGTTGCCTGGAGTTCTGTAAATTTGAAAGAAAACATTATTTTAATATTTACCTAAAGAACAAAATTTGTGAATGGAAAAGGATGCCTACGAACAATTGGGAGGGAGAGTATTTGAAGAGGACATTTATAGATGTTGGTAGATTATCTTCAGTGGGGCATTGGAGCAAAGTTGCTTATTAGACCAAACGGAACCATGAGATGTTATGAAAGCATGTATCGTGACATTCTCAGCAGGGCACTGACCTCTGAAAGTAAATTGAGCATTTACCTCTACCCTTGCAAACCTACATGTAGTAAAAAGTTACTCAATCAAGTGGCCCTGAGGACCATACATAAAAGTCATCCCTTCTTGGTATAGCTCCTGTTGGACACTCAACTCCATTCTCCTTTACCTTTCATCCCCACTTCTGGACACTTTCTGCACACTTCTCGTTCTGGCTTCTGAGAGTCACTTATTCCAGGACTCACATACATACCCCAATAGAGGATTTCAAACAGCTCTATGACACTAATCTTTAGTGGTTTAATGATGGACAGAGGATATGCTAAATTAGCACATTCCTCCCTGGATCCCATTGAGAGGGGAATTTCTCTGCAGAATTTTCAGAAGGACTAAATCCATGATAGTAAAAAGAACAAAGGAGGCAGGAACTGGGATGGTAGATTTCAATATCCTTTTAGATGAAAATGGAAACAAGATGGACATGTGTTAACTGGTGAATCAGAGAGGACAAAGTTGCAGTTCAGTATTTACTAAGGGATGGGTAGAGAAAAGGAGTCATTCTCTTATTGCTACCCAGGAAAATACAATATTTGTATACTCATTATACTCTAAGCTATCTTTCTTTAAACTTTCACATATTAGAATCAATCTATGGGCAGTACATGGAACAAATAGTTAGCATTTAAGAAAGTGTAGAACAACTTTGTTTGGGACTCTGGTCTTGGGATCAGGACTTCTGGTTTGTTTCCCAGGTTAAGTTTGTTCTCAGCAATTATTTCTTTAAATTTTCTATGCCTTTGTCATTCTCTTCACCTTCTGGGAAGAACCCTCCACCCCCTCCCATGACATAGATGTTCTATCTTTCTAGGATATCACGAAGGGATCTTCTATTATTTTTATTGTTTTCTCTGTTATTCTATTTGTGTGTACTTTGACATTGTGCTTTCTCATTAATTCTCATTATTGATGTTTGTTGTTGAGGCCATCTATTGTATTTTATTTTCTCAATCTTTATTCTGTTTGTTTGACATTATGCAAGGATTTTGTTTTCTTTTGTTATTCAGCCAGCCTGGTTATTACTGTTAACTTGAATTCCTCATGAGGCATGTTCCACAGTTCTGCTGAATTAAGACTTCTCCTCTTATTTATTTTCTCCAGCATTTGTGATATGTCCCATTTCTCTTCATTTTTAGTTTTTCTTTTTCTTTTTTTATTTTTTTTTTAGGTTATAATGGGGATAAACTTTCAGACCTCTGCTTTGTACCTGTTCAGGTAGCCAAACAACTGGTGCCTGGAAAAGGCCAGTAAGAAACCCAAGGGTCGCCCTTAATGAGCATGAGGAATTCCAGATTCCTACGGTGACGTGGTACCAGGGATGCGTGGTGGGACCCACACCTCTAGGCCAACTCCTCGGCCTAGCTGTCTAATATAGTCTCGTGCCTCTAGGCTGCGGTTGGGCACTAGCTGTAGCTCTGGTACAGGTGGTAGTTGAGAAAGGGTCACAACCAAGAGTTTCTCTATGTCTTTCCAACACAGAGCCTTACCGTGTGGTGTATGCCTGTCAATGAGGTACAGTTGCTTTTATTCTGGTTAGTGAACTCACTCAGTTGTTTTGGTTTTGGCTCTGGTTGGAGGTGACAGTGTTTTGACATAGCACATTTTTAGGCTGTGACTAATAGCCCCCTCTATGAGAAGACTCAAGCCAGCCAGTCTCTTCCTACCACTTAGGGCTCCAACTATACCAAATTGGAAGCCTCAGGCTCATGCCAGTAATTATCACTCTGCACCCCATCTCACATAGTTTTCCAGCAGTACATGTATTGTCCTAGACACCAACTCCGTGTACCCCTTTAGTGCAGTATTAGTTCTCCAAAGTCCCTGATATGGGAATGTGCCCCTGAGTCAACAAATCTGCGGGGCTCCATAAGAGAGCTGCCCTCCAACCCTTGAGTTCTGTTGCCCCAGTAGCATTTCAAACACAGTTCAATACAATTTTTTTCTAGTCCTTTCTGCCAGACCATCACTCCTGTTGTATGATGTAGTCATCTATTTATTTTTCAGGGATCATTGACTTCCTTCTGCTGCAAATTATTTGTGCATATATAGACAGTTTCACTGTGTTACTAGTTAAACTTGAACAACTTTGACCATGAAATTAAAAGTGCATCTGACAGAGGATGATGACAAAGCATAGGGAACAGGCAACTGTTAATCACCCACCTCACACAGAGAAAAATTGAGATGGTTTTCTAGATTTGTTAAAATTAGAAATACAACTTTATTACTTACTCAAGTTTGTTACCTAAGTTAATAAATACCAATAATAAGATAGCTTTCAGGGCCTTCCCTGGTGGCGCAACAGGTTAAGTCTCAGCCTACGAAGAACACAAGTTCAATCCCTGGCCAGGGAGCTTTCCACATGGTGCAGCAGACCTCTCCTGCTTCGCCTGCTCCTCCCCTCAGCAGTGCACTTCAGTCGATCTGCCGTTCTACTCCCCGCTCTGTCTCTGGAGAATCTTCTCACCACCTCACACCTCTGGCCTACACCCCAGTTCTTGTATGCATAAATAAAAGTAAGTCTTTAAAAAAAATGAAAATAATAATATAGATTTCAAAGCATAGAAAGAAGGGGATAGTTAGGAATGAGCATGCTAAATGATCTTTTATACAGAGTCAGTATAGAATGCTTAAAGTTGCTGAATCAAGAGTTATAAAGCATGTTATTAGCAGTATAGAAATAACTACAAGAAAAATTAAATCAGTAAATATTTAAATTTTTAAGTGTTTGTTTTTTCTTTTAGAGCACTGCACTGGGTGGAAAGGATGGAGCAGGAAATTGTTGTTTTCATTGGAAGCTTTTCTCATTTATTTGATTTTTTTCCAAGCTCAAGTATTATTTAGCTAGACATTTAAAAATTAAATTGAAAATATTATATTAATCATATAGCACTTACTTTTTAGAATTTATCAATTCACATCATTGAAAAAATATGCAAAACACGAATGAATTATTAAGGATAGGCTGCTATGCCATGACAGCAAATACCACACATTTCACTGGCTAACTACTAAAAAAAACTGTTTTTTGCTCAGTGCTATCTCCCTCTGTTATCAATTAGAAGGGCACTTCTGCCCCATGTAGCTCCCCAGAGACCTACACTGACAAGTGGCAGACCCTCTGTCATCTGGAATCTGGAGCAAAAAGAGTTGTGCTCTCGGAGTCCCTATTTCCTATTTTCTTGTTTCTCTCACTTCTTTTTTCTTCTTCTCAGAGAAATAAAAGTGTGTATTTTCTCTGCCTATTATAAAGAACTATTGATCAAAATGCAATGAATAACGTGCTAAGTTTCCCTTAGCAGATCTAAGATTCACATTCATTGATATCTGAATCTATATCCGCAGTGCTTTTACCACGGTGTCTCGCCACACTTTGATTTTAATACATCAGAACTATCAAGTCATCTAAATCACTTTCTGTCCCATTCTTCCCAACTATGTAATAACTGTGCATATGATCTAAATTTATAGAGGTAATTAATCTTGTCTAGAAAATGTTCACTTCATCTTCTATCCATTTCTCTGAAGGCAATGGGCCAATTTCTGGATAGCATTCTTGGTCTTTATTCCTACTAACCAACAGCTTTGTTATATCACCCTTAATGCAAGCAGGAGGCCAGTGAGTGCAATAAATGGCACAGCTCTTGTCCTGTTGGAAACAAACCCTGGCACCATAACATATACTATGGATAGTTTTTCAGATTGGTTTTGTAAAAGTTATTCCTGCTAGTAATTTTAATGTTCTATCTTTTTCCAGGACAATTTTAACTTGTCTTCAGAAACCTTTAAGAACTCAGACAATGAATCTCTTTGTACACATGAATTTTGTTTACTCAGCTGAATGTCACAAAGAAAGCAGTATTTTTCCAAAGATAGAACAATAAATTCAAACTTCAAGATAATAATGCTGTTATTTTGCAAATTATCTTGTATATTTGCTTTAACAGTTTTGAATTCTGCAATATGCTTATATATCATTCTCCTTCTTTTCCTAATACAGGAATATTCTCAGCAAGGTATTTCTGAGATCTCTCATGAATAAAGAACAAAATTTTCCTACAGTTTTTGGTAAACACATTTATTTCAATGGTTGCTAAATTATATGTTGTCTTTAATACCTGCCATGCTTCACATATTGTAAAAATGATCATTCCAAAGAGCACAGTAATTTTCAAACTGGTTATGTTAATAGCCAATTGCTATGGGTCTATATGTATTATCTAGAATACTCGTTAATTTTTTAACTATAATGGCATATTTTATCCTGAGAGTTGCTATCACGTAGTGGTTAATAGCATGAATGCTGGAGGCAGGCTACCTGCATTTGAATCCTGTGTCAGCTCTTCAGCAACCACATGACTTTGACCAAGGCACAAACATTTTTATTGTTCAAAATTTTTACCACTGTGCCCTGACACTTCTCCCCAGGGTGCTAATATGAACTGGAGGGAATTCTTAGAGTTGAAAAGGTCTGCAAGCAGCATTTCAGATCAGGAGTCCTTTTTGTATCCTTCCCCTTGAATCATCTCTCACTCATTCTCTGTCTAAACAGTGCCAGTCGGTAACTCTACCTAGAGTTAAGCCGCCTCCATTGCTGGATGATTCTGAACAACTATTTGAACATTCTCTCTTAGCTACAGCTAAAATATTGCTCTTCTTAAATATCACCCTCATGTACCCTTCATTTTTGAGCTTCCTGGAATATGTTGTAGACCCTTTTCAAATGGCAAGTTTTCAGATATTTGAAGTTACTATGTTTCTTCCAGTATATTCTTTCCCTCAGCATTAAGATATCTGATTACCTGCATTTTATGACAATTTTTTATGACATTGTTCTCATGAATTTCTTTATGAGCTTTGAAGTTTTTGTAAGAAATTACTTTTTTCATATAAACAATTAATTTGATTTCTTGCTTTTGGCCAACATTTTTTTTAAACTATGCTCAAAATATGTTATCACTTCTCTACTACCCCCAAATAAATTTTGATGTAAAACTTAAGTAGGCAATAATGTACATTATATTCTCTTCTTTGGAATTCTAATCACAGAGTAACATATTAAGTTTCTGAAAATCCTTGAACTTGGACTTGAATATTGGATTTTATCTAGTGTCTCACAAAAGGCATATAAGCCTATTTTTCCAAGGAAATATATCACATATATCAAATATATCATATTTTATAGATGTTTTTCAGAATATCATTGGAAAATATTTTAAAAGGCATGTATTCCCATCTAAGGAATATTTATTATTCATAGCATATATCTTACAAAATCAGAAGTTTGATGAAAAAAAATTTAATGCAATTCTGTTTTTTTTTAATTCAAGATACAGATGTGTTTTGTCAAGTGATGAAAATATAACTTTTTTTGTGTTTACTGACTGAAAAGGAAAACAAGATAGAGAAAACATTTGCATATATTCATGCTATACAAATGTAGATCCTTGCTACCAAGACATTTTTTATTAAAATATATTTTTAAATAAAACTTATGAGCAATTATCCAAGAATATTTTACTTCGGTTTTGTTAGAAAGCATTCACTCCTTTTATTGAAAAATGTCCCCAAATACTGGCAAATATAAAAACTGAACAATTTGCAATTTAAGTGGACTTCAAGTGTTAAAACACTAATATTGTGTCAGAAACATATCATAATAAACGTAATCTTTAGGACTTGTTTAATTGATAGAGAATATTGCTATATGTCTGAAAACAACAGCTATAAAAATAATAGTGAGCTATAAATGGCTATTGCATTGTTACTTATTATCTGATGACTAGAAATCTCTTACTATGAAGTATTTAATATGTCATACTATTAAGTGAAACACCAAATTTGCACCTACAAAAATCATTTAACAATCTGCATTTAATTCTCTTAAGAGCTATGATTAAGAACAATCTCATTTTTCCATTTTTTTCCAGATCTTCTTAGCTCCTGCTACATTAGTAGTTATCTGATAAATATAGTATCTGCATAAGCACTTCTGAACATGAACAAATATGTTCTTTCTGCTATACAACAATGCAACTGCATTATTTTGGTATTACTAAACTGTGAAAGAGAAAAAAATATCTTTGAGTTGATAAATGATCTTAACTCTGTGTCTGTTTTATTAATTAAAGAAAAGCAGACTTTGCTACATATCATCAGCAAAGCATCTTTGAATGGGAAAAATAAGCTGCACAAATGAAAATAATAGCCAAGAACAATTGGAAATGTGATTTTTGTTTTGAACCTATAACTAATACTCAAATTTCATATTAGAAATATTTGTTCAATAAACCAATTTGAGATTGTTGAAGATGCTTTTAAATAATAACAGCCTGAAGGAACCTAAAACAGGTCATTAAATCCGTTGGGATTGGTGCCTTGATCTCATTTCCATCCAGACGGAGATAGCTAAGATGAGGTCCATAAGGAAAGGAATCTTGTTCTGCAGGCATTGTGCCAGGGGTAGGGCATATTACAGAGACGTTTACACCTGTGAAGACAAAAGGAGCATGAATGAATGAATTGGAACACAAGAGACTGGGGTGGGAAAACCAAGAAACATAAGCAATGGTTCTATGAGAGGGCCAGTAGCCTAGTCTGTGAAACTGGCGGAAACAAAACTATTTTTGTCCACCTTGGAGGTTGTGCATATCTATTTTATAAAAGTTACCCTAAAAAAAAAAATGAGCAATTTGTGTCTAGTCATCTCACTCCATATTCAATTGTACTTAGAGCACTAGAAAGGACATATTTCTTAATGCTATGATGGAAATAAAGGTGTGTAAGTGATATCCCTTGTCTGCTAGCTTGCAGGAACGATAAGGCGTGCATAGATTACTTAGGATGAGACAGGTAGCATTAAGGGCATTGCAGCTGGCGATAATAGTTCATGACTGATAATGAACGAACGAGTAGGTATCTGGGTGGATGGATGAGTAGATGGATGGTGGGTACAAAATCAGCTTATTATTAGAGCAAATGTTTGAAAATTATGGTGGGTGGGCTCTGGGACTACACCTGAAAGGGGGATTCTACACTTCCAAAATACAATGTAAATGAATGTAAACTCAAGAAGAAATATTATTTAAAAATGCAGCATTTCAAATTAACAGTGTATGATGACACCATTTTGAAAAAGTACAACTAAATAACTTTACATGTGTGGTAGTTGTAGAAAACAACCTTGAATTTCCATATTTAAATGTGTTTAATTGGAAAGGAAACATTTGCCAAGGACTGAATTACAAAGAATGTAAGCCAGGAAATATCCCATCAGCCATTTCAGATGGTTAAGATGTGAGAAATGGTGCACCTGCCTTGGATCAGGGCCTTTGGATCAGTGCCTACACTGATATTGAGGAGTGTCCGGGACAGAAGCCTGCTAAACAAGCCAAATTCAGCAAAGTGTGTGTAGTAGCTGATCTTATGCAAAATGCATATACTGCCTTTAAATCCCATTAAAAGCTGTAATTGTGCAATAGATCTTCTTTCAGGAGATAAGAATCACCAAACATGGATTATGACTCTCCTTTGTGTCCTGCTGGTACATGGAGATTCATATTCTAATGAATGTTTTCATGCTTACAGCAAATGTGTTTTGCCAGTCTGATCTGATGTCATTTTGTGGATTCAATGTGCTAAGAGTAATGACATTTGTATAGCAGATTTATATTCATCAATTCTTTTTCCCCCACAAACATCATCATTCTTGACATCACAGAGCCTTCATCAGGTAACAGTCTCCTCCCCACCTAGACACTGTGATAATAGTTGGTGTGCACAGGTCAGTGACAAGGCTGAGTATCACTAGCCCTTTTCTTACTACCCAAGTTCCTTTCCCTACTGGACAGACTGTGTCTCTTTGAAAGTGCTCTCTCATTATCTTCCTGTTCTATAGTCAAAATTTGTCTGAGTAAATGGAATAGAGAAACAATTGTTCTAAATCTAATATTTTCACAAATATTAGAAGAGTACTAAGAAGTCACTTATTTGGACAGATAACATTTTTACCAAATTTAACTTATTTATACAGATATTTGAGTATAATGAGAAGTAACTTATTTAACTAGATGATTTTTTTTGGCAAATTTAAAATCTTTAAGGTATTCAGACAGATAAATACGTATTTCCATAATTTTGAGAAAGGAAAGTTCACTGTCCTGTAAATTCTGAGAACTCTTCATATAAAAGCTACATTTCTTGGAAACTACTTTATTAGCAACTGGTGTAGATCGTGTGGCCAAAAGAACTAAGTACTTTAACAGCTATAACACAGTATGGTATCATGTTTGCCAATAATTCTAGCCAGGCAAATTTTTCTTTTACATTTGTTTTCTTGCAATATAGAAATAACTTCACTTGATATCTAAGATATCTAAGAAATAACTTCACTTGATTTCTCTTTGTTGATGTTGCCGCTGTTAAAATTATTCTTACCTCTATTAACTGATATTTTTCTTAAGTATTGATTCTGAGGGGTGAAGAAAAATGTGCTGAGATATATGAGTGAGAGAGAGGAAGGAAAACAAAAAAACTAAAGTGGGAAGCGCCATCTGGGTTCAGGTCCTGGCCAGTCTATTTACCCTCAACCCTCGAGCAAATCTCTTCTCCTGGTTGAGCCACAGTTTCCTTTTTTTTCAGAAATTGCTAATCATACACAGAAGGATCTTTTGAGGGTTAATTTGTGATTCTACAAGTGTGGTCCATGGACCAGCAGCACCAACACCACCTAGTAACTAACTGTTTGGGTGTCCCTCTAGAGCAACTGAGTCAGAAACTCGGGGTGGCATCCAGAAGTCTACATTAAAGAAGCTCCCGGGTTATTCTGATGTTCAGAAAGGTATGAGAACAATTGAAAAATACAAATATGTGAGAAAACACTTTGAAAAACCCTCTAAAAAATGTCATTAAAGGAAGAGGAGACCTTATTCTCTGTGTAACTTGTGTAATTGTGCAATTGCCCAGAGGATCTGCTCAATTGCCTGCTGGATTTTTCTACCTCACCCCAAAGCATCCTCATGCTCAAGTTCTCAGAGGAAACCCTGATCCACAAATAGGGCTTTGTGTAAAATCCCTTTAGATGAACTTCACACATTCAATATCTACGGGAGCTTTTGTTGTCAAATAAGGAAGTCACCTGTAAAAACACAGAACTGTCATTAGGAAAACAGTGCACATGTTTAGATCAATATTGACTGTTTCTTTATTTGGTTCTAAGAAACAGACTCAGCTATTACCTATTTTTTCTCTGTTGCATCTTTTGCTTTTGACTACAGGATTCAACAATGTGTCTCATCACCATGGAAAAAAGAACTGCTCTGGCAGCAACTGGCTTGTTAGTTTTTGGATTTTGTATCCAAGCGTGCTGTTAAAAAAAAAAATCTTGAATAACTATCTTCTGTTACTTTGAGCCGTATCCAGTGGAAAATAGTCTATTCCTATAAATGGGATGTTTATGTGGTTATTTGCTTAAAGGGAATTTTAGTGAGCAATAACCAGGCAGCACAAGCTTCTGACTATTTTGTGTTATTTTCCTAAAAAGTATCTGACTTGTTCTCACTTTAGGAATGCATTTTATAAGCTTGTTCAGGAGAAGTCTCCTCAAAATTATCTTCCTATTTTGAATCTTTGCCAATATGTTCCGCTGCCCTGTGAGCAGCCCAGGCCACTGCCCGCTCCACTGCCCACTGTGGAGATGCCAAGTTTGTCTTTCCAGAGCTCCATCTCTCCTTCCTATAGTCTCTTCTTCCCTTGATTTCTCATCTCTCTTTCCCTTCTCAAAAGCTATTTGTAGAAAAGAAGCAGGTAACCTTGCTAATTACCATTACTTCTGAGGAGCTGCCCCGTTCCAGGGGCATTTGTTTCCCTGAGCAAAGTCTTATTAACAGGATTGGTTCCTATTGCATGGTCCCCAGAGCAGCACACCCCCACCCCATGTCCCCTGCCCCCTAACACACAATGTACTGTGAAGCTGGAGAAATCCACTGATCTATAGCAGAGCCTCTAATTAGGGTGGTGCCTGTCTCAGCTGTGCCTCAGTTTCTAGGACAGAGGTGCCTTTCTGAAACCACCTCAGTGACAGTCCTTCTACTGCCATTTATGAGGTTGACTGTGCCTGGAACACTTTCTTAAATACACCTACCCAGAGAGCCAGAAATACCAGTATCTCAAAGATAGAGACCTATAATTTCTCCAGGAGACAATAGCCTTCTGCTATGTCCATTTCTCAATATGCAGTTTGAAGGTTTGGAACTTTGAGTTCATTGAGACTGCCTGAAAATAGAAAAACGAACTTGAAGATACACTACAAAAAAAACTAATCCTCACATTAGTTGGGGAAAAATGAAGGCAAAGACTACTCTTAAAGGAACCATAGAATCAAGGTAATGATGGTGAGTGTATTTGTCGAAGACGCCCCCTCACAGTCACTCACTTTTGATTCTGTTGTGGTCGAGGTGGAGGTGCTGCAGGCGGGTGCTGATTCGGGGAACCTTTGTGAGTTGATTGTGAGACAGTTGCAGATCTAGAATCGATGACACATCAAAACCTCTTGAAGGGAGACCTGCATCTGATAATTTGTTGTGGTTTAGTCTCAGGAAGGCCACTTTGGGAATCACATTGAAATAATTTTCTGGTATTTCTTCAATGGAATTGTTGTCTAGAAACAGTTGCATTGTATTGGCTGGTAATCTTGGTGGCATATTCCTCAGGGCATTCTTGGCCATATTTAGCTGCATGAGGTTCTTGAGACCCTTAAAGGTGTCTCTTTGAAAGGCATTGTCCAATAGTTTATTGTGCTGCAGGTCAAGAAGGGTCAGGTTCTCCAGATTGCTGAAAGTTCCTTGAGGAATTCGGGACACCTTGTTTCTGGCTAATTGCAATTGTTCTAAACTTCTTGGCAAAGGAGAAGGTACCTCCTCTAGCTCATTATCTTCCAGAAATAAGAAAAGCAGCTTTTTCAGTTGGCTCAAGGCTCCTTTCTCAATTCCGTAGTTAGTTATTTTGTTCTTGTTTAGATTTATCCATCTGAGTTGGGTGGCATTCTCAAATGGCTTCTCAGGAATGGTCTCTATCAGGTTGTTTTCAAGATAAAGATACCAGATCCTTGAAGGAATAGCAGGGATTTCTTTGAGACCTCGATTTTCACAATATAAAGCAGTAGGGAAACTCGGAGGACAGAAACATTCCATAGGACAATCAAAGTCATGTTCACTGAAATCCTCTGGATCATTTACCTCATAGACCTGTCTCACACTTCGAGTCCATACACTATCTGTTATGAATAACACCCACAGGATGAAACAGATTGTGGTTGCCATTATAGTACCTAGGATAAGGGATACAACTGTGAGATGTTTGAAAATAGTAACCTCCAGATAACTGTATACACTAAAATGATCAATCAGTAACACTTTGGGGAATAAACACATGTCAACATTTCATACATAGATAGCAATGAACAAACTTTTATTTAGTAGGTGCTATATGCAAAGCATATTTTGCAAACACTGAAAATGACTCACCCACTTGTAGCTTTCTAGTTTCAAACTGAATTGCAATGAAAATAATGGAAAGTAAGTTTTAGGAACTCCAAGTGCTTTTTCCATTTCAAGCTGTTTAATACAAGGAAGTTAACCAAAACCCATAGCTGAATATGAGTACCCTAAAGTGATCTTATACTAACTCAAATTGAGAGTCTGTGTTGCTGCTGAGAAGTAGGCATATGCTTTTACTTTTACTCCTAGATGAGAGGAACATCTGGATGAGATTTCCCAGGCTCTTTGGCCCCTGTACCAAGGAAATAGATCAAAGAACATTTTAGCAGTTCTGGTAGAGGAAGGTTTTCAAGATCTGAAGAAAAGTGTTTGGTTAATCTCTTGCTCTTTTGCTCAACTTTTCAGGTAAGTTTTATTTTGGGGTGCGGGGAAAGAATTCTAGTATAAGTACAGAATAACATTGATCAGTCAAGAAGTTTGAATTATGAACTCTATATATTTCATAATGAGGTAAGTAACGTATTCAGCTATGGCTTTACTATGGTTGATAAATAACAAAACAAAGCAAAACATGTTTTGAATGCAGGTAGAATCCCATACTTTCAGTAAGGCAGCTAACAAAAATAGGCTAACGCTAATTGATATATGATGATATATGATACCTCTAAAAGATATAAACCCTCCACAGTAAACAGCAACAATGCTATGAATACAGTGAGCTATTCTAATAGGAAAAATACTCTATACATATAACAGCATGTTTAGTTCAACCAGTTAATAATAATGACAATAAATTTACTGATTCCTTGGGAAAAGAAAAATATCACTTCATGTATGAAATGCTGATCTTTCAATCTTGCCACTAAATTGAGATCACTGACAAATGCAGAGCTGCTGCTGCAAGTTGTCAATGTTCTTACAACTTCAGAATTCTGCTCTGGTCATCTTCCAAAAGAGACACATTGAAACAGTCCTTTATTCAGAATAGGAATTTCCTTTAGTTATTGAGGCCGTCATGCTGCCTCTGATGAATCAGAACACTGAATTCTTTAAGAGTTTATAAAAGTGGAAAATAGTTTACCTTGCTGTCCAGGAATATACCGTTGAGTTCTGTGTCTGGGTCTGACGTTTGCTAAAAATCAGTTAAGGAGAAAAAAAAAGCAACTTTAAAATAACTTCTATTTCTTTTATGCTTTTGAGTCCCTTATAAGCAAAAGTAAATCGTACGCTGATCGATCGCCATGAACACTTTTGATCTATGGTTTCCACTTTGACAGGGTTTCAGAAGCCCACTTGCTTACCTCAGTCCTCTTGGATCTCCTTCTTCCTTTGCTATTGGTCACTGCTTGTTCATGGTTTGGGTTGACCCAAACTCCACTGCCGGGCTTTTATGAATCCTTCCTACTCTATATGCATGAGTGGCTCCAACTTTAACCCCTCCAGTAACCATACTACCTTGGTACCAGACAATCCAGCACAGAAAACTCTAACTTGAATCTCAAGAACCTATAGCAAAAATTAAGCACAATTTTCTCTCTGAACTCACATCTCCAAAGATGTTGCATTTTACTGATATCTAGACCTCAGCTACTAGCAGGCAGCTGAAGGCAGTTTTGATTTCACCTATAACACCAAGAGATTTTAAAGCATTTTTCTCTAGATGCTCTTTTTTTAAAAACTTCAATGCCAAGAAATAAAGATCAATGTCCTTTGTTTATATGGAAATATTTTATTCTTCATCTAATACTGATGCTGAAATTTAACTATAGTGTGCTTATTAAGGAAAAAAATATATTTGAAAATTTTTAAATGAAAGCTGCTAAGCTGTACCTGATGTTGGCATGAAACATGGGATTATGCTTTATATTATAGAAATATATTTTTGTATATTTTACTGGGAGCTTTACTCCAAGTAATTATTAAAATACTATTTTCTCATTAGAACATATGTTTTGCATTTAGTCCTTTCAAGACCTTCCTTCTGCTCATGGCTACTTTTTTTCCTTTAAAACACAAAGCCAAGATAATGTGTCCCTTCCAGTTCTCATCTTTGAGGAAAAATGATATGATTTTTGAGGAAAGACATAAAAGTAAAATTTTTATTTTTTTTCAACTGTTCATTGTAATCATGTAGTTTTTCAAAATTTCTTTATTCAGGGATCAGAAATATTCATTTATATCACTCATTCAACACTGTTCACAAAATTATTATCAAGGAGAGACGACAATGAAGAAAAGAAAGCACTGTAGTTAAAGAATCCTTTGTGAGGACTCCCTCCTTCTTCCTAACCTTACGCAGGTCAATTAGAGCTCAGTTCTGCCATCTGTGAAGCAGTAATGGATGACCTCACAAGACTGACCTGTCATCAGTGATTATGGAAATGTTAGTTTTTCTTAAGTATTAGACTTATCCACTCACCTGGGAAATGCATTTAAGTTTATGGACTTTCATAGACTAGTTCTGATTCAAACATGATCACTTTGAAGAAAAAAACCCAAAGTTATTGCCCTATCAAAATAATCTATCTCTACTACATTTTTTCCTTTTCTTTTCCTTTTTTCCCCTAAATCCTCAGGATATCAACAACAGATGATCTTCAAATCTTTACACCCCCCTTCACCTACTCCCTTTTCTTAATTTTGTGTTTGAGCCAAACTGTCATTTCTAAACTCTGTATGTTCATAACAGGAATATCAGAAGAGCACAATGGGTTCCTCTAGTCTTCATTTCCTGTTCCCATTCCATCCATGATCTACTCACCAAAATATAGCTTCTAATCTCTGCACTTTCCTAAAATAGCTCTGACAAAAATTGACACCGATCTTCATATGTATTCATCTATTGAAGTCTTTTAGTGTTAGCTTACTTGACATTATTTTTGGTAATGATGACCTTCCATTTTATTAAATGTTTCTCTAACATCATTTGCCCCTATTTCACCCCTGTGACAGCCTCTATTTATCCTGAAGCTCGCTCTTCTACCATTTTTTTAAAAAGTGTTTCCAGCGTTTGGAGCTTTTAGACATGTTATCCTGTGTCCCATGGACTTATTGCTCAGTATGCATGTCCTATGCAATTCCAGTGTGTTAACCATACCAAACCAGCCTCTAGAAGACCTACACTCCAATGTATGTATATCCCTCCTTTCTAGAAAGCTCCATCACATCTTTTGAAGGTGTATATCCCTAATAAAATTCCCTACACCCTTTACTTCTAAGTGCTCTTGCCATTTTATACATTTGAGTGATGCTTTCATCTTATTTGGTCTTCCAAATCAATCAGAAATCTGGAAATCATTCTTAACTCTTGCCTATCATTGTATAAACATATGATAGCAGTCACATTTGAAAGACTTTAGGAAACATAAAAATGACCATTGATAATGCTTGCCAGGTTCGAGATCATTGTTTCCAGACTGAAATATAGCATGTTTTCCACTATTCATATAATCTCTGTCTATCTGGATCTTGCTATTTTCTATAATAATCCAATCTACCCTCCTCTGAATGCTGATTCCTGGAGGAGAGTATTCAATGGTTAATTGAAACTTCTTAAATGGAACTTCAATAATTTAAGTCAAAAAGATGATGAGGATGTCTGAATCCTGCTGGCTGTTATAAGAATTAATAAAAGATGGGCCTCCCTGGTGGCACAACGGGTTAAGTCGCAAACCTATGAAGCTATCCAGAGCCACTGCAGTGCGAGTCCATCCCCAGCCAAGGAGCTTCCCACATGGTGCAGCAGACCTCTCCTGTCTCTGCCAGTTGCTCCCCTCAGCAGTGTATTTCAGTGGATCTGCCTGTTCTGCTCCCCACTGTGTCTCTAGTGAATCCTCTCACCACTCCATACCTCTGGCCTACACCCCAGCTTGTATGCATCAATAAATAAATCTACTTATTTATTTATTTATTTTTTAATTTTAAGATTGATTGATTTTATGCATGCAAGAACTGGGGTGTAGGCCAGAGGTGTGGGGGTGAGAAGATTCATCAGAGACAGAGTGGGGAGCACAACAGGTGGATCTACTGAAATACACTGCTGAGGGGAACAGTGGGTGAGACAGGAGAGGTCTGCTGCGCCATGTGGGAATCTCCCCCGCCGGGCACTGAACTCCATCAGCAGCTGCCAACAGCTCCACAGTTCTGCACTTAACCCATTGTGCCACCAGGGAGGACCTTGTATAGGAAATTTTTATAGTGAGAAAAGCTAAGGAGAACTTTTAATTAATCTTTTCAAACTCTTTTCTTTTACATATGAGGAAAATGAGACCCAGAAATTCTTTCAGTAGAGAATGCAATAGTGGGCGTTCTGATCTATCTGAGAGTAAAACTTGAGATGTGATTAAAGTATTGTGTTGTCATTGTTGTTTTAGCTGCATTTCCTCCTTTTAGCATTTTGTTATGTTTCCTACTTGTGTTTCTGCTTCTTCATATAAAAAGAAGGATATTTTGCTAAATTGTCTTAGACTAAGGAATATATAATGTTATATCCTGAAAATCACTGACATTTTAAAGATGAAGGCAATCCATGAGTGTATAAAAGATATGAAACTGTAGAAGCATTTCCATTTGTTGGTATATGTGTCTGACACATGTATTTTAGTGATGATCCACTACTTGGGTGTTGTTGGGAACTATGTTTATGTACAACTGATTGGACCTTGGTTAAGGTAATCTTATCTGAATAGCTCAATTTCAGCTTTGATTAAATTCTGCCAAATAATTTAAACACATAAAAGAAGTCCATAAAATACATAGCTGGCACATACACATAAGCATCTATAATTTAAAAGCATCTAAACACATTTAAATTATAGTTTAGATACACTTAAAAAGACAAAACTACTGTGAAGAGTAATATCCCATCCTGTCCATTTCGGTGTGTGTCTTATGCCCAAGAGGACATTATTTTTAACTCTACTATGATTTATTATTCAATATTCTTGCTTATATACTTTTTGTTTAGCATCAGCTTCAAGCATCTGTTATTTCCTTATTAGATAAGAATTTAACACCCTTGTTTAGTCTCCATCCTCATTCAACCAGCAACTGTGATCCCTCCAGTAAGTTATAATTTCTGCATATCACAATCTTTTAGTTATTTATGACTACACTGTTATGCAATGCAAATATTGTTTACCTATGAAATAAATAGTGAGTAGAAACAACGGATACCTGCTAAGATATGAAGAAACCTCAGCCACTTACTAAAGATGAGACTTTGCACTGGTACTTGTCTTTGCCTTAGTCTCTTCATCTGTATATTAAGATAATGATAATAGTATTCATTGCAGTACTATTTATGGTAGCCAAGATATGGGAACAACTTAAATGCTCAACAATGGATAATTGGATAAAGAATATGTGGTATATATACTAGAGAATGCTATTCAACTATTTTTAAAAAAGACGAAATCTTGTCATTTGTGATAACATAGATGGAACTGGAGATGATTATGCTAAGCAAATTCAGTCAGAGAAGAAAGACAAATATTGGAAGATTTCACTCATATGGGAATATAAAGAATATTTAAAAACAAAGCAAAGAAACAGAAAAAACTAAGCTAAAACAAACCCTTCGAATCAGAACTGAGGCAACCAGAGGGGGATAGGGATGACAGCAAAGGGTGGAGGGGCCTCACGGACTATGAAGGAGGGTTTTTGATGCTTTGGTGGAGGGTGTGGTGTGACAATAAACATTGAAGAGGTGTGAGCCTGCTCCTATAACATATACAGTGTTATAAACCAACATTGTTGCAACCCAAAAAAAAAGTTAATAGTAATAATACCTGCACAAAGAGTTACTGCGAGAATTAAATTAAGTTAACATTTTTAAAGCATTTAGACATTAGGTTCTTTTTTTATTTTCTCCTGGGAGAGGCTTCCCCAGGAATTCTGTATGCCAGTGCTGCAATCCAGTTTGCCTGCTATTGCAAACCAATGAAAGCACATTTGTTGGATATAATTGTTAGGTTCTTCATGGCACATTTCAATTGTCATAATTAATAAGAATGATAGAAATCCTCCCTTACAAACTGCACAGAGGTGTTATGTTTGATGAGAGTAAGTGCAGCTCAACTGTATCTTACACATAACTGACATTTATTTGCAAGAGATTTAAAAAAATCATGAAATGAGTTTTTAATATAAGGTTTTTTTAAACATTAACTAAGCTTATGGAGAGTATAAATTACAATCAACATCAAAATCACGTATTTCTGAAACACTCCTTAAAAGAATATTTATGGAGACTACAACGCTTGCTTTCTAGACCTGTGGGGCTAGCCCTCCCTTACCCTCCTCCTGGGTTGGATCTCTCATTACTTCTTGCATCTTGGGTGTTTTGCTCTTTCTGGTTAACTGCAGTGTTGGTGGACAAACCTCTACTCACTTCTGTGTACCTGAGAGACTTTGGTTTTTTGTGAGAAGTCACATGTTTAGAAATGTGTTTATTTAAATTACCCACTTAACTACAGTTTTAACTGAATAGTTTTCTAACTTGACATAATGTCCCTTCCAAGTTATGAAGATATTGTTTCTGTGGTTGAAACAGAAAAGACTGATAAAATTGTGGGTTTTTTTTTCAGTTTTTAGATGGTGACCTTTTTTTCTCTTGAAAACATTGTAGGTATTTCTTTTGACCTTCAGTTTCTGAAATTTTACAATGTGCCTTGAAAGGGTTATTGTGCTCACCCATTGCTATTGTGAGGAGTCCTTTCAACTTGAAGTTCATGTCCATAATTACACTCCTCAAGTTTTTCTTTTCCTCCTTTTGTAACTCAGCCCATGCACCTCTTGATTAGATGATCTAGTTCTCTTCTTTTCTACTTCTCAAATTATTCAATATCCTCAATTTTATCTTGTGACCTTTAAAATTTCCATGGCACATATATTTATTTTCAGGAAATATCCCCAGTTACTCCTTCCTTTTTAAAGCATTCTTTTATTTCATGTAATTATTAACTTCTTTTATCTCATTCAAAATAAAATTTAGAACTACAAAGTTTTGGTAGTATTGAGGTTTTCACTATCTGCAATAATTTTATTCCTTTTGATTTTTTCCTGGTTTTATCTGACTTATATAGTTACATTTTATAATAGAAACTTTCCTCACATACCTGATGGTGCTTTGCTGAACTTCTATATTTAATAGGAAAATGCTAATAATCTTATCAAAAATCTGAGAATTGATAGCATGCACTTGCACTCTAAAATGATGAAGTATTCATTCTCTCTCTGTAGATAGATAGATACATAGATACATAGATAGATAGATAGAGATAGCTATAGGTATCTATAGATATATGCTGTATATAAATATGTATATTGGATACAAATGACAAAGAAAAGTTAATGCTTACTCTTAGTAAACTATTCATGCCATGATTTTTAATTAATACTGCTAACATGCATTATTTGCTATTATAAGTGACAAAATCCTCTATTTATAGTTCAACTTTATGTCTGAAGCATCCTGAATCTATGTTAATTCCAAAATAGACCTACTATATGATCTAGCAATTCCTCTCCTGGGTATCTGACTGAAGAATGCAAAAACACCAACTCAAAGGGGCTATGCACACCTGTGTTCATTGCAGTGCTATTGACAATAGCCAAGTTGTGGAAATGACCTTAGTGGCCTAGGACAGATGAGTGTATTAGGAAGATGTGATATAGAGTCACAATAGAATTCTACTCAGTTACACAAAAAGAAACTCTTGCCATTTGCGATAACATGGATAGAACTAGAGGAGATAATGTTAAGTGAAATAAAGTGGGGAAAAAGATAAATTCTGGAGGATTGCACCCATATGTGGAATACAGAGAAACAAAACAAAATGTCAAACAGAACCAAACTAGTAAGAAGCTCTAGAATTGAGGTTACAGAGAGGAAGGAGGGGAGAGTGGAGTGAAAAAGAGAGAGGGAATCCCAAAGGACTACAGTGCAGGATTATGGGTATGTTGGAGGTGGGTATGGTGTGATAACAGACATCTGAAAAGGTTTGTTCCTTTACCTCTGAGTCATATACAATGTAAATCAATGTCACCTAATTTTTTTTTAAAAAGAAAAAAGTCATTACTGATTTTAAACCACAAAATCGAGCTGAAGCTAGTAATAAATCCTATTATTTCTTGCTATTTATTATTTGATTCAACTTTGAATTTATGACTCTCTGGTATCCATTGGTCCAAAACTCTACAAGAAGATTTTCATTAGCTAATCAAAAATCTAAAACTGAAAACACCTGTGTCATTCCTGGGTGAGTTTTGTTATCAACCACCTAGAAACACTTTCCTCCAGAAGCATTTTTTCCCAGATCCTCAAGTCCTCTCCATGTCTACCAAGATAACATTAGCATCACTGACCATCAGAGGATACGAAGATAACACACATTCAGCAACTCAAAAGCCTGTTACTTCAAAGTACATCTCTAAAATATTTCAGAAGTGTTCTCCTACAAGATGGCTGTTCTTCAGAATGTTGAAAATATGTTACCCAACTCATAATATCTCCAGTCATATTCAGGAGATTCACTAAAATTATACGTATTCTTGAGGAAAGTTTGTTGAATTTTCCATGTATTCTTGTTTTCCTTAGCCTCTTATCAAACTGCCCTTTCAGGCCATTCAAAATTGGAGCTCTATTGTTGCAGGAATTCACATTAGATGAAATGTCAACTATAGTCTGATTGTGATTATGTCCTTCTCAATCAGCTGGCTGTAGGGAAGACCCCATGAGGTCACAAGTGCGACTGAATGGAGGGACATATGCCACAATAATAGGATCTACTTGGTCCAAACCTCCTCATATCATGTACTTGCCAAATCAGCACTGTTGGCAATTAGATTAGGATAGATAGATCAAATAATACTGACTTTATGGGCAGCTAACATCACACTGTTGTTTATCTTCCTCTAGGGTCTAATTTATCAAAAGGATAATAATTATTTGTTTACTATAGGTAATCTTGCTTTAGTTTTGATTCTCTTATTATGTTTTGCTGCATGCTGCATATAGTATGCTGATCTGCATTGTACTCTTTAAATATCATTTAGCCTGATGGGTGAGAAGTATAGGATCATGGTGGACACAACTATCTGGGAAGCTTTCTCTTGCTAAGGGACAAACCCAAAGCTTACAACCTTTTCAGCACTGATCTCACATCAAATTATATGTGGCATTCAAAATTCAAAGAGAATAACTATATGTCCGTATTCCTACTGAAAATATTTTGGCACTTTTTCATCACTTTGGAAAGATATCCCAACTTTCCTGAGACCCCCCCCCCAAACTTCTATAATAAATCCATAACTTGACCATCCTATGATCTTCCATTATGCTTGTCCCCAGTGTTCTTCACATTCAATTGTCTGAACAATGTATTTAGCTAACAAAGTTTTTCTGTAGATGGACTCACACCATGACTTATGAAATGGTATTTCTGCAGACTAAATGAGGTACAAAGTCAAGAAGTTAACACAATCCAGAAACAATATGGCAAAATTATATGCTTTTTCTGTCTGTTGAAAGAAAGCAGACTGCTTCTAGTAACTTTGTTTATTGGAACACAGGAAAAAGACATTACTCAGATCAATTACTTCATATGAGGTACTAAGAACTGTAATGATTTGGATCACATAAGGAACAGAATTTGCAACAGGAGTTGCCATCTAATTAAACTTTGGAAAATCTATTTTTAACATCTTAAACTAGCCTTTCACTGCCAAACACAAAGGGAATCTGTTGTGAATCATTAACACTACTTTTAAGTGATTAAAAATGGCACTGTTTCTGATTCTGTTATGGAAAGAGTTTTAATATTTTTATAGGGTTGAAGAACTTTGTAATTTTTAACTTTGTCTTTCCAATCAAAATGGTCTTTTCACAGGATACAGAGCTGGTATGAGATACTTATCACATTAAAGGTCATCTGTTCCAACTATCAATATATACAATCAAGAACCTAGGAAATCTACGTGGGAAGGATATTGTCACATTAACATCAGAAAACCCTCACTAGGGGACTGCAGAAGTTCTCTGCACCTCCCCGAAATTCATATTGTTTCAAACCAGGTGTTCTTCCTCAGGGCACAATCACTTTGGTAATGACCTGCTTTTTTTAGGGGAAGATTACATTTACAAAAAAAGCACACACATCATCTCAAGCTATTAAGACAAGTTTTGTGCACTTTCATTCTTAGAACTCTAAGTTCATGACTTAACTAAGGTCTAAAAATACAGTGAACAGCATCATATGTCATAATGTCTCATCCAAGCCTCTGATGTGCAGTTCTGCAAAGTTTTTGATTCTACAAATCAAATAGTTGCATGGAGAACTTCAGATCTCTTTCATTCTCAGAAAACACATTCTCAAACAGCTTTTTTTTTTTTTTTTTTAAATAACCAGCCATTATTAAGTTCTCTTTGGGTCAGACCTTTCTGATGTACTATTCCTGATATCTGTTAATGGAAAATATATCTATTTCACTTATTGGTTGTTAAATGACACGCCACTCTCTTCCACTCCAGATTTTCCCTTCCATACTAAAACCAGGAAATCAATTTTCATTGTCTTCGCTTCCATCAGCAACCAACAGACATAGCTAATGTGTTTTATCACAATACCAATACTCTAATTTCCAATATATCTCACAAATGTTTGGTGAAGATGGATAGTTAACTGAACATGATGAATCCATTTTTATCATAGTCTATAAGAATTCCACTTTGTGAAAGTTTTGAACTTGTGTCTGTAACATATGAGGGAATCAATTTCATAAAATATAAACTTCCAACGAGTTCCATTTTGTGGTAAATGATTCAGTACTTGGAATCATGTAAATGAGAGAAGATTGAAAGACAGTACTTGAAAAATATAAGTTAAAGAGCCTCTTAGAAAATAGAAATATCTGGCCAGAAACTCACCACCACTGTGGTTGAGCATCATTGAAACAAGAGAGCCCAATCAACAGTCTTGAGGGGCATTGCAGATAAAATTTGAGCCAAGAAAAAGCACTTGTTTTGGTGAGCCTGCCACAACCTTCACACTCGCTTTGAGTGTGGGGAGAAAAGTACTATGTAGGTGCTAGTGAAGCCCAATACAATTACAATCAAGGACAGTTACAATGCATACAGAAAAAAGAGTTTGGAGTTGGGACTAATGAAATGACTTTTTTTTTTTTTAAGATTTATTTATTTATGCATACAAGAACTGGGGTGTAGGCCAGAGGTGTGGAGTGGTGAGATGATTCACCAGAGACAGAGTGGGGAGCAGAGCAGGCAGATTGACTGAAATACACTGCTGAGGGGAGCAGCAGGCGAGGCAGGAGAGGTCTCCTGCGCTATGTGGGAAGCTCCCTGGCTGGGAATCGAACTCATGCTGCAGTGGCTGCTGATAGCTTCATAGTGCTGAGACTTTACCCGTTGTGCCACCAGTAAGGCCCCTGAAGTGACTGTTTTTCACCCAAGAATATATAATTGCCCAATTAAAAGAATAAGATTATTTTCAACACATTAAACTTTTATATAATCTGTGCCTTGCTTATCCCATATCCTTGGTGGGCTCATACTCCCCACTCATGCCCCCATGATCTGGCATCTATAGGTCCACTGCTGTAGATTTGCTTGGATTTTTACATTGTTTTTGCTGGTACATCTTCACTCTAAGCCTTGTTCAAATTCTTCCTTTACAAAACATCCTCTTATTACCTATTCATCCACAAAATACACTGAATGTGACATTACATTCTCCACAAAAGCTTTCAGTATTTCCTGTTTCTCATCCATAGAAGTTCATGTTCCTTATCGAAACGACTGTACATAATATATACTCAAATAATTCCAGCTAAAACAGCTCATAGCTGTTTTGATATTTGTCTTCTAGGCTGAGAGGTCTTTGATGCCAGGCTTTTTTTTTTTTTTTTACTGTTTTTGTTTTACAGTGACCAGCATTGTGCTGGCATATCATAAATACTATGTGATGAGGAAGAGGAAATAATCTGGACAATAGTTCTTCTCACAGCCTGTTTACTCAATTGTTATTTCCCTAGCAAAATAACTTTTATCTAACTGTTCCCTAGAATTTTAGGCATCAATTTTGCAATTTGTATATCTTCTCCAGCACTTCTGAGCACCTGCCTTTCCCTTTAGGATATATTCTTTGAGTAGTAGCTACAATGTTGTATAACAATGTTCATTTTGTTTTCTTCTTAGAATAGTTATTCATGCTCCTGGCTAGGAGACACATCCATATTTTTCATATTAATAATTTTGGATAAGATGTTATTTCTTTTTCTATTAAAATGATACCATTCCTAACCAAAGCATTAACAAAGTAGTTGTTTAAGAAACCATAAAGAAAAAAAAATGCTTACAACTATGCTATGGCCACAATAGCTGAATTGTATCAGAAAACTACTTTTCTAAAGTGTAGTTCTTGAATAAAACCAAATAAAATATGTGTTTGTAATTCTATGTTTGTTGCCAATTTATAGTAATGGAAATTCCAGAAACCACTGTGAATTTCATTTATTGAATCTGCATTGATGGTAACATAGCCAACCTTTCTCCATCCGGCTGCTAAATTAGGGAAGCAGAAATAAAGTGATTGCAGCCATATTATAAATGATTCAACCTGATCTCTTTTATTTTTTATTCAGTTTTTAAAAGACATTTGCTATTCATATAAAGAAAAAAATCATCAACTATTATTTGCATTAAAAACAATCTCATCACTATTTTTTTCCCAGTCAATTCAATTTTTACATTTCTATATAGTATATTTTAGTTTTTCTTCCACTTAATATATTAATAAAGCCACTGCTTTATTTAGATAAAGAAAAAACTGGAAAAGATCCTATGTGATTCAGGGTCAAAAAAAAGTGCAGGAGTTTTAATTTACTTAAATTTCAATACCAAGGACCAATCAGTTTTCAATGATTCAGAAAGTTGAAGGAGGATTAATATTTTGAAGGGGCCACTGTCTTTAGTCACTTCCTTTGCCTGATAATAATAACAGATGACCCTCACATAATCTCTTACTTGATGAAGAAAAACAACTTGAAAGATTTTAATAGAAAGCAATATTGAGGAAAGTGTTCAATTATATGACCACTGGAAAACAGTTTTAAGCAGAGAAATTTCACAATGTTTCAGCTCTAGAGCACTATCAATTTAAATTAACAATCACTTACAAATGGCCACATTACACCTTGCTAAGTGCTATAAAAGTTAAAAGTGATATAAGCAATATAGCAGAGATAGTCTACCCCAGAATTTATAAGAACAGAAGTATCAAGCTATTTCTCCACACATTTGCCTGTTAGACAATCTCTCAAACACTATCAACTCCATCAAAGCCACTGTTTCATAATTTGTGATTAAAGTTATAATGAAATAATACACATGGATAAAAAATGCATGGTAGGATATTAGAGGAGATTGGAATACATCTTCTCTGAGATAATTCCTACATCGTGCAAGTGAAATGTCACATAATCAAAACTTTCCCTCCATTTCAAGTATTTGTTATCTCATATTTGGCATTTAAACTGTGACGATTCCATGAAATGATACCTACCACATCATGGTAATTATCTCTACTGATTCTGAAGATATTCTATCTATATCCTGTGTGTGTGTGTCAGAGAGAGAGAGAGAGAGAGAGAGAGAGAGAGAGAGAGAGAGAGAGCACTATTTCTAAAGATGGATATACCTTACTGAAGGAGAAGGGAATAATCAATATAAAAAATTTTTAAAAGTTTATGCTGCTTAAAAGGTGTCTGATTCTGTCTGGAAGCGAAATAAGTGTTCCACATAAGATAGCACATTATTAAATGACTGAAGCCCTTGGAAATAGTTGTTAACACCTTAACAAAAGGACTAATAGACCCTGGGTTTTCAAGATCTATTTTACCTTGCCTCCCCAAACTACATTCTTCACATGTGTTTAAAATTTTGTGCTGAGTTCAAGCATTTTTTTATATAGAACTCTGTACCCAAAATGACATGGTAATTGTTATTTTCGTCTTTGTATATTTTCTCCTATAATCAAGAGTATTCTTACGTCTGCTTGAAATCTAACTAAAAAGAATTATTAGAGGAAGAAAAAAGGAAATAATTGATCAATCATACCTTTTTTTTTTATAGAAAAGAATTCTTGGAAAGTAAACCAAAGTTTCGGAATCTACAGTGAGTTGGCCAGGAATATTTGCCATTAAACATTTTCAGATAGAGAACTGCATATTTTATTTGAAATATTAGAAATCTAAAATGAACTGGCCACATAATTCACTATACGTTTCACAAATTTCTCCCAACTCAAACCACTTATTTCCAAATAATATTTTCAGCCAAGAGACTATAAAAATTTTCACTGTTAAATTCATTTTCAACTGTTCATAAAGCCTCTAACCTGTTGGCTTTGTAAATTGACCACTCACTCCCTACACTCATTTCTAGGATTTTAGCTCGAGTTCATAAGTTTTATGCAAGAATATGTGCATTCTTTTGTAAGTTCTTCAATAGTCAACTAATTGCATTTCTTTTTGCCATGTCACTGTGAATATTAGAAAAATATCCAAAAGGTAATTTTAAATATACAACTTAGACTTCTCTAAATTCTTAGAACAATGACTTAAATTCATATATTTTTTAAAAGGTCTCATACATAATCCCAAAACAAAAAAGGTATGTTTTTAAGTAAAGATTTATTCAAGAAACTTTCAGTACCTTGACCTAAGGGGATCTTAATCAATATCACTCAGGGAGTCTGTCAAAATGTCACTTTCCTAAGCCCACATTTCAGAGCTTCAGACTTAGTGTGTTGGAGACTCAACCCTGGGATCTGGCGCGTGTCCAGTGACATATTGATTGAGATTGTCCAAGCACAACCTCCAGAACAAATCTGCTCTGTATTTTTTAATTAAACTGTGACTCCTGATTTCATCACCATTTTAATTTTCCTCCAGCTCCTGGATGAGCAGGGTCTATGGCAGGGATTTCAGAGCTGGGTTATTTTTGTTAGATTGTTTTTGCTATATTATAATGTGTTCCTATATTATAATGTATTACTTAAACGAAGTTGAAAGAACAGCATAGAATTTCACTGTCACCTCTGAAATATGGCCTTGTTGTCCTTTAAAATTTAGAATTTTCCATAACCTATGGGAAGGGAGAAAAAAAGAAAGCAACCTTGAATATACTCTCTGCCAACTGGTTGCTATGCCAGTCTGGGGACTGGCACAAAAAACCTGCATCATTTTCTTTCCATTTTCACCCAGATGGATTCTATCATAACAATCCACTTTAAAGCCCCTCAGGCTGGGTGGGGTTTGCTGTAGACAAACTTAACTTCAGTGTCTGCAGGATCGCTATTTCTAAGATCTATCTCTTGGAAACAACCATCACTGCAAAAGATATTAATTAGTCTCTACTGATAATTCATATCATTCTTTCCTCTGTTATCATGAGCTTATTCCCTCGGCAAAGAGAAAGGAAATTTCATTTTCCTGACCTGTCTAGCACAGCAGATGCTTTGGCATAGTTAGCAGACCTCAATTGCAGGTGGGAAGCCACTTTGTGTCCTCCAAAGCTAGCACGCTTTTTTGGCAGTGTATCCTCAGTAATCATTTGAAGAATGATTTACTCCTAGTTAAGAGGTATTGAATGAAGATTAGCACGGATATGCAAGATACAAATGGTCCTGTCCCATGAGACAGTGGTAGAATTCATAAAGTTTAGATAAGGAAAGAAAGATGAAAGAAAGGGCAAAGGGAAGAGCCTGGGGAGAAGAGAGATGGAAAGAGTGAGAGAGACTGGGAGAAGAAGTTAAGAAAGAAGTTTAGGTAAACATAAGGCAATTTTATTTCATGATGGCAGACTAATGACTTTATGGGAAAAGTATGTTATTAAAATGACCCAAAAGTATTTGGACATGGGCATGGGACTCTATGATGACAGTAGTGAGTGGTCAGACTAAGTCTTTAAAGGGGTGTTGTTAGAATTATTGCTGATGAGCACCACACCAGATACTGAGAATGGTTAATAGATACTCAGCGAGGCAGAAATCCTCTAGGGCATGGACTAGGGGTTGGAGGGAACTCAAGAGTATTGCCAATATTGGTAATCATGGCTAAAAAGTGCAATCGTTGCAAAGTCTGTGGATAATTAGATCACATTTTACTATTTAAATAGATGATTTCATGTAGTTTTGATATTTCTATCAAATTTATTTAAGAGTCACTTTTTCCTTTCCAGGAAGATTCTTTAAAGATCAGTTTCTTGGTGAAATAAGGCAAGTTCTCAGGTAGAGAATGGAGACGTGCTGAGAAATAAAGATTTCAGTTCAGAAGGGGTAAACTAATGATAAAAACGTCCCTCTAATAAGAAACTTTAAGAAAATATGAGTCATTGGTAACATCTAGACATATTTCTTATATTTCTCTTACCCAGTCATTTTAGACACAAAGTGACAAAACTTTTTTTACTCTCCAGTCAAAAGCCTAAAATAAAGCAAGGCTAATATCCAAAACAAATGGCTTTAAAAAGAGATTTGCAGTTGTTACATTTTTCCACCCTTAATTATAGTTCAACTTTGGACAAGGGATATCTTGGAAAAATTGTCTTAAATGTCATAACTCATCAACTGTATTGTGGTTTCTGGAAGAAAGGAGGAAAAACTACTACAAAACTCTCCTGAAACAAAAGGAAGAAGTTTTATGTCATCTAGAATTTGTGCATACTTAATTTGTATAAATCATATACTTAATTCTTTGGATGGAGTATTCTAGCATGCTTTTCAAAAAAGATTTGATAAAAACTGATGGATTACACAGGGAACAAGGAATCTGGCTTCTAACAAATTCTTTCTGTTTATTGTAATTTCTTGACATTTGTTTTTTCTCTTTACTTTTCAATTTCCTATATCCAAGGAGAAAACCATATTGAGTGATAGTCAACACCAAAGATCATCACGTCTCCATCCTGTCCTGCTTCATTCCTGTTCTCCACTCCATCTGGAGAATAAATGCACAAAAGTCAAGACCATACAGAGGCAAAATTTATTTGAGACATTTTATGCCTCTCAATGTTACTTTATAACAATATCGGCCCACAGGGAAGACTTTCTTAGGATAATCTAGCAAGCCAGCAACACTGAAGGCAGCCTGAATTTGACCCCAAGCCCACACCCAAATCTTATTTTTCTATTCTACAGATTAGAAGGGTGAGAGTGCTGAGTCTATGCCCATATCTGTCAGGGGAAATTTTATTCTGTAAGATCCTATGAATTTGTAAAATTAAAAAAAAAATACAAACCAAAAACAAAAGTGGAAAGGAAATGAAGAAGGGGAAGGGGAGTAAAAAGAAGCGAGTTTACTGGGAACATAAACTCCTGAATGAGAGGGATAAACTATACACCAATAACTTAACCCTATTGGTGTCTGCGAACCCAACAAATTTCCACTGTGATCTGTGTGTCCTAGGAGCCACTTTAAACCCAGAAGACAGAGCATTGGAAATAAAAGATGAACCTCTGCCTCTATGGAACTTGTATTCTATTAGTAGTTAATTCAATAAGAGAATATAAATAGTGACATAAATAGGGCAGGTGATGACAAATGCAGGGGAGTGTGATAGGTTGTTTGAAGAGGTTTCAAAAAATTAACTAAGAAAGTTAGAACAAGGTGATATCTTCTAAGAATGGAAAAGAGGTAAACAATCCTAAATCAGTTTTTTTTTTTTTTTTTTTTTGTGGAGTTACAACCAAAATCAACTCTAGCTAATTTAAACATAGAGGAAGATTCTTTAGAAAGATATTAGTGTTAAGAAAGCAAAAACTAGCAAATATATAACAAAACCAAAACTAAGGCGTTAAGAACAAAGTAACAGGGGCCTCCCTGGTGGTGCAAGGGATTAAGTCTCAGCGCTATGAAGCTATCCGCAGCCACTGAGCAAGAGTTTGATCCCCAGCCACAGAGCTGACCCACATGGTGCAGCAGACCTCTCCTGTCTCCCCCACTGCTCCCCTCAGCAGTGTATTTCAGTAGATCCGCCTGTTCTGCTCCCTGCTCCGTCTCTGGTGAATCCTCTCACCCCCAACCCCCACCCCTCTGGCCTACACCCCAGCTCTTCTATGCATAAATAAATAAAATAAAACCTTTTTTAAAAACAAAACAAAAAGTATCAAAGAGATGCTTTGTAGTATCAAAAGCTCTGTCCAGGAATGAAGGACTTCAGCATCAACTATACCTTTCTGCCTGGGAATAGCCCTATTCATCTCCAGGCTTCTTTTGGAGTTTTTATATTCTTAGGGGAGATAATATTATTGACTTAGCTCAGGTCATAATAAAATCACCTATGATCAAGTGAATTGGAAAATGTGTGTTATGGGGGTCTGGAGATGTGGTGAGGCCCTTGTAAAATGATGAGCAGAATGGACTCGGTCACTGAATTAAGGAAAGAAGGGAACCAATTTCTACCTGTAAAGCTGAGGACCTTGTTTTTTCTTCAGAGTAGTAGAATGGAGATGAGCCATATGGGGTTATTTTCTGCCTGGGGTGTCCCTCTTAGTGTCTCTGAGCAGCTCCAGGTAGGATCAGGCCCTTGGAGATGGGCTGGAGAGTCTGGAGCATGGATTGTGGTGATAGGTAAAAAGTAGCAATGACCCACAATGAGCCAAAGATCAACTTTGCTTCCTTTGCAGGATGACAAACATCACCTAGCCCTTCTTTCTGTACCTGCCCTGGTGGCCTATGCTTTCCTGTAACTGCCCTGCATTTTCTGTTCATTAACTGGACCCAATACATGGACACTGAGACATGTATTTAATACACAGGGTGCTACCAAAGTCTAGCTAAATGGCCTTCAATCAGTTAAAAAGCACAGAATCTTAACAGCCTAAAAGTCCAAGGCTCAGTCCAGTCTTTTTGACTTCTGTGTGACTTATGTATACTGGAGTTCAGAAAAAGGAATTACTCAGCCACAAACTTAATGATGTAATCATAACTATTATTCAGGTTTCTTTATTCTGCACTGGTGTTCTTTTCACACTATGAAAACACCTGCTTGTCCAGGAAACCGTGCTTTACTTTCTTCTTTTCAAAAGTGGGTATTCTTGTCTACAGAAAAGATCATGGTCTTTTGGATGGGACAGATTTAGGTGTAAGTGTAAGCTGCAAAACTTCTCTGTAAAATTAAGCTGAATAATACAATGTTTTTGAGCCTAAAATTCCTATTGTTGTTGTTGTTGTTGTTTTAAGTGGGGATAGGATTTATCTAATAGCATTCTTGTGACTGTTAGTGGAGATATTTATATGAAGATTTTGAGTAAAACTATGGATGTTTTTCAACAGCTTATCTGGGTTGTTTGCATAAATTTATTTTATCAACAATTTATGGATTTTTTGGTTGTTTTGTTCATTGTGGGTTTTTTTATTTTTGTTTTGTTTTGTTTTGTTTTGCCACAGCATAGTTACATGGCATTAGTGGTGGTGGTGGAGAAAGAGGAGGAAAAGGAAGAAGAGGAGGAGGAGGAGGAGAGGAAGTTGCCACTGCCAAAACTTTCATTCCAGATAAGTAATCAAATCTTAAGAGTTTTGTCCTCACCCCAAAGTTGAGATACAAAGAGTACAAAGGACAGACAGGATTCTTTTATCTAAAACTAAACATTCTCATCCTCTCCAGGAGGGAGATCTTGGTCTCATGCTACTGGAATTTGTGGAGCTAAAGCTTTAGCTCAGCAGGTGCTGGATGGGTTCACTTGGGTTTACTTGAGAAACAAAGAAAGCATTTCACTTCTACACTAAAAGAATTACTTGGAAACTGACAAACTGCTAACTGATACCTCATCTCTCAAGAGAGAATTAGATGTAGTTTAGGAAAAACATGTACAAAAATGAAAAACTTTTCTGGTACTAACTGTATAAGCATCTATCCCAGTTACAAATAGTAGTGAAGTGTGTCTCCAATTACTTTTTCAGGGTCTAAGTGAAACCTAATTCTACTTGTTTTTTATGTCTTGGGAAGTATAAAGTGAGGGGAAGATAGAGATAAAACTCAGAATGATTGTCCCCTTTGAAACTGAGAATATTTAAAAATATATCTATTGCTAAAAGATAAACTAAAAATTGTTCTACAGTTACTTCCTGGCATCTGTTAGGCTTACTTTTCATTAGTTTTTAATGCTATTATTTTTTTCAATTTAATAACCCAAACAGTAGAATGAGATAAACAGAACACAGTAAAAGTGGTTTGGGGGGAGATGGAAAGTATCACTGTAATAAGAGCTAAGACAAAGCTAGCATGGTTGAGGAGAGCACAACCTTAGCAGCATCTGAAAGAACAAAGAAAATGGTTGTTAGCTGGGAGTTGGAGGTAATTTACAAGATTATAATCATCAATAAACTTTCCCCCAATTGCCTTTTAAAATTCATATCTGGAAAATAGTTTCAGTGGGTACATTAATGTCTGAAAGTGTTGTAGTTGTATTGATGACAGTCTTTTCTGTTAAAAATTTGAATATCTATTTACTAGGAGACTATTGCATTAGTTCAGATGAGAGATGGTTTTGCATTGGACTAGTGGTGGCAAACAATTAGATTTGTCATATATTTTGAAGGCCTAGCCAGAATAAATATGCTAGTGGATTAAATATTAGGAAATAAACTGATATTCCTATATTCAATACCCCAAGTTTTAAGGTATAGTCTGTTAAAAATAAATACAACTGAGCAGAGTAAATGGTACCCATGAATTTAGCAGAAATATTTTGTGTTCAAAGTTAAAGGCACTAAATCAGAATAAATTTTACTAGACCTTGCCAGAAAAGGCCTGGCTCAATTTGGACAAATATATGATGCATTCTTCCACCATTATTTGATTCTAGTACCTCTATAAACAATAATTCTGAGAGCTTGTTACTAGATGTGATTTAACAGGACAGAGAAGAGGAATTTACAGACACACATGTAAACACAGCTAAGCCCTGCTTAATGCTATGGGAGCTTACTAAGTTAAAACATGCTCTCTGATAGTAGAGATCTGGTCTCAAATTGTTGAGGGGAAAGGATGTCCTGAACAAACTCCACAAACAGGTTTTATGGACCCCACCCCCACCCCTGACCAAAGAGATCCAAGACACCAAGAATTACAAGTCCCTAATGTCATTGCCACCGAAGAGAGGATGCTGGGAACTGAGGGTGGAGTTAAGCAGCCATGTTTGGTATATAGCCAGACATGTGGGCCTTGGGGAGTCCCTTGGTTTTTCGCCAGCTTTTAGGGTGCATTTGATTCCAGCTCCGGGGAACTGGTAGGACACATTTACCAATTTATCGCTCTCTCTTTCTCCCTGAGGTATTCATTTCTTCATTTCCCCTTTTTGTAAATAAACTCTCATTAACCTTTTTGCCTGCAGTTGAGTCTCATTATAAGTCCCTTTTAAGCATGTGAGTGAGCACAGTTAGGCAGCCCTGTAACAAAATGAAGCTTGTAATACTTAAAATATTTTTGACTTAAAATATATTTGACATTTCGCCCTGGTTTTGTCCTCCCTGTTAAGTAGAAATGCACTATATAGATATTAATTGACCTACAGTAATACACAAAGGGCATGCCCTGAAAAATCTAACACATAATAAATTTTAAATACAAGTTTTTATTACCTTTAAGTCTTTTCCGCAGGAAGAATTTCCTTATTGCCTTATCAAAAATCACCACTTCCTCCCCTCTCTCATCTCTTTGGGTAGCTTATTTTCTTCACAAGACTTATCACTCCCTAATGTCACTTCACAGAGTATGTGTTTATCTACTTATTGTTTGAATTCTCTATGAATATCCACTTTGTTAAGAGAGAAACTTGGTGGTCTAATTTATAAATGAATTCCTAACACCTAAACCATTCCTGGGTTATTGTGGAAATCAGTGAATGTTTGTTTAATGAATTAGTAGTTGAAGTTATAGATGGAGGCATAACAGAGAGAATTGTTATCCTAGCTCACACCTTTGATGTAGAATTTTATTTGTATCCCAAAAGATTTAGCTTTTAATATAACTGGTAATAGTTCTGAGGTTGGCAAAGTGAGAGGATAGCTAGCTTAAGGTGAGTGTTGAAGGTGGCAAATTTTCTAAGAGTAAGGGAGATAAAGACATTCTGTTGGGGGAGAGAATGTCCTGAATGAACTCCACAAATTCAGGTTTTATGGACCCCACCCCCACCCCAGGCCAAAGAGATCCAAGGCAACAAAGACTGCAAATCCCATAATGCCATCACCACTGAAGGGAGGTTATCTGGGAACTGAGGGTGGAGTGAAGCAGCCAGTCTTCTTATTTAACCAGAGACACGTGGGACTTGGGGGTAGTTGGCTTTTCGCCAGCCTTCAGCATGCTTTTGGGGTGCCAACTCAGCGGAACTGGTAGGACACATTCACCAATTTCTCTCTCTTTGTTCCTGGGTTATTCCTCTCTTCATTTCCCCTTTTTGTAAGTGTAGGGTAAACAAAAGAGTCATCAGGTTTTTCTGCCCTCTCCTCAGTAATGGACCTCTGCAGGCCTACACGCATGCCTGATGGCGGGCACCTGGAGTAGGTTGTGGGCATGCGTGAGTGGGCACACCTGGGCCAGAGACTGCACTTATAAGCGACAGAAGCAGAAGCGGCAGAAGCGGCAGAAACAGCAGGCAGCAGAGAATAGAGTGTGGAACAGAGGACTGTTTGGGGTGCAACGAAGACCACAAAAGAATGCCTGAGAGCCCGAGAGAGTGAAGATTTGCTGGGAGCTGGGAGACCTGCCGGCCCCCCGGCTCGCCAGCTCCATTGCCTGCCTTGTGCCTGGTTGCCTCTCCACAAGAGACCATTAAAGCCCAAAAAGTCAACGAGGACTCCAGGACTCCTCCCTCCTTTGACCCGTCTGCGCAGCTCTGTAGAGAACATGCTCCTGTGTCTTCCTGTCCCGACAGTAAGTAAACACTTTATTAACATTTTCTGTGTGTGCCTGCAGTTGAGTTTCATTATAAGTCCCTTTTAAACGTGTGGGTGAGGACCCACACTCAGGCCAACCCATTTCACATTGGGGTTGCCCTGTAACAATTCCAAGAAGAAAGGACAGTAAAACCAGCTGGAAAATTCTAAGTATGGCTGAAGTGCTTTATTATGGTTCATGGTGGGAACTTGGCAAGCAATGATGCTATGGACATAACCAAGGACCAGATCATGTAGAGTCTTTGATATTCTGAGGTGTTGTTGGGTAGAAAAGGAGGTCCTGAAAAAACTCCACGAACAGATTTTATGAACTCCACTCTCACCCCACAGGAAAAAGATCCAAGACACCAAGGATTATAAGTCCTATTATGTCATCACTGCTGAAGGGAGGCTTGCTAGGAGTTAAGCTGTCAGGTTTGGTATAACCAGACATGTGGGCCTTGGGGGTCCTTGGTTTTTCACAGGTTTCCAGCGTTCTATTGGGTTTCCAGCTCAACAGAACTGGCAGGACACATTCATCAATTTATCTCTTTCTCCCTGAGTTATTGATTTCTTCACCTCCCCTTCTTTTGTAAATAAACCCTTATTAACACTTTCTGTGTGCACCTGCAGCTGAGTCTCATTATAAGGCCCTTTTAAGCATGGTGAGGACCCATAGCCAGGTACCCATTTCAATCAGGGTTGCCCTGTAATGGTGCTGCACTGAAGTGCATTTATCATATGCTGAATGTGATAGCAATGGAGGATATGAATAGGTAAGTTGGAAAGGAGACATCACAAGGCCAGAAGCTGGAGATAGGGGTGAAAATAATTAACATAGTCATTTAACAAGCTATATAGAAAAGTAAAGAATCCTGAGGCAAAGATTGGAAGTGGAGATATGGAGATTGAGGGCCATTATAAAAGAATCACCAGTCTTTCCCAATTGACCTAGTCAAAGCAAACAGAGAAAGAATCCCCAGTGCCAACCTTAGAAATATTTAAGAGCAGTTAACAATCCTGCAAAGGAATCAGCCCCTCCCAAAAAAAGAGGATTCTCAATTCTATCTCTGCACTGGCTGGGGCAGCAGTCATTTGCCCACCTGTGCCTCTGTGGGTGCTTCTTTTCACCAACCTTTTCCCTCTGCCCTCAAAAGGAACAGGTTTGTTAAGAGGGGCCCGCATGGTCGCAGGTGGGTAGCCTTGGGAGAACGGCCTCTGCTGAGGCAGGTCAGCAGAGACCAGCACTGGCTTGGTAGAGGTCACGGACAGGCAGGAGGCTGCTGGCCTGCAGAGGGAGAGTTGGCCACTCTACAAAAGGAAAAGGCTGATGAAAAGTAGCACCTGCATAGTCACAGGCTGGCAGGACTGCAGCCCCTGCCAGCGCAGAGATTGCACTGATAGAATCTTCTCTTTGGGAGGGGCTCCCCCCTGCCTGCCCGTGACCTTACCTTGCCCTTTGCCTCTCTTCACTGACCTCCCTCCCAAGAGGGAGGGAGAGCAGAGACAACTCTCCTCCCAAGGCTGCCTGCCTGCGACCATGCAGGCCTCTCTCAGCAAATCTGTCCCTAGAAACCTGCCCTTTTAGATATAACTAATGTCTGTGTCATGGAGAAACTCGCGTAGGAAACTCACCGGTGCCACTGAGAGGGAAGCTCTGGTGAAACTTCCCAGAGTGAATCCCAGGACCCTGCTCTCCGAACCCAGCATCTCTAAAATGACTTCAATAGCATGCTACTGAATAATTGTAAGTAGGGAAATAAGTACCAGGTTTATACTTTAGGAACCTCATCCAATAAAATGGTGGATGAAGTTAAGGCAAAATAGGAGAATCTTTATAAGCATGGATGAAAATAGAACAAATCTTGAACTAATACATTCTCAGTATTGAGAAGAGTTTGTGATGAAATCCATAGGTATGGCAACCTGAATATTTTCAAAACATGGAACGTGTTGTGTCTTAGAGAACAGATGTGTCTTCAGGGAACAAGAAACACATGTAGGTGATATTCTTCAGGTCAACCAAAATGTGAATGAGTAACTACTTCACAGTAGATACGGAATATTTAGGACTATCAAAGAGATTAAGGTGCTCGGGGCCTCCTCACTTTATGTTGCCTAACCTACTTTCCTTACTTGTAGTATAGATTAATTTTTTATATCTTAGCAGACAACAAAATCTATTGACTGTATGACAATAAATAAATGCAGCTCACTAGATATTTTAAAAGTGCATCTCTATTTCATGTACTTATGACATATCTACTTTAACTTTTATAAATTTTTATGTACATCTTGAGTCATGGTAATTGATGGAGTTTAAGAGTAACAGAGTTGTAAAGGAGGCGCCATAAGAAGGGAAACATGCCTCTCATGGTGCTGGGAGCTGGAGGTGGGGGTAGAAATAATTAACATAGTCATTAAACCAGCTGCAGAAATGAAAGATCCTTAGTGCCTAGGGGAAGACCCAAGCAATTGTCAGGCTGTTGTTAGAGAGTGCAGACTGGGGCCTCCTGGTGGCCTAGGGGTTAAGGCTCAAAGCTATCACCATTACCAGCCAGGGAACTGACCCACACAGGGCACAGCAGATCTCTCCTGTGTAGCCTGCTGCTCCCCTCAGCAGTGTATTTCAGTAGATCCGCCTGTTCTGCTCCCCACTCTGTCTTTGGTGAATCCTCTCCCCTTCCTTACCCCCCAGCCTGGTTCCTCTGTCCTACACCCCACTTCTATGCAAAAAAAAAAAAAATATATATATATATATTTTATATATATATATTTTTTATTATATATTTATATATATATAATATAAATAAAATAAATAAATATAAAATATAAAATATAAAATATATAAATAAAATAAAATATAAAATATATAAATATATATTTTTATATGTTTATATATATTATATATTTATGTATGTAATATATATAATATATATTTTATATATATTTTATATATATATATATTTTTTTTTTTAAAGAAGAGTGCAGATGGAGGTGAGGATATGCAGGTTGAGGGGCAATGTAGAATCTCTGGTCCATATAAAATTTTTCATAGTTATTCAAAATCAACAAAAAACAAAGCACTCCAAAAAAGGAATGAGCCCCTCCCAAAGAGAAGATTCTATCAGTGCAATCTCTGCGCTGGCTGGGGCTGAAGTCCTGCCAGCCTGTGACTATGCTGGTGCTACTTTTTATCAGCCTTTTCCTTTTGTAGAGCGACCAACTCTCCCTCTGCAGGCCAGCAGCCTCCTGCCTGTCCGTGACCTCTACCAAGCCAGTGCTGGTCTCTGCTGACCTGCCTCAGCAGAGGCCGTTCTCCCAAGGCTGCCCGCCTGCGACCATGCGAGCCCCTCTTAACAAACCTGTTCTTTTTGAGGGCAGCCCTTTCTGCTCGCTTGTGTCTATGCAAGCGTCCTTTATTCTTCTCTCCCTTTTACAATAAACCTGCCCTTTTAGATATAACTAATGTCTCTGTCTCATGGAGAAACTCACCTGAGAAACTCAGCAGTGTCCCTGAAAGGGGAGCTCTGATGAAACTTTTCCCAGAGTTAATCCAAGGATCCCACTCTCTGAATGGAACATCTCCAAAAACAACCTCAGTAATTAAGTCACTTTAGAGTTCAATTAAAATGAAATGAAGATTTTCTTTTATTTGTGAATTAAATGTTAAGTATTTATGATGATTGCAAAACACAACCAAAGAATAATCTAAGCTTGGCATTATGAAAAATTTGCAGCTAAAAGGAACCCAAAACATAAAAGTTCACAAGGAATGACTTCATAGTCCTTTTTAACACCAACATTTTAAACTCTCCAGTCTTTCTAAATACAGCCGTTATCAGTTATCAACATTTCTCTGGCTCATTTAGTGAGTCATCTGTATTTGTTTTGTAATTATTAGATCATGATAATTCTTCACAAACCTCAACTCCTGATCTGAGAGCCTCATAGTTCTCATCCACATAACTGCACAACCTAGCCCTGATTTACAAATGGAGACATTAAGAAAATAAGGAACTTTACTCCTTTTTCACTTTTTCACAAAATCATAGCCTACAATTAAGTGTAAATTGAATCAATTTCATGAAAGAAGGAATCCATATACATCATTATTTTCATCCATTCGTGGGGGTGTCTATCTAGTTGGAGACAAAATCAGAATTATCTGATGTTTGTGAGACAGTCAAGAGAGCTTCCCTGTTTTATTTATGCATACAAGAACTGGGGTGAGGCCAGAGGTGTGGATGGTAGTGGTGAGAGGATTCACCAGAGACAGAGCAGGGAGCAGAACAGGCAAATCCACTGAAATACACTGCTGAGGGGAGCAGCGGGTGAGACAGGAGAGGTCTGCTGTGCCATGTGGGTCAGCTCTCTAGAGGGGGGATTGAACATACATTGCAGTGGCTATTGCTTGATAGTGCTGTGTCTTTAACCCTTGTGTCACCCGGGAAACCCTGAGAACTTCCTGTTTAAAATTCACCCTGCGGTCAGTTCTTTCAGCTAGGTATGTTCTTGAAAATGTAATCAACGTGATTCCTAAGATATTTCTTTTCATAAAAATCCTCTTGAGTCACCCTCTAAGGAAAAGGAGAATTGGCAAGAAAAAGTTCCCCTAAAGCTGCTCTTGAGCCTGTTTGGTGGCAGAAGTAACTCATGATATCTTTGTGAAATTAGCATTTTCAATTTCTTGTTTATAAATAAAGAAATTAAGGGTTGGCAAGATCAAATAAGTTAGAATATAAGAAAAATATTGACTCTCATGTATTTGTATTACTAAGATCTGAATTTTTCTATTCAGCTTCCCTAGAGACAAAGGCGCCTACTCTTTGTTTCATTTCTCCTATGTCTTCAGATGTCAGTCTCTTGGCCATAGTGTCCCACTAAGTCTGTGTTTTCAAAGATGTGTGTCACTGGTCACCAGCATAAGAATCACAATGTACAGTCTTTAAGAATGTTGCTGTTTATGTTACATGACTTACAGGGTCTGCGTATCTGCGGTATTGTGTCTGGCGATTCACATTCTAACAGGATGATTATAAACTTGACATTTTGGTGGTAGGGGGTACTAAGGGAAGTGCAGATAACGTCCTCCATATGTCCTGCCCTCCCTACAGCTATCACTGGGAGTGAAGGAGCAAGCAGGAGGTTTTTCTTCTCAAGCTCTGCCCTGGAGAGATCGTCCAGGATTTTAGAAAGGAAACCTGTCCTAATAAGATCTAACTAGTGCCTTCCCCAGAGCTTCTGCAAGAGTGTCACTTTGCTTAATTTGACCCTTGTCAACCAACCTAAAATACAAAGGGAATCCTTTTTTTAGAAGTCATAATTTTGCTTTTTGAGACTTAAGAGTAATGTATGACTTTGGGTAGAGATAAATCAGAGGTTTTTAAAGACCTAGAATGTCAGCAGACAAGACATTTTCCCTAAGTGATATAGAGGTGAAACTCATTTAAATAATTATTATTATTTCTAAAGTAGAATTTATGGAATATTTTCTACTATCTATTTGAGAGTAGTTTTCAAAGGATTGGTGGTGAATTTTTATAGTACAGGAAGAAAATTTATTTTCATTTCTCCTACAGTTTATTGGACAGTTTTCTACCTATCAGTAGAAAAGATAAGAGAATAAAAAAATGCACAGTATAGTTTTTATAATGAGCATCTCACACATCTGCCTGTCAATTCAGTCTTAAGTGATGATGGTCTTTTGTGGTATACTGTTTTACTATAAGATAGAGATCACTAAAATTTTCTAGTAAAACATTATGCTCTACTGAGATGTTTCTTGTCAACTAGGTAAAGTAGAAGTGATTTTTTTTTCTAAATTACACACCTTTCTCTTCCCCATTGTATATGTCTGGACATAGGGAAGAACCCCACCCCCACCCCCAACTTTCCAAGTTCTAAGAGTAATCAAAACAGCATTATGCTGGTTAGCAAAGCAAAAACCATTTTTATATCATGTATATAGAAAAACATATATGGTTTTTCAATTCTAAGAATAATGAAATGTGCAAGGAGTATTTATCCTGTGTTTGGGGACCAGAAGCATCAAGGAGAAAGGGGAGAACTGCACTTACAGGCAAGAGGGAGTGATGCCATCCTTATTCTGGGAGCAAAGATGAGATTCTGACAGAGAATCTGTTCACTGATAAGCCTACACCTTGATGAGGCCACAGAACTACATCCTTCTGGGCCACAAAAGAGGAGCACAGTCATTGCTTCTCCAATTACAAAAAAGGTAGAAGGAGTCAGGCAAGGAGAAAACCTTCTTTTCAGCCTCAGGGACACTCAGTGTTCTCAACTCTAAAAACAATCTGTCCCATAATAAGTAGACCCCCAACCCCACCCCCACCCCAAGACTTGGAGGGCTTGATTCAAGAGGACTGCTCTGGGTACACTGAGAAAAGCCTATCTGACACTTTTGGGGAGACAGAACCCACATATAGCATCAGGACTATCCATAGTGTAGAAAGTTGAAAACCGTTATTACTGCATTGTAAACTCTAAACCTTTGCTCCATATACATCAGCTTCAAGATAAGTTGATCTTTTGTCTAAAATATTATATGCAAAGTCTCATTTTCATTAAATTTTCCATTAACATAACATTTTCATCTTGGATGTAGACATTATTTTTGCCTAGCAATCAAGCTGTGATTGCTGAGATCTCATAGCCAGTTCTTTCTTACTAGGATGCCATTGCATATGGCTCAGTAAAACCAAAAGGGAATGGCAATAATGGAAAATATCAAAGCAAGTTGTGAGATTTAAGAACACATTTGAAGATAGGTTTAATATCTCTATGCAAGTGGATGCTAGAAGCAGACAGTTATTTAGTGGAAAATTCTATGTTGCCATCAGTAAAATATTACAACATAGATATTTATTTTGAATACTAATCTATTGTTTGTTTCTATGTGAGAGATGTATTTCAAAAGAAGTCAAGCACAGGAATGCCATTTGCTGTGTTTTATTTTGCTATTAGCTTGTTAAACATAACATGCAAATAATCAAAAAGAAACATACATATGACTTAAAGTAAAAAATAATTCTAGAAAGGTTTATCTAGCTAACTACATAAATTGTTAATACTAAAAATACTGCTATAAGTGTATGTGGGTTTGTGAATTTTGTCTAGCATTTTATAAAATCTCAAGACTCAAAATTTACCACCTATTTTTCAGCTAAACAAATTTGAACAAATTTAGTTATTTGTCTCAAGAGAGTAAACATTAATATCTATGTAGCATATTAAGTTAAGATTTAGAAATTATAAAACTTGGCTGAGTTCGAATAAACCAGTAAAGCTTTGCATAACATTTGACATTAGAAATGATAAAAACACTAAATTTACAAATAAATCATTGAATTTGTTCCCTGTGTGGGTGTCTATACCTATGCTTGTGATGAAGTAGGCCTGCCTTTCATCTTTTCTCTCTTTAAAAAAGTAGTAAAATGTTTACAAAACATTTTCCCTTAGAATTTAGAATTCATGGAAGTAATAAACAGCAACAGATGAATACTATGGAAACTAACACATAAAAAGACATAAAATTTTGCTCCAGTATTCACCTCCATGTAACTGGAATTAGTAGCTGTTAGTTAACTGTGATTTCATTGGCTACACGTAGACACTCATACATATCAGGAGGCAGGCTGCTGTGGGTGAGGCGGTTGCCATCCAAACGCAAATGCTTGATCTTGGAGTAGGATAACGGACCCAGGATCTTACAGAAGCTCTTTACGTCAAACTCTGGAAATTGAAAAATCAACAAAAATCATTGTGTTGTTGAACATGGACTTGAAAAATTATGAAAAAATTCTCAAATTCCTCATATTTAACATTTATTAGATGTGTCATATTAAGATCTTTCTCAAAATATCTAGTCTAGCATAAAGATGTAAGATGCAGGCTGGCTGTTGTGGGAACTGTCGCACTAACAAAATCACCGTGGATTTTTGCAGTTTAAGATAAGGATTAACTAGATGACCTTTAAAGAGTTTCCCAACCATCATCTACCATAACAATGATTTAAAACTCCAAGCCATGGAGTATCTACTATCTGAGCCACATTTTTTCTTCTGTGGTCAAACAGGCTGCCACAATGAAACACTAGTTAAGTTTTTAGTGACAATTAAGGCAGATGCTTTATTCTATAACCTTTGTGTGTGTACACAAAAACTGCTTAGTTTGCCCATATATATTTTAGATTAATTTTATTTGGTTTTTTATTTTGTTATTTTCTTCATTCTCAAATTCTGGTTAATATTGACTTTGGTCCTCTAAAAGGTCATGTGCTTTGGTGGGCATGGTGTGGTTATGTATATTAGAAGATATGTAAACTCATCTCCTTAAATCATACAATGATGTAAACCAACATTACCTCAAACAGTGATACAATTTTTTTAAAAATGGCACCTCCTTTCCTCTAAGATGTTGTCTTAAATAAATAGTCAAATGCCAGGGACATTTCTTATACCTGCCTCTAGGAGATCTAAAATAACAGGGGGGAAAAAAAAAAAAAAACACATGGCTTTAGTCCTATATGAGTTTTCTATATCTGGCGTTTACCGCCTGTTTTTAACTTTGGGACATAGATCTGATCTTGTTAGAAATAACATTTATCAAATGGCAATATGTGAAGATTAAATGAAAGTATTTATCAATTAGGTAACACACCACATATTGCTAGCACATATGTACTAAATAATTTATTTTAAAATTTGTTCTCATTTCAAATTACAATAGGAAGAACTATGATTAGGTTAATACTTAGAATTATAAATCTGAAACATGGGAAATAATTTTTGGCTACTTTCTAATGTGAAGAAATATTAAGGGGTCTTTATATCTGAAGAAAATGTGGACTGTTGGTATTTACAACACAACTGAATTGTAGACATAAATGCAAAGTCAAACTCCAAGTCTACTGACCAAATGTCAAGGATAAGGAAGCAAGGTAGTGACTCATTTTCAAATGACCACATATGTAGGGTACTGTGGTTTTTATTTCAGCTTGGCACTGAGTGGGTATTGTTATTTCTCTAAGAGCACCTTCCTCATCTTCCAGATTGTCTTCCATCTTTAGCTAATACAGTAAGACCTGTGCTTACTATTTAAATTCCCCTATGTCTGGACCCCTTTATTGTCTAAGAGAAGAGAGCAGCCCTGCTCCTGTGGCTAGCCTCCTGCCAAATTTAGTGGGTTTCTCCTGCCCCTACGCACATTAAATACCATTAACATTTTGGTCTCAGTACTCTTTCTAAGCACAAATGTTTATAAGATAGGACCATATATTGCCATATGAATCTTCCAGTGGAAACAACTGTAAGGATTCAGCTCTGATACCTTGAGTATTTTCTAGATACAAAAATTAACATTTGGCATTTCAGAACTGGCCACCAAGATGTTGAACACCCCAATGCTACCAGTAGTACATGGAATTGTTACAGAATTACTATCATAGATAAGACACATTTTTGTGTCTTATTCTTGCTTTTGTCTAATTTTTTTTCTGACAGCAAAGCCAATATTCTTATCTAGTAGGAAGGACATCAACTTTCATGGTGTAAAGGTATTCAAGTTCAATAGATTAATTTGCAGATATTATTGCTTTTTTGTGTGAATCAGTGTTTTCCATTTGATTTTTTACTTAAAAGGCCGTAGCTATGAATCAGTGTTATATTTTCTGCCAAGCTCTGGGAGATTAATTTGGGGAATTTATGAATGTCAATTTTCCCCCTGAATCTGTATTGCTTAAATTGAAAAATGTCCCAGAAGATGACAAAAAAAAAAGTGAGTACATAAATGGCCCAAGTAGATCAAACTCTCATCCTTCAGATAAAAATAAAGTCATCAAGAAAAAGGTACAAGAAACTTGAAGAATCACATGAGATGAAGGGATACATAAGAAGAAAGGGACCCATAATGCTATTTAATAAAATGTTCCAAATCCCATTATATTTCTTCTGTTCTCAATATTCCTCACAGTCCTCTTAAGAACACTGAAGACCACACACAACATAACAGAACAGAGACAGATGATGGTCATGACAGCAAAGTAATATGCTGAGTCCTAAGATGTCAGAGAAGACAATGAGACGATCTGGGATGGTGAGGAGGGTGGCTGAAATCTACTTCTTGTCTTGTTTTTTTCTTCCCTCAGCTAGATTTTGCCAAAAAATAAATGTAGGACACAAATATAAAATATGATTTAGGCAAATACTAACAGATAAGTATCAAGAGTTAATAGAAGAGGATTAATTCCGAATATTAAATTTGAAAAAATCCATATTTAAATTTTATGATCTTAACAGTTTATTATCTGACACTCCAAAGAAAGACCAGATCTTGGATATATAACTGAGCCAGAATTCTTCTCTGTTCGAATTGGGGGAATATTTTGTTGGAGTTTTCATTCACTTTTAAAAATATGGAGCCAAATGAAATATTTGTGTTGCGTAGCTCAGCTATTTCAAAAACTTTGGAAACATCAATCAAACACAGGCACAGATTTCTACTTACTTTCAAGTTGATTGACCTCCAGATAGTAGTTTTCAAGGTTTTCACTTACAGGAGGTATTTTTTTAAGCTTATTATAGGAGAGATCCAGCTCAAGCAAGGATGACACATTGAAAGAATTTCCATGAATTCCACTATCAACCAGTTCATTATGAGATAAGCGTAGGTACTGCAATCCATTAAAATTCTTGAAGTATTCCTCAGGGATGCTGCTGATCTTATTGTGGTCTAAATAGAGAGTTAGGAGAGATCCTGGGAGACCATTAGGTAGTTTTGTTAACTGGTTGAAGCTCAAGTCAAGGTACTCGAGTGATTTAAGACCTTTAAATGCAGATGAAATGACATCCTCTTTCAGCTGGTTGTGTTGGAGATGAAGGAAGGTCAGGTTGACCAGTCCATCAAGGGAGCTGAGCTTGGTGATCTTGTTATGAGTAAGCTGTAGGTCCTCCAGAGATTTGGGAAGTGGACCCACTAACTCTGTCAGATTGTTATGATTTATGTGCAGCTTCTTCAGTTGCTTGAATTTAGAGAAAACATTTCCTTTTATCTTGGAGTTTTCTAGAAGGTTATGATCTAGAATAAGCCACTGCAGATCAGTTACATTTTCAAAGGCCTTTTCATCGATATGGTCAATCTGGTTATTTCTAAGGTAAAGGTACTTGATTCCAGGGGGCACCATCGGCACACTTTTCAGTTTCAGTTCATCGCAGTACATGGCAGTTGGATAGCTTTCAGGGCAGTTACATTCTGGGGCACAATTAGGTGATGATTGCCCATAAATTGATAGGGGGGAATCATAATCATAGTAGCTTTGGCCACTGGTACCTCTGATTAATGCCAAGAGGAGAGTAAACACACTTAGATTCATTTTTGGCTACTATCTTGAATCCTAAACAAAGTAGAAACACAGATTGTTATAAAAATAATATATACTTAGGAAAAAAGAAAGGTAATAGTTTTGGTATTAATTATGTGTTAAAGGCATTGAAATGTGTAGTTATTATTTTTAGTTCATTTAATGGTGTGTTTTAAATGTGTACTTAAGTATAGGGATAAGGGTATATGTTTGTAACTTAGGGGTTACTAGATTTCTAGTTAGATTGCATACACATGCCCCCCCTTCTGGGTGAGTCACACCTAATTGTTCCAGTCAATCTCCCTGTGCCCTTCCTTCTTTAACCCTTTGCACTCCGCTGTCCCCTCTCAGAAGACATCAGAATTCTAGCATATCACTTGGATGTCCCCTCTCAGGGGACATTGCAGTTTATCCCTTTGCACTCCGCTGTCCCCTCTCAGAGGACAATGGAATTCTAGCATATCACTCGGATGTCCCCTCTCAGGGGACATTGCAGTTTATTAGTGATTACGGGGAATTAAGTTATTTCAACGCAACTTTTTGAGACATGCATGTTTCCCTGAAGTTTTATCTTGAAATGGCACAAGAAATTAAATCAAAATATCGTAAAATTACTAAGATATATACAAGAAATGTCAGCGGGTTTTGTGTTGGACGAGAACGTGCACTAATCAGCCTGCAATGCATATTGGGGAGTGTTACAAAACTTATCATACTGTACAAAATTATAAACAATAAAATATTGGTTTTTTGCAAATATACATTCCTCAATGTCACCCAATTCATATAAGTCCAATATCATTATAATATGTTACTTGGTTCCAAAATTATACTAAATAATACGAGGGTCTGTAAATGCACGTTTACGCCGCAAAGTAGCGGGGAGTAGCTGGTAGCCAATGTTCAGAATGGTTCGGAGTGCAAAGGGTTAAATGGTTTCAGGCAAGAGGTTGCTGGGTGTTACTCACTGATCACCCTGTTAGAACACTGGTTTAGTATATCCTTCAAAACCAGAAAAAAAAAATGAAAATGAAAAGACGGTTTGTAAACTGTACACTCTACCCTACCATTCAACTTTGTTAATACATCTATTTAAGAAGACTTTCTCAGGGAACTTGGACAATCCGTGGTTTTCTGGTTTTCCTGGAGGAACGCTCTTTCTCCCCCACTGCCTTACTTTCTCTCCCTCCTTCCCTCAGTGTGTATTCTGGGAAGAGGATATGTTCTTTTAAAGTATATGTTTACTGTTGCTTCTGAAAAAGGAGAACAAAATTTGGGGTGGAGGTGTGTGTGCATATTCCAGTTTTGTTTAACATTCCATTCTTTTTGGCACATTTCCAAATTATGTTCTGAAACTAGTATTTAGCAGACCAGTTGCAGCAAAACTAACGTATATTAGTCAGGAACCTTTCACAAATTCTAAAAAAAAATTAAGCTTAAAAAAAAATCCACTGGTTAAAAAAAAGATGTTCTTTTCCAAGTTTTGAATTAAAGTTTTTCTTTCTCTCAGTACCTTACAACTCTTTTACTTTCTTCATGCCAAAATTTAAGACACAGCTTATCTGGATTTTAGTGCTCTCACAGAATGGAAGTGGGAGAGAGGTGGCGATGGAAAAACATCTGTATTCAACAGTGGCATTAGGAACCATGTAGAAAAGATAATATTGAAAATATAAATTAAAAATAATTTGTAAATGTGATTTTCAACTTTCTGGTGAAGTACAGAATCAGCAGTGCAGGTAAAGGGAAGTAGCACATAAAGTTGGACTTTTGTAGCATGAAGAGCTATGATGGAGAAGAAACTGGTAACTCTGGGAAGTGTGAGGCAGGACCCAGTAAATACTGTGCAACGTTGTATCTTCTTGTGAGAAGTGGGGCACAAATGTTTGATGAAGGTAGTTTGGGAAGGTTTTGGATGAAAGCAGTTAGGGATAAGTAGGATATTTAGTATTAGGAATTTAAATATTTTTGCTTTAATATGAAATTGTAAAGAACTTTAATTTGGCAGATGAAATCCCAAAATCATTTGTGAGAAATACTGTGATAGATGACATACTATATAATATATATAATATATGGCCAGATTCTTAGTAAATTATTGCCCAAGATTTTGATGGAGTTATTTAATTTACTTAACCAGATTTGGCCATGGAAACTATTACATAGTGCCAATGTAATTATATGATAATTTTAGGTGTTATTTTTAATAAGATATTTTATATTAGTTATGACTTTTTTAGTAAGGTTACATTGGTTTACAACACTGCATATGATTCTGAAATGTAAGACCCCACCTTTTTATGTGTATTTTACCATTGTATTACAGTGTGTTAATGTAGTAAAGATTTGTCTTGCTTCAATTAAAAGCTTCCACCTTATCTTGAGCATATACCAAAGTAGTCATGGTAACTATGATATGCGTAATGAAAAAATGCTTATTTTTTTTTTTGGAGAGTAATTACTAGGACTCTTAATTCAAAGAAAGTTTGTAACCATATAATGATTCTACTGTGAAGCAAAATTGTATTTTCCTCCTAGTTTGTTCAAATATTTGTGGCTATGGAGGAAATTTTTCTTCAAAAAGTAAATAATATTTCCCAGAATTTCTTTAAAACATGCTCTTTTAGAAATACACCCCAAAATCTACACCCAAAAATCAAATCTTTAAAATTAACAAAATGGAAATGAGTAATTCATAAGTGTCTAAACCCTTTAGCTTACATTTTATAACAACATAAAAAGTTATCATATATTATTAATAAACCATAACAATATATTTATTTAAAAGTTTGGATACTGATTGAAATGACTTTATTTGCTCCAAAACTAGGGTATAACTATAATCACATGTATAACAAATTTGCATGAACTAACAAACATCTTAATAGCCATACATTTTCACTGTCTAGTTTAAATAGCTTCTCATGCTAGCCCTGAAACTTTTTATGGCTTTCTTTGCCAAACAATACTATGTAAAATGTATCTCAAATCCATAAATCATGGAAAGCATATTAGGAAAAATCTGAAAGTAAATACTCAAAACTGTAGATTTGCTGTTGACGGGCAATTGGCAAAGCTGCTCTGGAATTTTTCTGTTCCTGTTACAATAAACACTGCCCCAAACAGTCAGCACCCCCAGTGCTATAGTTAAAGCAGCACTTACCTTGCTGTCTTGACACTGCTTTCGTAAATTCTTAAAGCAGATGCACTGTGGACAAGAATCCACCAATATATGCTGTGAACTCTGTCAGGACGAACTGGCTGCCAGATTCTTAGTGATACAAGAGCTGAAGGGGGGAAAACCCAACCTAGTCACGCCAGTCTCTGAATGGAGTTATGTCATTGTGGGGATCTTGTGGTGTAGCATGTGAACACGCTGCTCTCTAACGAAGTGCAGGTGGACATGGGAAGGAGGGCCAGCCTCATTCATTCCCTATGGAATGGGAGAGAGCTCCCTACTTAACTAGTCCAAACACCATAGCTTAAACCAGGAATGAAGCAAATGGGGCACCTACAGTGAGACTCATTCTCTTACAAAACATTTTCCTCCTCTATCTGTGGCTACGATTAAGTGTGATTCTCTCAGCTAACTCTCACGTTCATCAGAAGGTCTCATAAATCATAAATAGAATAATTTCAGGAAAATGCAAATGAGCAGACTTAGAGGAATTAACTCATTTTTGCCCTTTGTTCTTGCAATCTGTATTGGTTTTCTTGGACTAACTTAATTTTTGGCCATGAAGGTAACTTATAGTAATTTTTAAACTATGAAAAAAATGTTTTATCTACACTCCGAGACAAAAGATAAATATCAATATTTCCTGTTTTGATTCTTATATTAAAGGGGCTCATTTTATGCTGCTTGTGTCTGGAAACAATCAGCGACGTCTGCCTGTTTCTTATTTTGTGGATTGAATGTAGGAATTCACCCAAAACCTTATTTGGGGATAGCATTCTATAACTTAATGCCAAAAAGCATAAAAGGACATGAGAAAATAATAAATGTATGCTAAAAATATCACAAGGCAATAATCATCCACTGTCATTGCATGTTGGTAATATTTTTTCAAAAGGAAAAGTTATGCAGGGTTTCATCTGCTAAAGGCCTGGTTTGATATATCCATGCTTACAGTAAATGAGAGAACCATTCAATTTATCTATTTTATTTTATGATTATTTTTCCTCCAATATTTTATTTCCTCATGTTTATAATAACTCAGAATCAGTATTTTAAGCTGCCACATTGTGATTTCCTCTTTCAAAATTACAAATATAGCACTTTTCAGCTGTGATGTGAATGAATTTTCATGACCACTAATGTGTTTGTCTGAAAAATTACTAGAATAATAATGTCTTTTTTTTGGTCATAGAACTATTAAATAATAAAAGATGATGAAATTGCAGGGTGATTCATATGCATAATATTTCATTATTACTCTAAAAATATGATAAAGTCTTTAATTTATAATAAAGGAAATGAATAAACTTAGAAAATAAAGACAAAAAAAGACTAGACCAAACACACATAACTTAATGATTTTTTGTAAGGTGATAATTAAAACAACTTTAAACATTAACATCAAATGCATCAATTCTATAATCTGAGATTAAAAATATTTCCACCTACTCCTAGAATATTTTTTATGAGACAATAAACATATTGGGGTGTCTGTCATAGAATTTAAGTGCATTAAAATGAATTAAGCTCATTGTGTAACTGTTTATCATCAACATATAATTTTCTTCAATAAAACCATTTCGGTCAAACCAGAAACTGGACAAAATTGCACATTTTAAAGCTTATTTCTTGGGTGTGTTATAAAAATATTAAATCTACAGTACCTACTTTTAAGATTTCTACATTATCACATGCTTTAGCCTCAGAATTTTTACAGATATTTAACCATGGATATCATGCTTTCAAATGTAATAGTATCTTCGTATTTTTAGTAGTAGAAATGGAGACTCAGAAAATATAAATGATTTACTAAAAATCACCTAACAAGTCAATGAAAGAAATCCATTGATACAATATCTTCACTCCTGGAAGAGAGTAGACAGGATGTATCTGAGAAAAGTTAGTTACTTTAAACAGTTCAAAAAAATTTGTCCAGTCAGAACCAATTTGAATAAGTTTGTTCTGGTCAGAACCAGTTTGCTCTGGTCAGAACCAATTTTGTCCACTCAGAGCCAGTTTTAAATGGATTTCTTTTTTTTTTTTTTTAAGATTGATTTATTTATACATACAAGCTGGGGTACAGTCCAGAGGCCTGGGGCAGCGAGAGGGTTCACCAGAGACAGAGTGGGGAGCAGAACAGGCAGATCAGAAATATACTGCTGAGGGGAGGCAGCAGGTGAGGCAGGAGAGGTCTGCTGCACCATGTGGGATTCTCCCCGGCTGGGTGTCGAACTTGCATCGCGCGCTGCCGACAGCTCCACAGCACAACGCGCAACCGCTGCGCCACCAGGGAGGCCCTGGTCCTTAAATGGATTTGTCTGGTCAGCATGGGTCTACATAGGTTTGAACTGGTTTTCTCCAGGCAGAAACGGTTTGAACTGGTTTTCTCCAGGCAGAAATGGTTTGAACTGGTTTTATTCCCGTGAGAACCAATTTGAACCACTTTTACCCGGTCAGAGCTGGTTTCAACCTGTGAGAATTGGTTTGAACAAGTTTTATCCTGTTAAAACTGGTTTTTTTTCTGGTTAGATACAGTATGAGTAGGTTTTATCTGTTTAGGAATCTGTTTGAACCATTTTTTCATGGTCAGAAATGCTTTGAACCATCCAGGACTGGTTTGAACTGGTTTTATCTGGTCAGAACTGGTTTGAACCTGTTTTATTGGGTCAGAACTGGTATTATCTAGTCAGAAACAGCTTGAACAAGTTTTAACTGGTTAGAACTGGCTTAAACTGTTTTGAACCGTTTTTTATCTGGTCAGGACCAGTTTGATACTATTTGAACCATTTTAAACCAGTTTTGACTGTGCAAAACTAGTTTGAACAGATTTTGTCAAGTCTGTTTTGACTTGAAACCTGTTTTGGTTTCAACCTATTTTATCCAATCAGAGACAATTTTATCCAATCAGAATGTTTTAAAACAGTTTGAGACCATTCTAACAAATTAGAACTGTTTAGAAAAGTTTTAAACAGGGGCCTCCCTGGTGGTGCAGTGCTTAAGTGCTGTGCTCTGGGCCTGTCGGCAGCAGCAACGCGAGTTCGACGCCCAGCTGGGGAGGTTCCCACACGTCACAGCAGACCTTTCCTGCCTCACCCACTGCTCCCCTCAGCAGTGTATTTCCATTGATCTGCCTGTTCTGCTCCCCACTCTGTCTCTGGTGAACCCTCTTGCCGCCCCATACCTCTGACCGGTACCCCAGCTTGTATGCATAAATAAATCTTTAAAAATTTTTTTTTGAACAGGTTTGAACCAGTTTGAACTAGTTTTATTCTTTCAGAAACAGTTTGAACAGGTTTTATCTGGTCAAATCAATTTTAACCAGTCAGAAGCATTTTTAAGCACTTTGATCCACTCTAGAGTGGTTTTATCCTGTTTGAACTGGTTTATCTAGTCAGCACTGGTTTGAACCAGTTTAAACTAGTTTTAACCAGAAGGAACCTGTTGGAATCAGTTTGATCTGGAAAGAATCAGGTTTTTCTGGTCAATACTGATCTGAGTCAGTTTGAGCTAGTCAGCATCAGTTTGGGCTGGTTTAAACCAGTTTTAACTATTCATAATCTCTTTGAACCCTTTGAAGTAATTTGAAGCAGTTTTGAACCAGCGTGAACTGGCTTGAGCTGGTCAGAACTGGCTGAATTGGTATTAACTGGTTAGAACTACTTTCAACTGGTTTCCAGGGGTCAGACCCAGTTTCAGCTGGTCTGTGCCAGTTTGAACCAGTCAAAATCATTTCAAACAGTCTGAAATAATCTGAACCAGATTGTGTTGGGTTTATTTGGTCAGAACCTGATTGAAACAGTATAAAAGAGTTTTAACTGGTCAGAACCAATTTGAGCTTTTTTTTTTGTCAGAACCTTATTTTATCTGCTAAAAAATCATATGAATGGGTTTTATTTGGTCAGAACTGGTTTGAATCAGTTTTATCTAGTAAGAATTGGTTTCAAAAGGTTTTATCTGGTCAGAGTGAGTTTTTGGCAGGTCTGAAACAGTTTGAATTGGTTTTCTCCAGTCAGGACCACTTTTTACTAGTCAGAAACGGTTTGAGCCAGTTTATCAGGTCAGAAACAGCTTTTATCACTTTCAGCAGGTCAGAAACATTTTGAACCACTTTGAAACAATTTTATACATAAGAACCCCAGTTTTTACCATCCAGAAACAGTTTGAACCAATTGTGAACTGGCCGTACCAGTTGAGCCAGTTTTATCCAGTGAGAACAGGTTTTAACCACTTGCAGCAGATCAGAAGTGGTTTGAAAAGCTTTGAAATTATTTTATTGGGACAGAATCAGTTTTAACTGGTCAGAACTGGTTTTAGCCAGAACCAGTTGTGGCCAGTCAGAACCACTTTGAATTAGTTTGAACTAGTTGGTGCTGGTTTGAAACAATTTCAGCAAGACAGAAGTGGCTTATGCTGGTCCAAACTAGTTCAAACCATTTAAACAAGTTTTAACTGGTTACTACCAATTTGAACTCATTTTAACCAGTTAGAAGTGGTTCAAGCTAGTTTTTTAAATAGTTACAACCAGTTAGAATCTGTTTTATGCAGTAAGAACTGGCTTTATCCTGTGAGAACCAGAACTTCTCTATCTGATCAGAATTATTTGAAGTTCTAGGAAATGAAAATTAATATGAAATTTTATAGTGAAGTATGCATTGGGATTTTCAAGGGGCAAATAATTTTATACAGAAGCAAACTTTTTGAAAGGTTAGAATTATACATTGAGGGAATCTATTGGCTACCTATGACTGAATCCATGAATAGAAGTTTTGTAGTAATACCAAAATTAAAAATAATTTTCTTTATCTTCTGATGAACTCTGTTGTTTCAGAGCACAAAATTTCCCAAGGAGCTGAAGTAAAGATTTAACTCTGTCTATAACAGACAAGTTTAAAAATATTTTTGGCTTTACCTGTTGACAAATGAGCATTTTACTAGGAGTTCAGTAGGCATATCTTCATAAAACTATAAGTTTTGAAAACTTAATCACAAAGTGTGTTTTTTACTGCAAAACTTACATGGCATGTTTTGAAAATGACATAATGCTGACTCATTATATTCCACTAAAAACAAATTTGTTTCAAATAGCAAATGGTATAAGCACTCATTAGTTTAGTGTTGAAAGTTTTGGTCCTGAAATTTAATAGGTACCTTTCATACCAAATGTCCTTCCTCTATTATATTTGCAAGGAAGTGGTTGACCTGGAAGATTAAGTAGTTAATATGCTTTCAGATGATACACATTTTCCAGAGTTATATGGTTTCCCTAAGCTTCAGAAGAGAATTTCAGAAAATAGCTCTGGGGTTTTAAAATACATGTTGTAGTTGACATTTATAAGCCACAAAGATGTTTTTATGATAATTATTTCAATATTGAAAAGTCAAGTGTGCTTCTGAGCTTTCCTTCTGCAGAATATATACTTTTGGATATTCACCCAAACCTAATATATTCCAACCCATGCCCAATTTCTTCCTTTACACAACAATAGAATTACCATGATGTCAATAAAAGTCCTCCTAAAGTTTCCAAGAAGAAAATTGTCCAGATACATTATAGTAATTTTGGCAATTATTTACTACTTTAAATATTTCTGTATTTTTTTAAAGAGTCATGGTTTTCTTTTTTCAGTTCTTCCATGTGTAGACATAATTAAATTTTTGTAAAAACTCAATGATTTCCAAAGTTGGCTGCTGATCAAAATCATTCAAAAACTTAAAAAAATGTATAACTTCCCAGGAGATTTCCTTTGGTGGTCATGATTGAATATGTGTACTGAGAAATATAGACTTTTAACAAGCTCCAAAAGTGATTACACTAATCATGGGGGAATAGATGAGTTGTATTCTATCCATTCCTCTTTTTGCTTCATCTTGCAGTAGGTGATCTCATTATTCTAAGTTTGAATTCTATTCATTCCTCTGTTTTTGCCTCTCTGTAGTATAGATCTCCCCACTCTAATTTTGGAGACCTTAGACTAAGATCAGACATGTAGAACCTTGTACTTGAAATGATCTTCTAAAGACCTCAGATTTTAAACATCTTTTTCTTGTGTCTACTGAACTAATTGGAGAGTTCCTTTGTAATTTTTGTTGTTTTTATCCCCCAACCTTTTTATGGAAATGGTGGTGTTTCTTTTTAAAAATTGAATAATATGGGCCTCCCTGGTGGCACAGCGGTTGAGCTCTGCACTGTGGAGCTGTCAGCAGCGTGTGGTGCGAATTCGACACCCAGCCGGGGAGGATCCCACATGGTGCGGCAGGCCTCTCCTGCCTCACCCGCTGCTCCCCTCAGCAGTGTATTTCTGATCTGCCTGTTCTGCTTCCCGCTCTGTCTCTGGTGAACAGAGACAGATGCCTCTGGCCTATACCCCAGCTTGTATGTAAAAATAAATATTTAAAAAAAAATTGAATAATGTGTGACCCCAAAGGAGGAGATTAGAAGGCTAAATAGCAGGACTCTGAGGAAACGGAGGTGAGTTCAGAATGAGCTGTTTCATGCCTATCTGTCAGTTCACAAATAATGAAAATTTGAAGAAAAAAGATGGTAAATGACTCAGGCTCTTCAAGAACATTCTTATTGATCAATTAAGACTTGGTCATGTCTGCCATCCAGTTAACCACAGAGCATTTACTCATTTTGATGCAGGGCAGCAAGGGGCACTAAAACCAGACAAAGATACTGCCCAAATAGTTTACCGGTCACTGTCTGAGTTCCTCACCTGCTCACACAATTGCAAGACTACTTGGGTGAGGACATAACAACAATGGGATTTATTTAACAAGCCAGGGGGATAAAAAGAGTTACCGAGGCCAAAAATGGCCATTTACCTTATCCAAAGCAATGTCCAGTCTTTTTAAGTCCCAAACAAAAACCAGTTAAGATGGCATCTTCCCACCACTGAGGATACAGAGCACCTCTCTGGAACAATAGGACACATGCCCAAGATGGTGTCTTCCTGCCTTTGTGGACATGTGCCTTCCAGACTATAGGCCAGGTTCCAAATCACGAAGATACAACAGGAGAGGTTCCTGGAGCTGTTAAGATGCCCCAAAGCAGCACCAGACAAGTGACACTCAAAACAGCAGCCACAGAGGCCAAACAGCCACACCCACAGCTCACTGAGGTATCTGGCTCCAGGTCTTCTCCTTCTCTCCTCAGCTACAACAACAACAAAACCAGGAACAGTTTCAGTCTCTTGGCTAGTGGTAAAGCCTCTGCACTTTTCTTCTCTGAGGCTGGCTGTTGGAGGCCTCCATGCTCAGAGGCCCGCAACAGCCTTTTGGAAGACCAGCATGGTGGGGGCCAAAATCTACTGACCCCAAATGCTGAATCTGAAACGCTGTATCCAGAATCCACACCTCCTTCTGCAGCCCCTTATATTTCTTATCAGTTGCTCCACTCCAAAATGTGATACTTTTTAGCGTTTTCCCTGGGGCTATCTATCCTCACCAGCAATCCTCTCCAGGGGGCACCACCTGTACCAGTCTATGGCTTCAGCCACCAGGTACAATTTTATGTTGGCTGAAAATTAATTCTCTAAATTCAGATGCACAAAGAAATTTGGAATTGTTTTTTCAAGTTTGGTTTATGTTCCACAGGCATTGGATGGTAGGAAATTTGAATTTACTATTTGGTATTTTGCCTATGCCTATTTAAATGGTCTCTTTCAATTTAGATTGTTCCTTTTGTCCCATTTCAGAGTTTAATGCCCTCACCATTATCTTCCACAACATACAATCTGAGTGTGGGGAAAGCTTAAAATAACTACTTAAAATAACTACTTAAAATATCTACTTGTCAGAGAAGTGAGGTGAGGAAGTAGTGGCTTCTGGACTCTGGATTACAGCTCTTTTTCTTCCTCATGTTTTCTTCATTGATGAACCTCAGCAACCAAAGACTGTAGTTCCTCAGTGTGTGGTCCATTATCTTCAGGGTCAGTCATATTTCCACCAATAGTTACGGATAATGCATCATTCGCCATCTCTGTCTGGTTTTGAGCAACATCTCCATCTGCTTATGACTCCCAAACAAATCCCTGATTAGGTGGTGAACCATCAGTACTGGAACTGAGGTCAGAGTGCCTGGAGTATATTGAGGGACGGGGAGAAGAGACGCAGCGTGGTCCAGTATTAGTTATTGACTGCTGCTATCAAAATTACCACCAATTTAGTGGCTCAAAGCAATATGCACTTATTACCATTCATTCTTAAGCTCAGAAATCCCAAATGTGCTTCCCTGGTTAAAATCATGGTCTCAGCAGAGGTACATTCATTAAAAAATATATATTTATTTATGCATACAAGAGCTTAAGTGTAGGCCAGAGGTGAGGGGGTTACAGGGTTCACCAGAAACAGTGGGGAACAGGACAGGCAGATCTACTGAAATACACTGCTGAGGGAGCAGCGGGTGAGACAGGAGAGGTCTGGTGTGCCATGTGGGTCAGCTCCCGGAGATTGAACTTATGCTGCGGTGGCTGCTAATAACTTCATAGTGCTGAGACTTAGTCCCTTGCAACTTGCACCCAGAGGTGCATTCTTTTCAGGGACACTGAAGGAGAATTTATTTCCTTGTCTTTCCAGCTTTTTGAGGACTCTTGCAATTCTTATCTCTTAATACCAGCATCTCTAATGGCAGTGACGGCCTGGTGGGTCTTTCTCATGTCACATCACACTGACATTGACCCTCCTGGCTCCTGTTTCCGCTTTCAAGAATGCAGTGTCTATTGTAGGCCCACCCAGGTAGATTAACCCAGATAATCTCTATTTTAAAGTCAGTTGAGTAGCACCCTTAATTACATAAACTAACTTAACTCCTCAATTTCACATAATGCAGGTATTCACAACTTCTGAGAATAAAACTGTGGACATATTTGAGTAATCACGATTCTGTCTACATCAGTTTTCCAAAATACTTCGGGGGACTGTAAGTTCATTTAAATAAAATCTTCAAGGTGTCTGACTGTAAGAAACTTTGTTCTTTAGATGGATGACTTCTAATTTGTTTGACAATAAATTTTCATATAGCAATTAAAACCACCTTACAGCATATCACCTAATTTATACTCTCACATTAAAGAACTAAACTTTCTATTTTGAAGCTGTTACTATTCAGCAAGGGAGATGAGTTGAGATGTGATCCTTAGAAGAATAAGTCAGCTATTACATGGCCAAATTGTGAATTTGATATTCCTTTGGAAACCAGGAGAAAAAAATATAATGAATTTATTCTGGATCAGGTTAATGTCCTTTCTGGGAATAGACTTTGGAGTAACTTAAAAAGTGCACTGAGTGGGGTTATTTTTTTCTTTTTTACTGTGAGTGTGTGGTTTGTTCTTCTCAGAAGTGATGCTGTACCCTCGATTAGGCAACCAGAAGATGGAGGACATGAGTGTTCATAAGTCTGTGTTTATTTTTGCAATCCCTGTGATGGAGACTTGGAACGGAATCCCTGAATGAATCATAATCTCATTTTGCCACTTTGGGAAGAAAGAAAAAGGTGGGCATCTAAATTGAAATCCAGTAGCGCAGCTGAACGATAGCATGGACCACTACATTGAAAACACTTCTCCATATTTCTCTTATCATTTTATCCATGAATATTTTCAGAATCCTTAATAATGCTGATTGCACTCCCTATTTTCCTTCCTACTTCCCAATTCCCTTTTACTGTTCCCATCACTTTGTGATTAATGCAGACACCTGCCATTGCTCTACAAATAGAAATATATTCATTGCATGATATGTATACTATATGTATACTCTAGGTAGTATATAGTTATACACTGCCCACACATGGAAACTAAACAGAATCAGGAAGCAAACAAATGGTGTGTGCCATTCCTTTTAGATTCAGTAGTGTTCCTTGGTGTACATGGACCACATCTTCTTAATCCACTCATCTGTCCTTGGACACATCTGTTCCCATAATTGACTTTTGGAAATAGTGCTCCAAGGAACATAGGAGTGTATACATCCCTTCAAGTTAGTGCCTTTGTATTCTTTGGGAAGACCTAGGAGTGGAACATGGATTATATAATAGATCTAGTATTCACACTTTGAGAAACCTCCACAGTGTTTCTGTGGAGCTGAACCAGTCCACATGCCCACCCACAGAGTACAAGGATTTTTTAAAAGTTATTTTATTTATTCATGCATGCAAGAGTTGGGGTGTAGGCCAAGGGTGCCGAGGAGTGAGAGGCTTCACCAGAGACAGAGTGGGGAACAGAAAAGGTGGATCTACTGAAATACACTGCTGAATACACTGCGCCATGTGGGAAGCCCCCTGGCCAGGGATCAGACTTGTGCCGCAGTGGCTGCCAATAGCTTCATAGCGCTGAGACTTAACCCCTTGCGCCACCCGGGAGGCCGGAGTACAAGGAGTCTTAAGGAACATTTGGCAAAATGTTCTGAAATGTTCATAGCCTTGATCCAGTAACCCCCATATTTAGATATCAAAATACTAAGTGATTTTTAATTAGGATGATATTTTTTCAATCCTTTAAAATAACAGAATGTTGGATGAAATTCTAAAGTAGAGGAGCAAGATTATAAATAAGTAACTATACGGAAAATTCACATAATGAAACAGAATATAAAATTATACCCATATTATCTAATGAAGTAGAAATATTTCTATTGAAATAATCAGTAAAAGTGAAATACAAAAATTTGTAATTTTATCCAGTGATATATTGTGATATAAAAGTATGCATTTTCATTGTCATATACACTTAACCAATAAAATGAATTAACTGAAATCAATGAAACAATTATCTCCTTGTTCTTAAGATTCCTTTTTAGTTAGTATCATACTTTTCACAACTTAATATCAAATTTATTGTCCCACTAAAAAGACAATTCCTAATTCCTGTCAATAAATAAATCCTAAATACAGAGGAGTGATTCATTATTTTATGAATCACTTTTACAATTATGATGTAATTTTCTAATTTTTGTGGCCTGGTACCAACTAGAAATAAAGAATTTCCCATTTAAACTTATTTGTGGGCCTCCCTGGTGGTGCAGGGGTTAAAGTCTCAGCCCTATGAAGTTATCACAGCCACTGCAGCCTGAGTTAGATCCCCTGACCCCCAGCCAGGGAGCTGACCCAAGTGGTGCAGCAGACCTCTCCTGTCTCAACTGCTGCTCCCCTCAGCAGTGTATGTAGTTCAGTGGATCTGCCTGTTCTGCTCCCCACTCTGTCTCTGGTGAATCCTCTCACCTCCCACACCTCTGGCCTAGACCTCAATTCTTGTATGCATAAATAAGTCTTTAAAAAATAATAAATATACTTTAACAGTTATATCTACTGGATGATAACGTAAATTTTAAAAAAAGCTTAAAAATAAATTTATCTGGGCATTTGGATAAAATCATGAAAACTATTAGTTTTACATTTCAACAATTATAGAAGCTTTAAGAAATGAAACTATATGTTCTGCTTTGGATCCGAGAAAATATAATAAAATTAATATCCTACATAGTCCATCACACTTTCAAATGTGATATTATGATATATTTTGTCAAGCACATTTCCCCTCATTTTTATACTTATATTTATTCTCAAGAAAATACTCTTGATATGTAAAAATGATTGTATCCCCTCAAAAAATACTGTTTTTAAATAAGTGTAAATCCAATGACCATAGATGACTTTTAAGTTAGTATGCCTACTATAAACCTATGCAAATCACAAACAGTGGTTCAGATTGCCAAAGGAATCTTTTAGGTGATTGCTTTAAATTTTATTAACTCTAATTTTTAATTTTATCAGTAACAATACAATTCCTGTGGCCTATTCCCTAAGCTATCAGAGTAACTCACCAACATTTACAGAACACAGTGATATGGATGTGATCTCTCATTTTTCTTGCTGAAAATAATGTGCTGTTTTACCACGATTGCAATTTTCTGAATTCAGAACCTAACCAGAGAATTTCATTTGGTTTGTTAATTTGGTCCAGCTGTGGAAACTCTCTCATGTTCATGTTCGTACTCACTCGCACTTTGTCTCTCTCTCTCTCTGCAAAATGGAAGTAGATTCTGTCTTTTATTAACTGTTTGCAGTAATGTCCATGTTAGGTAACTTTATTATTATCCCCCCATTTTAAACTTAACATAGTAAGTGGATATATTGTTTTACAGCTGGGAAACACCAGAACAAAAACTATTGCAGATTAATTTGACCACAGCTTTTACTCTTTAAGGTTGCTTTCCAGATCTCAAAAGCTGAATCAGAATCTGAAGCTACATTCAAGGCTCCACACAGGTTTCCTAGACCGCCAAGTAAAATTTCCCTTAGCTGTGAGACGTGGACACATGCTAAGTCTCAAAGTCTGACCAGGGACTCTACCTCCGAGTCACTGCTTTCCTGTTCTGACCCTTCGTGCAGCAAAGGTTGACTCTGCATAGGGGGGATAGTCAGCTTGGTCTCCTATAACAAAATGCCATAGGCTGTGTGCCTTATAAACCACGTAAATTTATTTCTCCTAGTTCGAGCATAGTGGCAAGCTGGCACAGAGCAGAGGGCAAAGGAGGGCCGGGGGATGGGAGGGTACCTCAGTGGCTTCTAATGATCTTTCTATACCACTTGTAGTGAGGCAACCAGATGCAGGGCAGGCAGGGGGTCAGGGCAGGCGAACCTTTACTCTCTGGGCTCTGTGGCACGTCTCATGGTCTCTTCCTCTCGTAGCTTTGCTGCTGCTGTCCGCGGCGCTCTGCCGCATGGTCCTCTGCCACTCTCTCCTCTGTGACATCGCCCTTACCTGCTCCGTCTCTCAGCTCAGGTGTGCTCACTTAAGCATGCACCCCTACCATACTCCAGGCAGCCACCATCCTGCACCAGGGCCCTGGGCCCACACTCCCAAGCGTCTCCTGCATTCAAGGCCGCAGGTGATAGCCACAGAGGCCAGCGGCACAGAAGCCTGAGCATCTTCATTTACCCTATATCTAAAGACTAGACGTCTCAGATCACAGTATTAGTAAAATCAGATTCTAGGGAGGGTCCCCTTCCTTGTTGCTGATTTCTCTTTGTATCCCTAGGCAACTTTTAAACCTGGGCTAAATGTAACAAGGTATTCGTGAGTAGTTGGAGTTTTCTGCACTAACTCCCCCTTTCAGAAATGTACTAAATCCATCGTCACTCATCTTAGGTAAATGCGTCTCTAATATATTTATCAATGAGAGTTACCAAGACTAGAAAGGAGTACCCTGGAAAACAACTAGCATCAGTCCAGACAGTGCAAAAAGGGCTTAATCATAGTAACAGCATCCAGAAACATCTGCTCTCATGAGCTTTATCATTTCCAAGCTCTCAGTAAAAGCTTGTCCTACGATTTGTAGGTGGCCTGGTATTTTACAGGTTCCAGATTTTTTTTTTTTTTTTTTAAGTCAAGGACAGTCACAGGAAATTAGCTTAACATTGTAAGTTTTAATCGTAGGTGGGTATATAATAAAGTTGAATTTCATTTCTTCAAAAAACCTTGGGACTTACCTTATTTCTTTAGTATTTTTAAAAGTTCATTGAAATAACATATAATGTGCACATTCCAAAAGTTACATACTGGAGGGAAACATGTAATCTAACTTATAATAATATTTCATGTAGATTGTGTTATATACAATGTGATAATAAGGCATATATAATGCAATAATAAAATCTTTATTTTTTCCAGATCTACCATAGTTCCTATCATAATCCAAGTCCTGAGAAAACACATGAATTAAAACAATGTGAATGAATGATCAAATTAATTAAATTTTTATTTTTTCTCATATGAGCATAGTAAAATTGCAAGGATATCCACATCACTTCCATGCTCCAAACACAACTGGTTTTGTGAAAAGTGAGAAAATGAAACTATTTCAAAAGAAGTTACTTACATTTTTTCACATATCAATGTCAGATCAAGTAACCACATGGATTTTTTTATAAAGCAGTGATTGGTGTAAGTTATTACAGAATTATCTATGCTGGGATTTCATGAATAATGGCTTTGGCTGTGGAGTTTATGCATTTTTCCATGGTTTTCTAGTTTATGAGCTGGTACAGTGCCTGAGGTCCAAAAAGACCTCCTGCAGTTTCAGCAACATGCTTTCTTTATGGAACGGGTCTGTTTATTCATAACTGTCAAACCACCAGCAAGTTATCAACCCACATTCAAGGCAGGCACCAAGCTGCACTTTTGTTTATGTGAGCTCTTGAGGGAAAAAGAAATTGAACTGTTTTTATACATTTTGAACTGGTAAAAAATAACACTAGGATTAAAAAAAAAAAATCCAAAGTCCTTTCTCCTCAAGAGGCTTTTCTTTCTTAGTGTTGTTCAAGCAGGAACTGTTTTGGAAATGCTGACAGGATCTTAGCAAAGGTATGCAGAGAGAAACATAAAATATGTTTATTTATCTTAGAAACCACAAGAACATTTCAGAAGGCCAGAATTGGCCCTGTAAAATGTGTTGCTAACTTGTACAGTACGATTGCTTAGTTTGGATAAATTCAAGTCACTTATGAGATTTAAAAAAAAAAACACCCTGTATTCTGGCCTCTCCCAAGTATATGTCTATAACCCAACCCCTCTCCTCTGAGCTCTAGATCCCTAGAGGCAAAGCTTCTTTGATATCTTCACAAGGAAACTGAATGAGTCTCAAACTTTTGATTTCTACACCCTCTCCCTCAACCTCCTCAGTCTTTCCCTGTTTCAGTAAATGATGACTCACCTTCCCAGGCCAAAATTTGTAAAATCATTCCAATCCCTATTCCTTCTCTTTCAGGTAGCATTGGCTCTCAGCCTTCCTTGTCCTCTTAACCTTCTGAGGACACCACCACTTCCTCTGCTTTACCAAGGTAAAAATTTACTATTTTCTCTTGATTATTACAATAACATCCTGATTATCCTTTATGGGTCCATCTTGATCCCTCCCTATCCATGTGGTCAGAGATGTCTTATCATAGTTGAATCCAGCCATCCCACCAATGAGAATCCTTCAATAGCCTCCTGTTTGCTCACTAGCAAAGCTAATCTTTAAAACTGCTTAAAAGCTCTGCATGAGATAGGTTCCCCTTAGATAGATCACTGATCTCCTGTCACATCTTATATCTTGAGTGTCTACACTTCACTCAGTTCACGTTCGCTCTCCAGGCTGTTACTAGAACCCACTATGAATCTTCCTAATTTAGGGCTCCTTTTTTTTCTTTGCTTTCTCCCATCCATGTATCTTTATTCAAATGTAACTTTATCTGCATATCATTCTCTTTTCATCCTATATAAAAATAACAAGTCCTATCTGATCACAAACCTTCTTCCCCAGTCTTGTTTTATTTTTCTTCCTTGCATTTGTCTTGCTCCGGAACCCAGCCTCCCACCGTGCTTCATGAGGGAAGACTTTGTTAATTGCTAGATCTCAACCACTAGGCTGGTGTCAGGTCCACTGTGGGGCCTTAATAAACGTGCTAAGTAAATGAGATATTATTACTGATAATATATCAGTCTCGGACAGGTTGACTGAGCTATTTTGTTACTTTGGGTATATTTTAAAATTGATTCACGTTCTCTGTCCATGATGGCCTGAAAACATTTGTTTTTAGAGATTCATTTTTATTTACATATGCATACAAGAGCTGGGGTGTAGGCCAGAGGTGTTGGGGAGTGAGATGATTCACCAGAGAAACAGAGTGGGGAGCAGAACAGGCAGATCGACTAAAAATACACCACTGAGGGGAACAGCGGGTGAGACAGGAGGGGGCAGCTGCATCATGAGGGTCAGCAACCTGGCAGGGGATGAAACTCCTGCTGCAGTGGCTGGTGATAGTTTGATAGTGCTGAGACTTAACCTCTGCACCACCAGGGAGGCCCCAGCCTGAAATAACTCAGTCCTCAAAGTCCCTTTGGAATAAGTGGGATCACGGAAAGTACCTGGATGACATGTGAATGCTACATTTATCCACAGGACAGGTAGAATTTGTTTACTCTGCCTATGGTTATGATTATAGTGCTTGAGCTAGCTTACAAATTCCCTGGCTCAATCCTTTCTGTCATGCTTCAGGAGACGACATCTCCCTAGCTTTCTTGATTGTTGTCAATAGGTTTGATCAGTAAGAGATTCTGAAGTAGAAGGAGATCGGAATAAGAGAGACAGTAGACACCCTGCAGAGTACCCGGCCTCTGGCAGAAGTTGCATTCCTCTGGGAATATGGGTGCCTGGGCACAGAAATCCTCCATATTTGATCTCTCAGCTGGCTCCAGAACCGTAAGTTCTTCCCCTTCCCCTAAGTAATATGGTTAGGAAAATGTCTTCCTGTCATTGCCCATGTGGGTGCCCTACCTCCCCTTGTTGATGTAGTAAGAGTCGCCTCACTAAAGCCTCTTAACTTTAACTCTCCTGGGGTAAATTTTGTTCTTTCTCAGACTCTGACTTTTACAAAGAAAGAAAGGAGAACATCCTAATGCCGGATGTTGCCAGGTATTTGATTACAGGAAAGCTATTTAATTTCTCCTCAGTTCACTTTTCGACAAAATGGGAAAAGAACATAATACTACTTACACTATACCTAGTAATTATAAAATGTTCAGGAAAGCAGCCTGATTATGTACATGATAGTTTGATAATGTGTGGCTTTTTGTTAAGGGTAACAGGGAAGAGTCATATTTTACAACCATGTGGAAAATCATCTTGAAAATTCAATGAAGGGAGGCAAAACTGAAAGGATTGCAGAGAAACTCAGCTAAATCTCTGGTCAAACTGTACCTAAAGGCTCATCTAGCAGGATTTTTGTATATTTCCCATTATAGTTTAAACCATTTTAGATTTGGTTGTTAGTATTTGCACCTATAAATCACCCAATGTTATAAAAGAAGCAAACTCTTTACATGTTTGCTTATTACATATTGATAGCATAAATGTAGTATTTGATAAATGTTTACTCTGATAAATGAGCCCACCCCAAGGCTTGCTGAATGGTTTGCTTTAATAGCTGTTTCCAAATATTGAAGAAAACATGTCTAAAAGCAAATGTTTAGCTAAAGGCAATAAATATTCCTAATATACCTAGTAATTATAAAACTGTTCAGGAAAGCAGCTTGATTATGTACATGATAGTTTGAGAATGATTTAGAATCTTGGTAACTGAAAATATCAGTTTTCCAGACCAACTGGAAAAATACGGCTTTGTACCTTATCAGCTCAACCTTGAGCATAGGCAATGTCTGTTAATATGCAAATGTCAAGTTCAGGTATAGAAAAAATATCTGAGTACATATAATGTGTTATTTCTATCAAGAAAGTAATATCAGAATATTAAATTTTGGGAAGATTTATAATTACACTTTTATACCATTGTTTTGAAGGCATTAGTGAATTTATTTTTTTCAAAATGACATTAGCAAAAATTTTACATAGCCTGTATTGAATTCACATATTCAAATGAGGCTTTACCAATAATAATGGGGATTAATACAGAGCTGGAGTTTGATGATTGAATTTATGCAAAGGAGCTAACCACTCTAAATTACGGAAGATTGATACTTTTTATTTGATTCTTTCTGCAAATTAAAAGAGAAAAGCTTTACTAAGTTGTTTACATATATATTTACTCCAAATTTTACATTTCATGAAATCAGAATATCAGCAATAGTTCAGTTAACATCAACAGAAAGTTTCAAAAAAGAATTCTGAAAATGGCAGGCAAAATATTTTTTTATTGTAGGCAATTAAACTGCATATTTGGCTATATGCATAGTAAGTCATGTGGGAAAAACATACACATTGCAGTTGGGTTTCCAGTATCTAACTTTCTTATTTTTTTTTTCCGAGTAATAACATTAGTGGGATTTGCCAGGTTATAAAAGTGAGGGCTTTCTTGGGAGTTACTTGTAGTTTCCAATCTGAATGGCAGAGCGCACATAGACGCATCGGAAGGTGGGTGGCAGGATTTGCCAGTACCGGACCGGGTTGCCGAAAAGGCTCACGCCCGAATATGAGGCCTTTTTGGTGTTGTATCCAGGGGGACAGAAGTCATTAGGGCCAACTGCGGCGATATTGTTGTTATGAAGGTAGACAACCTGCAATATAAAGTAATGGAGAATGAGCATTTTCCCGTAAATATTTTGAGGCCCCTCTGTTGGGAGCCAGGGGCATGTGCTCTTGGGGCAACAGTCCCAAGCCTCACTGCCCCCCCGGGATGACCTGAGGCAGCAGCAGTGGGTCAGTCATGAGGCAAAGAAAGAGGATGTCTTCCCACTGTGACTTCCAAGTTAGAACAGTGAGCTCAGCAAAGCCTGACCATAGGCATGCACCTTCCTTTTATTGTTGCTACCGCTGGCACCTCCTGATACCTCCAAGATGTGAACTGTCACAAACAGTCGACCTTACCCTGCCCCCCTGGCCCCCATGCTCCAGATTGTATAAGAAAACGCGCCGCACCAGGACTGGGCGCGTCTGCTCCCCAGGACACTGGGTGCTGACAGCCCACCTGGCCCCAGCGCTCACTAACTGCTCCCGTCTTCCTTTAAGCTCCTACCATCCTCCCTTGGTTTCTACTTGAGTAGGCACCCCTCTTGTAAATATTTTATTCAGCATTGTCATGCTTCAGTTTGAGTGGATTAATATCGCTATTTTTACCGTATTATATTTTATTGTGATAACGTTTTACAACACTATGCAGAATTCCGAGGTGCAGGGTCACACCTCTAGGTCGTTGGTTATCACCGCACATGCACATCCGTCACCAAGGCACTCAGAATCCGCCATCACACTAAACCAAACTTTCAGCTTCTCTCTTCTTCTTTTGCTGAGTTTATGGCATATCAGTAATTCTAGATGTTCAGGATGAAAGTATCATCATCATATTTGACTTTTTATCACACTCTGCCCAACCATTGACAAATCCTGCTAACTCAACCTTCAAAATAGGACTTGTAGTCCAATATTCCTGTCAATGCCTGGTTGTATGTCCTTATCCAAAGCCTTATTATTGCTTCTGGATTACTGAAGTTGCCCTGATTTGATCTTCCTGTCTCTTCTTTTGCCTTCCCAAAGTCTGTTTTTTCCTTTTTTTTTTTTTTTGCTCATAAAGCAATTACTTAAAAATTCAGTCATATCTTCTTTGCCTCAACACTCATCTCATGCAAAATAAAACATAAAATTCTCACAATGGCTGATCAGTTCTGTGTGAGCTGATGTTCTTCTGCTCCTGTCCCCTCACTGCTCAATCCATGTAGGCCTGCTTGCCTCTCATCTAGTCCAAAAAGCATTGTCCCTCCTCAGGTTGGAACACATTATTTCCTCTATCTAGAAAAATCTTCAAGTTGTCCGTATGGTTTGCTGCCTTATGTCATTCATTTCTTCTTAACAGAGAAATATTTCCTGGCCATTCCATCCTGCCATTCTGTCTCAATTACATATCTTTATGTTCCTTTATAGCAAGTATCACTATATTCATATTATATATTTGTTTGTACTTGTTTCCTCTTTTAGAATAATAGGTTCACAAGGAGAAGAACCTGTCCTGTTTTGGTCACATCGACATTGCCTACTAAAACACAGTGAGTGTTCAATAAATTTAAGTTGAATTAACAAATGAAGTTATGGTTATTGAGTAAGTAATGTCTAATTGTAATATTACATTTCAGGTCAAAGATAAAATGATAGACCTTTTAATAAAATTATATAAAAGGAGAATGTAATAGTGAAGAAAAGTGCAGCATAGAGTTCTGGAATTGAGATAGACACTCAGAAACCCCAAGAAATAATTGATTTTCACAACAACTTGTAATAGTCAATAATCTTAACTAAATTAAGAGTATATACTAAAAACTTCAGTGTATATTTTTCACAAAGCCAGAATGAATATTCACGTGAAACATTAAAAATATTTCCCTGTAAAAGATTTTTAAGGAGAGTTTCCTGCCTCATAGCATTCCACCAGGAGGATTTATTCCCTAGAAAGTCCTCACAGTATTTTCTGGAATTGCATTACCTGTATGTACTTATGTTCTGCCAGCCCACCAGGGACTTTGATTAGCTTATTGTTGTCCAAGTGAAGTTCCCGCAAGTGAGGGGTGTTGGCCAGAGAGCCATTGTCCACAGCAGAGATACTGTTGAAACTCAGTCCCAACCTGCAAAAGAAAGCAGAAAGGATTGCTTGCATCATTACAAATGGATGGCTCCCTGATGGCGCAGGGGTAAAGTCTCATGCTATCAAGCTATCTCCAGCCACTGCAACATAAGTTCGATCCTCGGCCAGGCAGCTAACCTCTCCTGCCCTCAGCAGTGTATTTCTGTAGACTCGCCTGTTCTGCAACCCGCTCTGTCTCTGGTGAACTCATCTCCCGCACCTCTGGCCTACACCTCAGCTCTTGTATAATAAATAGATAGATAACTATCTTAAAAAAAGGGATGCCTGAGTGATTAGTCGACAGAAAGACATTTTTTTGTTGTTTTTTTCATTTACTGTTCCCTCTGACTAAAGTCTTTTTTTCCAAATTTTCTGGACTTGGATACAGTCCGTTTATTTTTTAACCCCTCTGACATTACCAGGCTGGTTAGGTACTCCTAATAAATGCAATTTATTGCCACACTCTTGTAAAATGCAAGGGACTTCATACATGTGTGTCTTTCCTTAAGAAGGGTGACCCTGTCGTGGTATATCAGCACAAGCACAGAGCTTGGCATAACCAATGAACACAGTTGAAGAGATTTCTATGTATTATGGATGTAACACATTCAGGAGAGAAAACTGAAAGGAATACTACTATTTTGGTCACTTTGGAAATCAAGCAATTGTATACTTATCATATAAATTTATTCATTGGAAATAAAATTTACAAGGTTCTAATAAATCAATAAACCTACCTTCTAAAAAGGCTAACCCAATTAGTGTTTTGGTCTGGTTCATCAAAGATGTTTCTGTCAGTATTGCCCTGGTGCCAACACACCTGGCTCCTGATCCGACCTCTGATTAGTCTGTTTCTTGGCTCTGCTGACACTTCTCAGACAACATCACTGAAGTTTGGGGGTTGTATTTTCAATTAAATGTGTAACACATCAAATTTCTACAGTTGTGATATCCCCTCATATTAAACAGATTTTAAAAAGTTAGATGTTGACTAGTGTACTAAACATTCTGGAGATGAATCTCTGCTGAAGCCAAACTGCTGCCATCCCCATAGGGCAGAGCAGGGAACCTGGGGTAAGGTAACAGGAAAGCACCAGCAAGCTCCAAAGGGAAAAAGGATCTGTTGGGTTTCAAATACAATGGGAAAGATTCAGACACCTTTTGTGTGTCTAAGTGTCTACTCGCTTTCTGCTAGTTCTTCTAGTCCTTTTCAGACTGAGATTCTCACTTAGGTAACCAAAGTGTCCCAGTTTTAATAATGAGCTGATATTTGAAATAAATTTTTACTGTTTGTTAAGCTATCAGTAGCAGAGTTAGTTCATCTTAGAATGTCTAATAATTTATTCAAGGTAATGTCATATTTTCCATGATATATTTTATATATTCAATTAACAAGTTTATATATTTAATTAACAAATTAACCTACTATATTCAGGATAGTATCCTAGACTTGTGAGGGCAGGGAACACATGACTCAAAACTAACAATTCTTTCTATCAAAGAATATTTCACTTAGTAAGGGAGGATAGATATAGGTCTATAGATACATGCACATATTTAATTATAGTATATATTTTTAATAAGAAAAGCGCAGTTTGCCTGATAACCATTTTATATTTTGCAAAGGGATATATACTGTTTTCTCCCCACTAGATCCCAATAACTACTGATATTGAATACTGGCCTTAGAACAATGTTCTGAGATCAGTGTTTTTTTTCTTTTTTTTATTCTTTTCACAGTTTTGATTTTAACACCAAAATACTTCTCATGTTCCAATATCAGTGAGGAGAAAACAACATAAGGATTGGATGGCTTAATAGATTTTCCTGGACTTGGTTCCATGAAGAAATGTGTTTGATATATTAAATAGTTAGGAAAGTTTGATTAGCCAATGTTCCAATTTAACAAATGGATTTCAAAATCTATTTAAAGAAAAATCTTCATTTTGATTGATCTTTTCTAAGTTTATTGGCTCTTTGTTTCTCTTTGATCCAAAGTATATCACATAAATATTAAAGTATAGAACCTCTAAATCTTCAGACCAATTTCATTCCAAAATGAACTACCTTTCTAAAAAAGTACACATATTATGAATGATTTTCTGTTTTTAGAAATTTAAATAATGTCCCCTACTAGAGTTACTGGTACTAGCATGACTACTACTATTACTAGTACTACTACTACTACTAATAATAATAATAATCCAAGAGTAATACCTGGTATAGAAACAGTCCTATACAAAAAGCAATGAAATTTACCTTCCCACATCATTTTGCAGCTAGAGTGACTTAATCAGAAAGATGATGACGCACAGTATTGTCGCTAAATGTATTTTCTGCATTACAGACTGCAATTACAATGGTCTTAAAGAAAGGATTCTTATTACTTGACACACCAAGGTATAATATTGTGGCTAAAGTCACATGCATAGGCTCACTTTTTTAACCACTAGGTCATTGGAGAGTATCAAAAGAAATTGGAAAAGTTGCATTATATATTTCTCTTGTCTTAGGTATTTCTAAAAGTTAAATGGTATACTTTGTTTATTTACCATGAAAATTACATATAAAAAGAGTAAGCCAATTTGACCTTACCCTGAGCTTCTCTGTAAGAACACTCAACAGTGGGACAGATATGAAGATCAAGAAGAACAGGGTGGGGGCCTCCCTGGTGGCGCAGCGGTTAAGCGCTGCGCTGTGGAGCTGTCCGCAGCAGTGATGCGAGTTCGACGCCCAGCCGGGGAGAATCCCACATGGTGCGGTAGACCTCTCCTGCCTCACCTGCTGCTCCCCTCAGCAGTGTATTTCTGATCTGCCTGTTCTGCTCCCTGCTCTGTCTCTGGTGAACCCTCTCGCCGCCCCAAGCCTCTGGCCTGTACCCCAGCTTGTATGTATAAATAAATAAATCTTAAAAAAAAAATAAAACAGCAGATATTTGTAAAAAAA
>PVIJ01001494.1:0-45924 GCA_004024925.1 Scalopus aquaticus | reverse complement strand
TAATCTACATTAAATGTCCAGAGACATTTGAAACTCTTCAGAGAATAGTAGCTACAGTCTCACAACTATTCTATTATAAAGTGGAAGGTCCAGTATTTTCCAAGTTCTGATACTTTAAAAAATCTAGACACTGTGTTATAATTTACTTAACTTTTTTTTATGCAACTGAGTTAGACTGTATTGAACGAATATGCTGATTTAATCAAACACCTTATAAAAAAAGTTTACCTTAATTTAAAAATTATATTCATAAAATAGACTGATCTTGGTATATAAGGTAAGTATACTATTTCATTTATATTTTGTAAAGAAATAATTCGGCAAGCTGATGCTTAAGTTATTAGAAATTACAACATGTGGCATAGCAAAACATCAATCCTGTTTCTAATTCTGAGCATGCAAGCACTAATACACCTAGCTATTTACTAGTAGAATGACATGAAAGAATATTATTACTTAGCCAAATTGTTCAGTCCCTTCAGGCTAGCTGTATCAATTTTGGTGATTTTGTTGCTATCAAGATGTAATTCAGTAAGGGAAGAAGGGAGACCTGGAATATGGAAATACAAGGTGTTAAATAAGCATAATTACAGAACTCAGAAAGACTTCATTAGGACATATGCCATGGATTATCTCTAAGATATATGATTTCAAAGTATCAGCATTGCCTTTCTCCTTTTTCCTTCATCCCATTAATAATTATATATGCTTTGAAAGTGGTGCAAGCACTTTTTCTACTTTTCTCCTAGACTGATTTTAATAAGCATATGGCTTTGTGGCTCTGATAGTATTTTGTCGTGATCATTATTAGTACCCCATGTAGAACTAAAGTCAAACCCTCCAACTCAGTTTCTCACACCATTGTTAATAGACTAACAGTGCCACTAAGGCACTAAGGATCACAACTGGAAAATGAAGAAATGAATGCTTGAAATATAACAAAGAAATTATGTATAAATGACACCTATTGTGAACTTCACCAGCTAGTTCTTCATGAATGATCCCCATTTTAGCTAACAATGAAATACTGTGCTGGCCGCCTTCACTGTTCCATGGAAACATCAAATGCCTCTGAAACATGAATATGTAGAAAGCTCTGATTTATTTGAGCTTTACATTAGAAACTATTTCTTTATACAAAAGGAATGCAGAGGACTATAATCACGGGATCTACCATATGTAGAGCACCTGGGAAAATAATTTTAGATCCTAAATATCCACTAAGCCTCTGAATAGTATTTCTTGATTAGCTATGCTTTCTAAAAATTTAGCAACAGAAATGTGAAAGTTTAAAGATTTTATTTCTATTTCCTCCTGCCATCTGAGGACATACTGTGTTTTTATACAGCTTTTTAAATAGCATATTGCTCCACTTACAAGAATAGCAATGACTTCAAAGAAAATGGAAACTGGTTACATTTAGTACTAACATCTGCTTAACAGAAAGTGTTGGTTATTTGTCCATAAAGAACAAGAGAACCACAAGTTATATTTGGTGGGAAATTTTCATTGCACCACACTGAATTCTGTCAATATTGTCTATTTAATGTAAAAGTGTAGCTCATATTTGGTTTGAAATTCATTGTTTTCTCTATGGTAGTATATTTCATGTAGGAGATGCTAAGAAAGGGAACTTCTACATATTGGATATCTGTTATGTGCCAAAAAAAACCTAATAATTGTACTCTTCCAAACTTTGTTCATTTTATTTTTTGATGTATAACTTACTTTTCAAAAATCTCATTTCATTACTGAGAAACTAGGACTCAAAGTTATACATATTGTACATTACCTAGCTGCTAAGTAGGAAGTATAATCTACTCTCACGTGACCAAAGAAAATGAAAATAACATGTTCTTAACTGAGGGAAATGAACTAACAGATGCATTATTCTTATGAACAACTATCAGGACACCACAGTCACTCTTAGAGACTCAAAGTAAAAGGTGACTCAATTTCAGAGTTGCTTCCAAGCATCACACTGTTTGTTTTTCTTTTTTTAACAAAGTACCACTAAGGCACTCTACCTTTTAAAACCCTGAAATTTTTGCTTTGGGATATCATACATTTGTAATATGACATCATTGTGCCATTAGTTACATCTTAGAGGTAATTTCCAAGGTGAAAAGTGCACAGCCATCTCTACATTGAGCTTGGACGACCCAGGGGTTACTCAGGGTCAGCAGACACACTCGAGCCACCATTCAAATTTCCAAAACAGTGTTTTAAATGTAACTTAAATGGAATTAGATTTTCAAGTTGCTTTGGAGAACATTCTATCACCTTGAGGGATGGTGGTTATATTGGTGTCAGCAATGCGAATATAGGAGAGCTTCTTCATTCCTTGGAAGGCTCCGTTTTCAATTCCAGAGCTCTTCAGAGGGTTGGTGCCCAATTCTATAAAGACAATAAGTTCAAAGCTTTTAGAGGACAATTTAGGATATTCTAAGCAGAAGTCTCTGTTTCAGGATTAACATAAATTTGTGTCAATACAACTTGCCTGAAAAGCAAAAGAGAAAGGGATAGCAAAATGAGTAAAAATCCCCATATTAAAACAATGACAAGGAAACAAAGATTTACGAAGAAGCAATAGTAGCAAAACTATCAACAACAAAATTATGTATGATATTAATATAGTTTTGCTCAGAAACCAACAGAATCAGATGTTTACAAGTCACAAGTTATTTCTTTATTAAGATGCTCCAAAATGTTAACTGGGGCCTCCCTGGTAGTGCAAGGCGTTAAGTCTCAGCCCTACGAAGCTATCCACAGCCATTGCAGCATGAGTTTGATCCCTGGCCAGGGAGCTGGCCCACAAGGCGCAGCAGACCTCTCGTCTCACCCACTGCTCCCTTCAACAGTGTACTTCAGTAGATCCACCTCTTCTGCTCCCCACTCTTTCTTTGGTAAATCCTCTCACCCCTCATCTCCCCCGCCCACACACCTCTTAGCCTACACCCCAGCTCTTGTATGCATAAATAAAATAATTCTTAAAAAAAGTTTAAAAAAATAAAATGTTGTTAACTAATTTGAATCTAGCATCTTGAAAGTCAACTAGGAAGTCATTATTTTTTACCACACATATAACAAAACACAGGAATGCATTTTTAAGAGGTTCAGAATGTAACAAAACCCCACAAAGGAAAACTGTCTCCCCCAAATCACTCATTAAACACCATTTAATTCTGCCCTGCCTCTTTGACATGTAATGGGGTAGCGTCAGCCCAGAGCTTTCTTCACATTCTGAGGGTCTGGAGGACAAGGGATGCATTCAAAATCCCATTTCTCCTAACTCTGCTATTGTCATTCCTATAGATTTAAGAAATAAATTCCAGCTAATTTACCTTCCCGCAGCTAAAAGTTACTTGGCATCTTTTAGGTGAGCCTTGAACCCTGGTCTTAGAGTTACAAGAATATCTGTACCTATGACAATCATCTGATTCATTCCATTGAACACGGCTTTTCGCACTTTGGTGATCTCGTTCTCATGGGCACGCAGCTCCTGAAGAGTTTTGGGCATTTTTTCTGGCAGTTCCTTCAGGTGATTCTTGGACAGATAAAGTCTTTCCAATTTCACCAGTGGTGCAAATGCTCCAGGACTAATCTTGCTAATTTTGTTGTTGACAAGAACCAATGACTGTAGGTAGTAAATAAAAGCATCATCTTAATTCCAAAACCATCCACAAATACATAAACAAAATATAATAATCTAGCCATTGTATTCATGGACTTAACAGAGGAATCTGCAAAATTGAGATGAATCAGAAAATAATTAAGCAGGTCACAAAGTGTATGAGGATGTGGACATCAGGAATAAAGGAGGGATATATATGAAATACAGTTAATTTTTTAACTATCATCTATAAATATATTTATGAAACAATAAATTTTCTCGAAGACTGAAAACAAGAATGACCTGAAGAAAAATCCAAGGACTTAGGCAATCATCACCCAGTGAGCTTTTCAACATAAAAGTCCATCCTTACGGACCACTGTTATGGATCCCACTATCGAGGATGGCACCAATTTGTAGTATCAATAGCAATGCAAGACGGTAAGATTTTCTTGCATTTTCATAAATTTAGTTATAATCTTTACCCCAAAGTTTGCCATTTTAGTACATTTTAGTATAGCTCATTGTTGCATCGCATTTCCATGTCACTTGGAAAGCTAAACAGTTTTTCCTGTTATTTTGCTACAATATACTGAGTTTTTTCAAGGAAAGAATTGTTGATCACAGCCCTTTTCATCTTAATTAAATTTTATATTTTAATAATTGGTTTACGGAATAAAGATGTAGTTAAATGATATGCAGAGCTTTAATGTATTTGTATTCTGTTTTAGACCTTTTCGCATATAAAGGTTTTATATTTTTTCAGTAATTTAAAACTTTTTGTTTGAGTTCTCCTGATATAGGAAATTACTATTAATCCATTGTTATAAAATGTATAGCTATTACTAAGCCTATTTTTGGACTACCTCATTCTGTTTCAATGATGTGTATATCTACAGAATCACACTTATTTCCAAATTATTTTAACTTGCCTTATCAACTAATCCTAGGGAAGACAGGATAATTTTATCAGGGCTATAGAAATTTGCATTTTCAATTTCAATAATATTATGCTTTTATGGTTACATGAAAATGCAAAGGGACCAAAAGGAAACAAGTGTAAAGAAACAGTAAGAAATTTTAATCTCAGAAAAGTAGAATGTTTTCTGAAGGTAAAAGCTAGTTCATTAATACATGAAAATTCTCATGCAGTTCATGTATTTAACAAACTAAAATTTATTACAAGTAACATCATCACTTAGTGCTAAAAGAGGCATTAGTTGACTAAAACCAAATCTTAAGAAATTCCAGTGAATATTCCAGAAAGTTAAAAAATAGGAATGTTGAGGTTATAGGAAATTGATATTAACAAGCAAAAGGTTCAGGAAATCAGTAAAGTTAAAGCGAGAAGAGAAAATTTTCAAGCCTGACATGATTAAATGCTTTAAATATTTCTGTAAACATTATTCATTTTATATAAAATATTGAATCCTGACTCAATAATACATACGGTTTTCTCCTAAGTCATGTATTCAGGGTTAACACTATACCAGATATTATTTTAGGGACTTTTATGGTTACTATGATATTAGTAAGCAATTATTAATACACAGACTTTACAGTTATTATTAATAGCAAAATATTAGACTGCTCCTAAGTTTAGATCTTGAACTCTGGCTCCTATTTCCCTTGTAACTATGAGCAAGTAACTGAACCTCTCTGTGCATGATTGTTCTCACATGTATCAAGAGGCTGTCAAGAGTGTCTATTTAACAATATTTGTAAGAAGTAATTCACTAAATGCACATAATGTACCTCGAATAGTGTCTAATATAAAATACTTGTTCGGGGGGCCTCCCTGGTGGCACAATGGGTTGGGTGCAGCACTATGAAGCTATCCGCAGCCACTACAGCACGAGTTCGAGACCCAGACAGAGAAATTCCCACATGGCGCAGCAGACTTCTCCTGCCTCGCCTGCTGCTCCCCTCAACAGTGTACATTAGTCCATCTGTCTGTTCTGCTCTCCACTCTGTCTCTGGTGAATCCTCTCACCACCCCACACCTCGGCCTACATACACCCAGCTTGTATGCATAAATAAATAAATCTTAAAAAAATACTTGTTTGGTGTCTCCTATTTATTGAATTTTGACAATTTTTGTTGATTTTTTAATGAAAAATAATAATTTCCTACTAGATTTATTATGTTTTAATTCAAAGAAAGTAATGAATGTTAATATTACCATACTCTATTTTCTATTACTACACACATTAGGATTTTTTTTTACTAACATATGGATATAAAACCACTCTTACACAACACGTACCACACATAGTGAGTCAGAGAGTTGTGAATTTGTAAAAATATTGAAAATAAAGAACATTTTCTGTTGAATTCTATTTCACTCCTTACTAACTTATTTATCTTCTTATTCAAGTATGGCTTTTCTGGTTGAAATTATGATGTTCATTTGCATTATTATGGATGGAAGGATAGAAATGATCATGAATGAAAGAGTAAGAGAAAAATAGCAGTTAAACATCCACTAAGTAGCTGGAAGCTCTAATAAACTCTCTTCTTCTGCTGAATCCTTTGTAGTAGAAAAAGATTGCCAAGATGATGGTTGCTTACAACATACCTTAGGAGTCTTGGAAAATAAAAGAACACATTATTATAATGCCAAACTTAATTAGGACATCACAGAAACTAGATTTTTCCTCTTTAAGACTATGAAGCACTTAAACAAATTATTCAGATTATACTTAAATACACAGGAAGTTGGGATTAGAGGAGGAGGATATTCATTCCTTAAAGATTTGACTTCAGTGTAAACTTAAAGTGAAGCTTTTTGCTATCTTAACTTACTGAAACTAACAATACTCATTTTTTTATTACACTCTCTTTTAACTTATTGGTAAGTAGTTACTGGCAAACTTTACTATGATCACCATCAGTTCATTCCAGTAAAGCCATAACATGAAAAGAGAAAGGAGAAATAAGATGAGTTCAGTATACTAACTGGTGATGGAGTCCATCAGTCCAAGATTTTGTTTATATACATACATACATACATACATACATACATACACACACACACACACACACACACATATATCTTTTACATGCAAATTTGTATCTTTTACATTATTGTGTATTCCAACTTTTGAAATCTCTAGCTCAAGCCATGTTCTTCCTTGTTTTGGTCTATATCTCTCACTCTAGCTACTTGTATTCTATTTGTCTGCCCCTTATTTTCTTCACCTTTCTTTTTGCACAGGAAACTCACTTTTCTTGTCTTCTTTTCAAAATTCTGCTAATCCTCTAAAGCTTTTGTCCCATATTATTTCAAAATACTGGTAATAAGATGTATAATGATGTCTGATTTTTCCTTTATTTGGAACTCATAATAATCAAGATTTAGGGGCCTCCCTAGTGGCGCAGGGGTTAAGCGCTGCGCTGTGGAGCTGTCAGCAGCAGTGACAGGAGTTCGACACCCAGCCAGGGAGATTCCCACATGGTGCGGCGGACCTCTCTTGCCTCGCCCGCTGCTCCCCTCAGCAGTGTACTTCAGTCTATCTGCCTGTTCTGCTCCCCGCTCTGTCTCTGGCGAACCTTTTCACCACCCCACGTCTCTGGCCTGTACCCCAACTTGTATGCATAAATAAATATTTTTTTTTAAATCAAGATTTATATCATACTGTACTTTTTTGCTGGACACACTAATAAATTGTCATTTTATTGTATGCCATTATTAACGATTCTATGGTTTTATAATTATAGTTATATTTATAACATAAATATACTTCATTTATGGGTTATTGCCTGTTCTTATTATGTATCCCCTCAACTAATTTTCATAATGTAAGAAGAAACAAATGGGTATGAAGTTAGAATTTTCTACGTTTATGCTTCCATCCTGAGGAATTTGTTTCTTTGATATTCATTGTAAACTCATCTCCACAGTTAGCTAGCTTATCATTAAGCAATTCTTTCCATTTTCTGAAAATTCAAGCTTTTACATTGTGTTTTTAATATTGAACAAAGATCTGCTTCCCTGAAATTTCACTCAGTTGTCAACAGGATAATTTTGTAACCTGGTATGAGGATAATCTGGTAATTGAAGCAAGTAAATTCAATTATTCTCCAACATGGCCCTGCAAATATTTCACTCAGTTCATTCAATTTAGACAGTCACATTTCCATCAATTGCATCTATTAGATTTTTTTACTCCCGTGATGAAGATTCTCTGGCTACTCGAGGTTTAACACCCTTCCTAAAATGTCTTGCCCAGAACCAGACTCAATACTAATTAGAGTACAATGTAGAGAGTAAAATTGTTGGTATTTCTTTCTTTTACATTTATTTACACTAAATGTACACTGAATTAATGAGAGGAAACCACATCATATCTCCCTTCAGTAAAGTCTTCTCTATGAAACACTTTTTAAGAGTATCATTTCTTTTCTTAGAATCCTTATTGCTAGACTGAGTGTGTTACATAAAAATGGAACAGTGATAAGTGGAAATCATCATAAAAATACATACAGGTAAGATACAGCATACATAATCCAAAATATAAAGTAAAATATATTTTACAGATAGGTGATAGATAGCTGATTGGTAGGTAGGTAGGTAGATAGACAGAGAGACAGATAAATAGGGATAGAATTTTATTTGCCAAAATACGGATGATTATGTCTTTATCCTTTGGTGTCAATCTCTGAGCCTTTACAGAGTTATCTGTATCTCTTAGAAAAATGAATGAAAAAAAAAAAAGACACAAAGACAAAATAATACTAAAATCAATCCATTTTATGTTTTGTTCTACTAGCAAATTAAAATGTAATTGGGAAGATAATGCTTTTTATTCATGAGACATAAAAGAAGATGAAGGTATGAAGTATTTTTATGAAGCAAAAGCTAATGGATATCTAGGGCAGTAAAAATTTGAATGAGTTTTGAGGGATTAATGAATATGATGCTTTGCTTTCTGTATGGCTACCCTAAGGAGAATTTAATAAACACTAATGTGCTTATTTTGTACAACATAGTACTAATAACCTTATCAACGTTTTGTTAAAACAAAATACTTTAAATCAGATCTCATCAAAACTAAAAATAATCTTACATGAAGGTTCTTCAGGTTCTTAAAGTCACCATCATTGATTTCAGTTATTTTGTTGTTTTGCAGGTCCAGCAACATAGTGTCAGGGGGGAGATCTTTTGGTACTTTTTCCAGACCTAGCATGAGAATAAAACCAAAATACAGTCATCAAAAGGAACAAATGAATACAGAAACACAAAGGATGTATTAACAAAGAAACCAATGTTGCAATGATAATTTTACAAGAACATGTTTACCACATTATCATCTAGAAATTATATCAATTAAGTTTAAGCTGTCTGCTTTATCTTTCCCAACAATGTGAAACTATTTTTTAAAATCATAAATGGAATGCATTATCTTCCCACATGTAATTTGCTCTTTTGCAGATGGAGGAACTTGTTTTGTTACAGTGTGGCTCAAATCTCTTAGTCCATAGGGTTTTTTACCCTTGTTTTTTATATTAAAAAAGTAATTGCTTTGGTTACAGGCAAGTATGAATGATTTGTTAATCTATACCTTTTTATATAAATATTCTGTTAATAAATAGTTTTAGTTGAATCATCAAAGTTCCTTTTAATAATCTGAACACACTCACACACCTGTATTTAATGTTAAAAATTATACAAACATGCAACCAAGTTTTTGTGTCAAAACTTGAAAACCTATCCAAATTTTAGGAGAATGATTCTTTCAGTTTTAATTGAAATGTCAAAATTATTAATATAAATTATAGGTGATATATTGTAGCCAATAGATATGTGTCTAATCAGAATAAAATAAAATAAATTTGTTAGAATGACTTCCCTAAAATTTATTATATGAACCATTACTTTTGGACTTTAAATATAACTGAGTTATTGTTTTCAGTTTTTATAAATGTAAACACATTAAATAAATATTCTATAGTGTTGAAAAACAGCTCAGTAGTCATTCAATTAGATGTATAAGGTTAAATTGTTTTGATTTAAAATGTATGACATTTTGAATAACTCATTATGAATGTCACTAGAGAAAAACATCAAGTGATTTTGCCTTTTTCTTTTCTATTGGCTTTGTTCCACATTGATTTTAAGCAAAAAATGGAAGCCAAATTTATATGCTGATTTTTATATCTTAAGAATATATAGCATTAAGGCAGAAATGCTTCCTACCCCTTGTCATTATATCTGAAATTGAGAGTGTTAAAGATCATTCATTCATTCAGCAAAACTCCCTTGAATACCTCTTAGGCACCATCCATTTATTAGGCCATGAGAATGCAGCTATTGCCTACATCTTAGTTAAAAGTATAATTTAATATACAGTTTTCAGTTAAAAAATTTGACTGAATATATAAAAATTGTGAAGATCTCTTTCCAATTTTGAATCTTATGTAAACATATACTGGTAAACTATCATGGTAGCCACATTCTTATTTTGATTTCTTCCATGAGATCTATACAAAGAGTACTAAAACACTAATTTGAAGGGACATATACACTCCTATATTCACTGCAGCATTCTTTACAATAACTAAGTTATGGAAATAATCTAAGTGCCCAGTAGCAGATGAGTAGATCAAGATGTGGCATATATACACAATGAAATACTACTCAGTTGTAACAAATGATGAAATCTTGCCCTTGGCCACAACATGTATGGAAATAGGGGAGTTTATGCTAAATGAAATAAATCAGATGGAGAAAGACAATTATTTCACTCATTTTTGTAGTATAGAGAAACATAGAAAAGGAACAGAGAAAATTATACCAAAGCAAGCCTTAGACATCTGACTGTAGAATTAAGGCTACCAAAGGGGAAGTGTGGGAGTGGGTAACAAAAGGAGAGGGGACCCAATGGGATTTTGTGGAACACAATGGGTACCTTTGAGAGTGAGTGTGGTCTGATAAAATACATCAAAAAAGCTGTGAACCAAGCCTCCCTGGTGGTGCAGGGGTTAAAGTCATCGCTGCCCAGCTATTGCCAGCCACTGCAGCAGCAGTTCAATCCCTGGCCAGGGAGCTTCCCACGTAGCACAGCAGACCTCTCCTGCCTTGCCCGCTGCTCCCCTCAGCAGTGTTTTTCAGTAGATTTGCCTGCTTAGCTCCTCACTCTGTCTCTGGTGAATCCTCCCACTTCCGGCCTACACCCCAGTTCTTGTATGCATAAATAAATAAAAATAAATCTTTAAAAAAAAGCTATGAACCTATACCTCTGAACTGTATACAATGCTGTAAGCCAATGATACCTCAGTTAAAAAAATAAAGGATAATGGTGGAGGTGTATGAGTGTCTTGGAAGTGGGTGTGGTATGGTAACAACATCTGAAGGGGGTGATCTTGTACCTCTAAATCATATGCAATGTTGTAAACCACTGTTGCAGCAATACCATAAAATTAAAAATTAATGTAATAAAGTTATCTGAAATAACCTACTTCTAAGCTTTTTCCAAACATTCCAAACATTGTTCACATAATCACTGCTCTGTTGATAATGGGAAAAAATGTAAAACTTTTTATTCATGATCCACTACCTTTATAAGATTGCATGTCAAAATGCAGGTGATTCTGAATATGCAAAACTCTATTCCAAGAACTGACTACAGAAATATTTCACAGAGAAATAACAAGAGTGAAGTGTTTTCAGTGCTGAAGAACAAATTACCAGAAGGGCTACCTTGTAGGAGGCTATTTAACTGTACTATGTAGTTCTGATCATTGCCATTTTCAGAAATGTCAATTTGCTAATTTCATGCAATTAGGAGTGGAAGATGTCTGCCAAGTCTTTGATAATTAGTATTTTCCAACCAAGAAAAGGCACATTTCCTTTCATTTGGATAAAAGTTACTGCCTACCTTCCATCATTACTTTGTGGGCATTTTTGTCAAAGCCCTAATTTCCACTTACATTTACTGTTACACATTGTAAACCTTAATTTCTAGGGGTTCTCTTCAATCCTTCAATGTCAATTTTCAAATAAATTTCAGATGTGGAGACCAAAAAATATATATAGATGTGGAAAGTGCACGATTTTAATTAGATTGCCATCCTAGAATATTTAAGTTAGGGACTGCTTTGGGTGAAATACCTATTTTTTCTGAAGATTTAGGATAAAAAAGCCCATCTTCAGGCTTGGTTTGCAGTTTACTTCTTCAAAAGTCATTTTAATGATAAAAAGCGTACCTTTATACACGTCCCCAATTTTTTTTTTTAAAGATTCATTTATTTATACATACAAGCTGTGGTACAGGCCAGAGGCGTGGGATGGCGAGAAGGTTCACCAGAGACAGAATGGGAAGCAGAACAGGCAGACAGACAGAAATGCACTGCTGAGGGAGCAGCAGGCGAGGCAGGAGAGGTCTGCCGCGCCATGTGGGAATCTCCCTAGCCAAGCTTCAAACTCGTGCTGCCTCTGCCAACAGCTCCACAGCACAGCGCTTAACCGCTGCGCCAGCAGGGAGGCCCCACGTCCCCAATTTTTAGCAAATTCATATCCTGTTTGAAATTTCACATAGCAGCATTTTATCAATATTTTACATTTCATACCTCAACATGTGCTCACACTTTCCTTACCCACTACAAAAGCTCCAGCATCAAAACACTATCACCTCTCCCCTATACCATCTTCCCCAAACTTATGTAATTTTTTAAATGAATGTCAAATCAATAAACATTTGATGGATGAAAGAAAAAAAATATCAAAAATAAAGTAATTTAAACAACAACAACAGACTTTAAATAAATTTAATTCCAGAAACAGTGAAGGTATGAGAATAGGACCTGATTTGTTAAAATGGCCAAATCTTTAACAGCAAAGAACAAAAATAAACAAATAGATCTTTATGTAACTTTAAAATTTATAAAAATTTAAAAGTATGTCACCTTATCTCAAAATAATCCAATTAGATAAGAAAAGAATAGTTTCATTTTTCCACATGATTTTTGGAAACTAACAACATGAACAAGCTCAAGGAGCTTGGAATGACAAAATGCAGACATGGTAATATTTCCAGAACTTTCTATCTGTGTCCCTAACAAGAACTGCACTGACATCAATACATGGAAAGTCTAACCAAGGCACTATAGGCTGTGAACTAGCCTGGTCAACAACTATAGGCAGAATCTAATTGGGAAATTATCCCAGCTGACTTCTTCGAATGTCACAAAGGAAAGTATCAGTCTATGGTTCCCAATGCTTTTCAAACAGACTACATGATGAGGTTCTTTTTGGTCTATATCAAAGAATAAAATTAAGGTCAATCTGGTTAGTTTTAACACACACATTTCTGAGGCTTGTTGCCCCCTCATTTCAATACATTATCACTTAAAAATTGTTCTGTTAGTAGGTCGCAAATTTTTGGTATTTGTTTGGATTTGGTTTTTAACCCAAATATGAAATTAACTGGTTCAACATTCAAATAAACTGGTCCCAGAAATTAGGGAATTTCTAAGCTAGCCCAACACTCTCTTCAGAGGAAAAGAAACAAATGGAGTAAAATTAAATGATGTAGCCTTGGTGTTTTATGGTTAAACTAGACCAACATGGAGTGAATCCTTCCTCTGGAACTACCTGTGTACCATTAATGCATGTGATTAACACTGGGCATAGTTGCTGCTCTCTACTACCCTTTGAACATATTGTTGCCTATTCCTAGCCGTGTACTTTTGTTCATACAGTGTATATATTTTTATTTATTTGCTTTTTATTATTTATTGAGGTAACATTGGTTTACAATATTTTTATATAATTAAGAAATATAGGATCACCCCCTTCAGGTGCTGTTTTTTTAAAAGATTTATTTTTGCATACAAGAACTGCAGTGTAGAACAGAGGTGGGGGGCGGTGACAGGATTCACCAGAGACAAAGTGGGGAGCAGAACATGCGGATTGAGTGAAATATACTGGACCTCCCTGCGGGTGCAACGGCTTAAACACAGAGCTGTGGAGCTGTTGGCAGCTGCGGAGTGAGTTCCATGTCCAGCTGGGGAGCTTCCCACATGGCCCTGCAGACCTCTTCTGCCTCGCCCGCTGCTCCCCTCAGCAGTGTATTTTGGTTGATCTGCCTGTTGCTCCCCACTCTGTCTCTGGTGAACCCTCTCACTGCCCCATACCTCTGGCCTGCACCCCAGCTTGTATGAAAAAATAAATCTTAAAAAAAAAAATACACTGCTGTGGAGAGCAGCAGGCGAGGCATGAGAGGTCTCCTGTGCATGTGGGTTAGCTCCCTGGCAGGGGATCAAACTCCTGTTGCAGTGGCTTGATAGCCCCGTGTCGTTAACCCTTGTGCCACCAGGGAGGTCTCCCCCCCCCCCGCCCCCGCCCCCATTCAGGTGTTGTTACCACACCACACCCACCACCAAAGCACTCTAGTCCTCCACTGGAGCCCATTGTGCTTCCTTCCCATCTCATTGTCTCTCCTCATCCACCCACTCTGGTCCATTGCCTCATTTCTTTGTACTTGCTTTCTAACAGTATCTTAAAGCATTCTCATTACTCCCTCCTCTATACTATTTATCCTAACTACACCAGATAACAATGAACCCTTCATCCAAACTCTTTCTATATAAACTAGTTATGTATAATCTTAAATTTGTTTTCTTTCTACTCTATAAATTCTAGGTAAGCAGGGTCAAAAGACTGGTCATCAGAACTTTTTTCTTACTGTTTTACACACAGGAAGTCACTTTTTAGTTGATTCTTTTTGAAACTATAGTCTGCCCTGCTGTTCCCTGGTGAAAAGTTCAAGATCTTGGCTTTAAGACCTTTTGTTATGTTTTGAAACCATCATCTCTTCACATCCTGCTGTCTTTGTTAAGCATTCTTATTGTTCCTCAGAGGATTTGGATACAACTGGCAATAATAGTGACAATCTTCTTTTTCATTCCTGGTTAGCTGCCAAAATTGTAGAGCTGAATGCTACTCTCATATATCATCCCCATAGTCTCCACCTCAACGTGGTTCTTACTGTCTTCTGTGTCTTTATTTGTGAGGAAAATTTTTTCACTCTGTTTCTGAAAAATTGCAGTTTCTTTCCCACCTGTGACTTATCTCCTGATAACAGTTTCTTTGCATTAAATATATTTCTAGAGAGGAGGGATCAATTTTAAACCTTCACATGGAGAGACAGTTCCTCATTTATGGATTAGTATTGTCAAAAAAACAGCAAACAAGTAAACAATCCTGAATCTGGCTAAGCTTCAATATGTAACTCATTTTCCAAGAAACAAAATGGTCAAAGGAACATGCTAAAATCTACTAGAGAAATTAATTCAACAAAATCCAGATTTCTTCAATAAATAAACTGCAAGAGAAAAATGAAACAATTTGGGTAAGATTATAATTTAAAAGAGGGGCCTCCCCGGTGGCGCAGCGGTTAAGCGCTGCGCTGTGGAGCTGTCGGCAGCGACGACGCGAGTTCGACGCCCGGCCGGGGAGAATCCCACATGGCATGGCAGACCTCTCCTGCCTCGCCCGCTGCTCCCCTCAGCAGTGTATTTCTGATCTGCCTGTTCTGCTCCCCGCTCCGTCTCTGGTGAACCCTCTCGCCGCCCCACGCCTCTGGCCTGTACCCCAGCTTGTATGTATAAATAAAAAATAAAATAATCTTATAATTTAAAAGACACTTAACAGCTGTGACAAGTACTCCACTTTTGCAAATTTTAAAAATATCAGGCTTTGTCTTTTTAGTCAACATCATATCTTTAGAATCAGAATTCCCTGAGTTAAAATATACTCAGTTACTATCTGGACAACTGGGCCCTCTAATTTATCAACCCTCAGTATTTATTCCTTCATCTGAAAATGCTGAGAATGATGATGTAGACTGAGAGAAATTTTATAAAGCTAAGGATTACCTTGTGGTGATTAGAAAGTGTATTTCTATTTTCTTATTTGAAAGAAAACTAATTTTCAAAAAGTATAAAAGCTTGCAGGATGAAACAGAAACATTATTCTATCTAAAGTTTTTTTTAAAAAACAAGTTTTTAAATAATCTTAATTCCAGTATTTATGTATGCCTTTATTAACCATATATGGTTTTAACTAAATCATTCTTACTGATACTGGTGGAATTTATAACAATTCATGACATCAAAAATAAATATTAGGCATTTCTAATGAGATCAATTAGAAACAAAGTCACAAAGATATGATTCCATGTCTTTTCTTATAATCTTTAGTAAAAAGTTTAAGTACTGTAAAGTAAATCTGCTAATTAATAGAATATAATTGATTTAACCTCTGAAGTAGCTTGTAGCTGCTAAATAATGATCTTCCCAGGGACATCTAATATCTGTGGCTATTCTGTAGAAAAAAAAACAAATTTATGTTCACACTTGTCATTAGAATTCGAAATAAATCTAAGTAAGTGTGTAGATAATTGCATTTCCCAAAGATGCCATTGCCTCATATCTCCCATCTTAAACCTATATGCTCTTATTCAACACAAATAGTCCCAAATCTATTAAAAGATGGAGACAAATTCCCTTCCCTTTGAGTCTGGCATGTCTTATGCCTCTATAACCTAATATACTGTGGTAGAAATGATACAGCATGACTTTTGGTCAGAAGAGTTTGTCCAGCTGCGGCCCAATTCTTCTGGGGCCTTTACTCTGGGGGACAGCTAGGGGCCATATAAGAAGTCTGTCTATGCTGAACATCACCAGGACAGAGAGGCCACCTGAGGTACTCCAGATGACCCAATCACTGAACCCACAGGTGACAGCATCACCAACTACATGTCTTGAGAATGAGCCATCTCACTGAGGAAAGTCTCAATACCCGACCCCAGTCAATACCCGAGACCCCACTGAGAACAGTCCTTCTGAGTTCTGCTCAATTTTCCCACACCTTAAATCATGAGCAAAATAAAATTATTTTTAAGTTGCTAAATGTTGAGGTTATTTTTATTCAACAATAGGAAGAGTGGTTTCCTAATTTATTTTTCAATGAAGAAAGTCATTCATGTAATTACAGATTTCCCATTAAAATGCGATTACTTCTGAATCTAGTCTGAATTATGTATTTGCCATTCCCCTCAGCCTACCCCCCGACTCCAGCCATGTTCCATAAAAGGAACTTTATCTCCTTGAAAACAGGGCTCTTAAAAAAAAATTCTACTTATGATGTTGTCAGAAAATAATTTCTGAAATAAAGGCTAATAAGAATGGGACTGTTTTTCACTTGGCTCAGTGATAAGCAGCATCGTTTTGCTAGCAAATGTCAGGATCTGGTAAACATCATGCTGGACAAAGTCCAGGTTGTCCTAAAAGGTCATGTTATTTCTCCTGCTCTGTGGCAGGGGTCCAAACTTCAAGATGTATTCTTGTCAATTTCCAAAAGTTTTTTTTTTTTTTTTATAATTCTGTCTTCAATTGAATAATTAAGACAGTGGTGATACACTTCAGATTTTGGCACATGACCAAAATAATAAGTAGCTTTCTCAGCCCCACCAAAAAACCTTGTTTCCTTCTTTTCCTCCACACTGGCAACTTGACTATGATAGTAGTTGGATTGAGTTCTAGGAACAGATTATATATATGTGTGTGTATATATACACACATACACAAACATATATACATACATACACATATCTATATATGATTACTATAGTATAATCAAGGCAAATATAGATTACAGTGAAAGCACAGAAGTAGACAAGCTGTAGAAGTTATCTCTATGAATCTGCAGACTAAGTCAAGGGTTATTTGAATCAAGTGTTAAATGTAGCTCATATAGGACTTTCTCCTGGTATCAAGGGGTTGAATTGATCTTTATCCTTATTTTCAAGCAAATAATCTTCTTGTTACAATTTTGAAGGAGAAAGTTCAAGAATAGAGGGTCTCCTACTTTTCCTTTTACCCACGGAATTAATATTCAGCTAACCTATTCCCATCCTGTCCTCTGGAGCCAAGGGTGATCTTCCAGAAAAGAATGTATCACAGCTGTGGTTTAACCAAATACCTTGATCCCACACAGCTGCCTCTCTCTTCCTCCTGGGACTGAGAAGGAAACCTGGGATCTGTTGGCTCACTCACAGTCAGGGTAAAGAGACAGATGCTTCCTTTGACTTTCTCTGACTTCTCTCTTCCTCCTCATTTTTAACCCCTTAAGTCAGGAGCTTTGGTTATCTGGGACACTTCTGATAAACAGCATTAGTCTTGCTTCATATGAAGATTGTCACACTCCACCTATATCCAATACTAATTTAGGCAACCAACTAGCACATGCTCTCTGCACAGTCCCCTTCCTGCACCATGTCTTACAGGTGCTCTTATGATAGATTTGAAATTTCAAGTGAGAATCACCTTTGTCACTGTTGCTGCAGAGCTGGAGATAAACTATGCAAACAATACAACTTCCAACATTCTCTCTCTCCCTCTACAAAATAGCCCTAATTTATTTTTGTTTAATATCATGGAAGAGGTGTATTATCAAGGGTTCATTTACCTTGTATATAAGTTTTGCTTCAGAAAATCAGCTTCCCCAGTCAAAAGAAAGCTGTGCTATGGTATATCCCAATTGGTACCCATTCACATTTTTTTTTATCAGTTTTACCAAAGTAAAATGATTATAAAGAAGAAAACTCTATGCAATTTAAAGGCTTATTCTTTTTTCCTGGGTTTAAAATTCAAAATAGCCTTTGCATTATGAGGTACATTTTAGGAACCAGTTACTTGTAATGCTTTCCATGGCAAAATTAAATGTTACATCTTCTGGCATTCTCTCTTGAGGGTTAAGTACGTGATTTGTAAATCATTTATGAACATAAAATGGCCAAATTCTTCATTGCTCTCCACTTGACCACAGTAATTTTGTTCAAACGGAGGGTGTTTGAAGAATGCTGAGTTTCTTGATAATTATTTAATTTTGAATTTTGCTTATTTACATATGGAGGTAATTTGGTCCACTTTGGTATGGAGGGAAAAGAAGGCACTATTTTGTATCCAACTTGATAAGACCAATACTTATTAGAGATTTTCAACCTTAGAGAAAAATGAAAGAACATATCAGAAATAGTCTCATGTTGTTAATCGACTTGGTCTAAAACAGTAAGCTAAATATAACAGCTACTATGATAAGCATTCTTACAATTTTTTTTCTTACAAAATTAAGTTAGATATATTCCCATTTGTTGAGTGAAGAATCAGATATTGAAAGTTATGAAGTTACAGGTAGTAAGCAGTAAAGCATCACTTGAGAGGTTTCAAACTGCAAAACCCAATTTATTTACAGTATTAAACAACTTTAAAAGGTATTTCCACTCTTTTGAAACTCATTTGTATGAAATGCCTCAAAAGCTATTATCGCAGTTTGGAAGAATAATAAAAAAAAATGTTTATGCTTATATCATCTGTCAGGGCGGATGAACCTACAAGCAATGAAATGAAAGTCAGTAGTAAATAATGTTATTTTATGACACTGTATCCAAAGGTGAATAGATAAACCAAAGCATAAACAAGCAATGGGGATGATCTTCCTTCAAGACACAAGCACATAAAACAAAGTATCAAATCCTAGGATCAAGTTAGGATATTTTGAAAAGGTCTGACAAGAATGAGTTACATTATGGGCTTGTTATTTTAAGATAATTCTGATCCTTGAGTTTGCTCACCCTGCATGTATTTTTATATTGTTATTTTTAAAATAAATGCTATAATTAAGAGTGAATTGTTTCATGGTTTAAGAGGAGATAGAAAGAGAGAAGATACAGGCCTCATAAAATTTTGGTTCAAATTACAAGTTAAATTACAAGTTCAGCCAAACAATGTGGACTTTATCTGTGGAGAATTAATTACATTCTTGGATGCTAAAATACATGTTTACTTTCTCAATCCCCTATGCTCTAGGAGAACATTACAATAGTATCTGGTAATTTAGGAGTAGGGACCAATACTATCAATTATCTTCCCAAAGGTCTCAGTAATTACTAATTTAATAGCATTTTTTACTTCTTAGCTTTGAAAGAACAATTTGAGAATTTGATGTTTAACATTATCAGAAATAGTTCTTTTCCTTTTAAAAGATTTTTTTTAAGATTTATTTATTTATGCATACAAGCTGGGGTACAGGTCAGAGGCGTGGGGCAGCGAGAGGGTTCACCAGAGACAGAGTGGGGAGCAGAACAGGCAGATCAACAGAAATACATTGCTGAGGGGAGCAGTGGGGAAGGCAGGAGAGGTCTGCCGCACCATATGGGAATCTCCCTGGCCTGGCATCGAACTCACGTTGCCACTGCCAACAGCTCCACAGCACAGTGCTTAACCTCTGTGCCACCAGGGAGGCCCCAGAATTTGTTCTTAATGGCAAAAATTGTCAGAAATTTTAATAAGACATTGTTTGAAAGTTGCTGTTAGAGTAGATCTTAAAAGTTTTCATCACAAGAAAAAATGTTATCTATGTAAGATGGCAGCTATTATGTAGACTTCTTGTATCATTTTGCAGTGCACACAAATATTGAAGCATTACTGTGTACACCTGAAACTGACATTAAGTCCTATGTCACTTATATCTGAGTAAAAAAATGGATAAACCATTTAAAAAGAGATGCTCATCTGAAACATCGTTTAGACAATGAGATGACAGAGGACTGAGGCCTTTCAACTCTGTAGCTCCTCTGTGCCCACCGCAAGCCCTTGCAAAGATCATCCTTAAGAGGACATTTGCCTGTGATACAGAAAAGCATTCACATTTTTCAGCTAAAAGTACAATTCATTTTTTAAAAATTATAGTAATTCAAGCTTCATGTTCAGTTCAGATCACTATAGAACTTAAAATAAGAACATAAAATAAAATGCATGGCCTTTCTATGAATATGTTTGCTTATTTCTTCTTCATCTTTTTCTCCTTGTCTTCCATCTTCTACTTTAAATACTCATCATTAGAGAGCATTATCGAACATCTGCCATGTCTGAGACGTCGCACATATAACCTGATCTATAAATGAGATGGTCATTAGACTTAAGATGAAAATGTCAAGGTGCTGACAGCTTCCCAAGATCCTGAAGTGACCAGAAGTTAGATAATGATTGCAAATGTGAAAGAGGGTTCAATTTTAAGGCAAGTGCATTGGTCTTCCTTTTAAGGAAGGTATTTTATATTTTAAAACTATCTGTTCAAAAACTTGACAATATATTTAAATATCTGTGAATTAATAAAGAGTAAAAGTAACTTTGATGAACCCACAGTTCACTGGAACGTGCTTCTCTTAGTTAAATATGGTTTCCCCAAACAAATCATTATTTTAGGCTATGCGACTTCTTTCATAGAGAAGTCGGTAAGCATATTTGCAATAAAGGAAGACTGTAAAATCTGAACTTTTAGAAATAAGATAACACACAGAGAATATGCTCACCAAACCATATTACAAAACCAACCATGACTACAAAATTGTATCATGATGACCATATAAATATACTTGGTATTTCCTGAGAATTTACTCTTCTGGTTAGTTTGGGTAATAGATTTGGGCTTTTCTTATGCCAGCCGGTTGGAAAACTGCCCTCCCCCCATGCTTTCATCAGTCAAATATTAGGAATTATTTATCACGCAAACAAAAGTAAAACTATATTTATGCAAAATCAAAATTTTAGTGAACTAGCTGGACAAGTTTCCTTTCCTTAAAAAGTATCAATTCTTCATTGTTGCTAATACACATGGTAGGAGTAGTCATGAATCCTTTGAACTTTGTTCTCAGAGGCAAAGTGAAGTTTAACTTTCATCACAATTTTTAAGAACTTGGTCATTTTTGTAAATTTAGAAAAGTTTAGTACTAGTATAGCTATAAATGATGATTCCTCCGTTTAGATTTTTTCAACACCATTAATTTCCTTCCCAAAGAAATAATGTAGGTGATCTTTAGATGCTTATAAAATTTCTCTATAATTTGTTAGTAATTTAATCCCACCTGTAGTGAATATATAATTCAAAAAAGAATGATCCCCATCAGTAGAATATAGGATCCATAAGGACAGAGACCATATTTGTGCTCCCCAGCCATTTCTCCTCAGGGCTCAGGAACAGATCTGACCCATTGTGGGTTCTTAGCATACTTGCTGAAATAATGAATGAATGAATGAATGAATGAATCTAGTGGAATTATCCTATGGCCACTGCAAAGCAATTCTGTATACTTTTTCCCCCCAATTTTAAGGGTCAGCATTGAAAAACTACCCTAATGTGTTAATTTTTCAGTTGTTACCATTTAAATTTTTTGTTTGTTTGGTGGGTACTATATGTAGCTTATTCCAACTGTAGGAATTAGTGGCATTGTTTTCTGTAAAACAATGCTAGAAATGATGTTCTGAATAAACATAAAACTTCTGAAATAAGTACCTTATTATACTGTGGGGTTTCCTCCATAAAGAAATGCATCAGGACAAAATCATCCTGTGAAAATTTTTCCTTTTTTTTTTTTTTTCACCCCCAAAGAGAAAAGGTACCAGAAGAAAGGAGGAATGTGAATCAGCTGCCATGTAAACTGAATTCATTCCCCTCTGGCCCATCTGCTGAATTTATCTTCTGAATGTATTGCGCTTATAATTCCCAGGACAAATTTTTCTTGAAAGATAAATCAAACTGCATTTACAATGTTAAGCAAAAGATACATTCTTCGTGATTACATTGAATAGTCATACCCTCCTTATAAAAATTTCCTTTAAAACTATCTATGAAGTTTACAAAATGCCAAAGGTAAAGGTCATCTGAAGACCCAGAGACAAAGGAAGGATTTGGTAGAGATGATTTTCTTGCTTTGAAAGTTTACTTGTTAAGCTTCTGGTAACGCAGCATCCTTTAAATTTAGTAATGTTTAAACTCTGTGATCTCTGCTAAATCAAGGGATGCAAGATTCCTAAGTTTCCTTAATATCTGAAATTCATGAAAGCAAATAATCTAATGAAATGTGGAATCATAGAGCAAAAGACATAGTTCTGTTCAAAATTTCCCTTGACAGAATGAGTTCCATGAAGCACAGAAAGAATTTTTTAAAAAGTGGTCTGTCCAGAACTGCAAAGTGATGGAGCCATTTTAAAAAAAGAAAGACTTCCACACCTCAAGCTATTTTTCTCCCTAGCCTACTCTGCTTCCTTTACTTCTCATTAGGTGGCACTGTCTCTCACATTTGGAAATGCAGAGATGAAACCTGAAAATACTAACCTCTCAGGGTAGACATCCCCATGTTAAAAAGCAAAACAAAACACAAGGTAGGCAAAGAGAGCCTGTACCCACTCACCCAAATCAGAACACTGGACCACTCGGAGGTGGCACTGGCAGCGGAAGGGACACATGGGCCCCGGGGGCTCTAGGTCAACCCCACCAGACGCGCGTTCATCGGGGCCTGTGCCAGAAGCCTCATCTTCTAGCATAAAGTCAAACAAGCCTCCCTGTTGAAAAGGTCCAGCCCAGGAAACTTGTGCAAGCAGGAGGAAGATGATAGTTGCCTTCATGTTTTATCTCATGTAGTTTTACAATCAGGGAACCTGGGAAAGAAACAAAAATTTGTAAGAGTAGTATCACTTTCCCTCATGTTTCTTATTTAACACTATGGAGGTAGCATAGAGAAAACAGAAAAATAGATATTTTGCTTCTTGTTAGGAAGCAGAGCAGTGGAAATATATTTGAAAGGGGGAAAGGCACATTAGTGACTCAGTTGCACACTAGTGAACACTTATTTCAATAGCATTTAAAGCTGCTTATTTGAATTTTGGGTTTGAATTAAGAAAATACACATTTGAATATACATATTTGCAAAATGATGATGACGATCAATCATGTTGGAATTTTCAGTTCTCAAAGAACACAAACCATGCCACAGCCAATACATTTGTGTGGACACGTGAAAAATCTCCAATTCCTGCTTCAGAAATATCTCTGAAAGCCAACCTCATATTTCCATCTCATCATATTTATCTTGGTGCAGGCCCTTCTCATCACCCTCTGAATTTTGGCAAGAGGGTCCAAATGGCATTCGCTTCAAATACTTTGTCTAAACCAGCCCATCTCCCACTCTGCTTCCCAAGTCTAAAGAGTAAACCTTAATGTGTTAATCTTCTACTGGTCTTTGTTGACTCCCCATGGTTTGCCAATAAGGTCCTCCTTTGTCCTGCAAGTAAGATCACTAATAATGTGGTGCCAAATGATATTCTAGCCACATTTCTCTAGCTAGATTTATCTCCTTTTCACTCCATTCCCAGTTGTTACCCTTAACCTGGACACTCAAATCTACAGCCATTTAAAATACCTACCTTTTAAGAGCGTTGTAAGGATCAAAGGTGATAATTGGCTTCCCTTGTCTATTCCTTGGTTCATCCAGGCAGAATGCTGCTTTCTCCCTGTCTGTGCTCTCAAAGCACATTGCTCTTACTTCTTTTAAAGAACTTATCACATTATATTATGATTTGCTTTGCGTGCTGGCTCTCCCTCCCCCCTTCCCAGAAGATGTGTCCTTTCAGGGTGTGTCCTATTATTCTTTGTTCTGTACTCCAGCCTTACACAATATTACGCACAAAATGACTCAACTGACCATAAGTTTATTAATAATACAAGTTACCCAATTTGTTCCACGCAACCAATCTAATTTTTTTAAACACAAAATAATCTTTTTTTCAATATTAAATTTTTAGTAGTAGATATCAAATTGAAAACCTCAACTTGGTATAATTCAATTTTTTAAATAAATTTTAGCGAGTTTCTCAAACTAATTACCCTTAATAAACTGTAAACATAGACAGAAAACACTGAAACTTTTATATGACATGTTACTTTGTTTTACCAGTAGGGCTAATTTGTGAACAAAGTAGTTTTGACAAATTCACCCACTATTTATCCCTTAATTCAATATGCACTTACAGATATGTACATTTATGTTGTTGACTTAGTTGCTTAGTTGACTGAAGTAACTAAGAAAATCTGAATAAGGAAAAGATCATACGGAGAACAAGCAGTCTATTTTTGAGTTGCTATATTTTGAAACCCCACTGAGACTGTTCTAAGTATAACCGACACATATTGTCCATATTATCTTTAGTTTCATCATCTTTACTTTGAATTGTATGCTTATAAGAATACCTATTGAAGCGGCACATTCACAACTAGAATTAAAGAGCTGTTTGGAGTCATATGCAATTGTAGCATATTAAAAAATAAAGTACCCATTAGAATACTCAGAAGAAAATATCTTTTATGTCCTAACCTTAGTGCATCTTTGGGTAAATTTTACCTAAGTTCACTTGCGAGGAAACAAATGTTTTTCAGTCTCTGACACTTTTGTTTTTAGTTTGTATTTATTCCTGAAGTATATCTAAGGCAGCACATATACAATACAAGCTTATGACTTTCCACTTTAAAATACAGCATGGAGATTATTATTCACACTTCCCCCTTAAGTTCAACATCAAGTTTTCTCTAGGAGCCCATTCCCACTCAGTTACAACTTTGCCCTTTAAAGGAGACCCTATTGTTCTGGCAGTGTTTCCTTGGATTGGATCTATGGGAGTGGTTTTCTGTCTGTTTCACATTAAAATGCAATGTTTATGGTTTACCACAAGTTTGCTAGCCTTGCATATTTAATGTCTTGTAATTTTAGAAAAAAATAAAGCAAAGTAATTGCAGATTTAATAAATAGCAACAAGAATTAATGCAGATGTTGCTTTTTGATCTTTTCACCAAAGCAGAAAATGTCTGGTTGCTTCCCTAATCCAAAAAAGCAAATGTTGAGCATTAATTCAGAGGAATATTATCATTTATCATTTATATTTGTTTAGTGAAAAATGGTGAAAATGGTGAGAATTCTCTACACAACATTGTTTTTGGTTAAAACTTGAAAACTTAAAGCAAATAGGCATCTTATAGCTTTCACTGCTTAATTTAAATCACTTTCTTGGTGTGTGTGTGTATGTGTGTGTGTGTGTGTGTGTGTGTGTGTGTGTGTGTGCATTTTAATCCTGATGTCCTGGGTGGGGGTGGAGGGGAATAATAACATGTCTAGGACCTTTCTACAAATTCCTCCATGAAATAGATCCTTTTAATTTAGTGTCATGATCCTTTAAGACCTAGTATCTTAAAATAATTAGTGCAGATGTTGATACTAATGATTTATTTAATCATTTCCTTCCTTCCTAAATAAGTCAGAAAAACAAACAAAAAACAGCAGTTGCCCATGTAGTAACCAAGGAAACTATTATTAAAATCTCATGCTTTTTAAATTCCATTAAAACTATTTTTAAATATTCTCAAAATATGACTTTTTTCCTAAATGCTAATTGCTAAGAATGATTAGCAATTTATTCAGTCCATTAAATTAACTATACCATTTAGATCAACATAACATTTGTACATCATTTATGCCTTTGCTATGACTTTTATCCCTTAGGAGGTAAGTAAAGATGTAATTAGAGAGCAAAATTAAAATCCCCCAGCACTAGGTGAATAACAAAACTTCCACAATAATAGAACTAATTTAATAATAAACAACAGTGACATCTAATCTTAAATAAGAGCTACTAGAGGTTCATTTGATTCTTTCTCTGGTCAAAGAGCAATTGGAAGAAAAAGCCACAGGTATTTACATCACTTTGAACCCATTTAACCAGTGGTCATGAAATCAGAACCCTGTCTTGAAATCGGAAGAAAAAATAACCTACACCCTGTTTTACAGTGAATGTAGCTGATAGTAAAAAGTTCATTTGCATTGAAAATACTGACAGGGTCTCTTTACATTTAGGAGTTATGGAGCTAACTGTAAGATTATCTCAATTAGGTCTTTAATAATCAGCATGAATATCTCAATGTTGATAACTTCTCTGGGTATAATTTTTATCCTTTTCTAGGTTGTAGAAATATACACTAGACCTCTATAACTAATCATCAGAGTTCACTTTGCTAAAGTTTTAAAAGTTCTTAAAATATACAAGAATTCAGGAGGGGAACACATTTTAAAATACATCATTCAACTAGGGATAGTATGCTCATTTAAAATACTTTTCCATAAACACTTCATAAAGTGCTAAACATTTTATTAGTACAAATACAAATTATGTCACTATAGATAATCACAGTGCTAAATTATAGTTTTCTTTTTATAAAACATCTTTGCAAGCACAGAAAGAGCTAAAACAATTCATTCAACCACTTAACCAAATATTTAAACGTCTGTTTTCAAGCAGTACTTGTTTAAAATGTTCCGTAAAGATTACTAAAAGTTTAGCATGATCGTTGTTTTTCTATTCTTTTTCTCACCAAAGAATTCCTTTTGCTCTCAACTTGAATGAAGTTTTATTAGTCTGTAGCAGAGTTCAGGACAATTATTGAAAACCATACCTTTTAATCCGGGGATTTGCCACAGGAGCCCTCAAAGCTGAGATGTAATTACACTAAATTCAGCCCAAGCAAAAGAGTTTGCAGGTGTGGAAAGGAGGAGGGGGTAGGTGCTGCTCTGTAACTGTCACTAGGTTGAAAACCTCCTGCTTCTACTCCATAGCACAGTTAAAAAATAAGGTTTCCCTCGATGAACACAATCCGGCTGACACCCACATTAGATCATATGGTAATGATATGTCTCTTGTATTGTAGCCAGAAACTTTATCGGCCTTTTCTTCTCCCCATTTGCTTTATTCCTTTTGCATCTGCTTAAAATTCTAAACTGCTTATGTAGTGGAGTGAAGCAACTTCAACTGAAATTTGTCTTTTTGTGTTGATTCAAGTCCCTAAAATATTGTAACTAAAGGGTTTGTCTCCCCACCCCCAGCCTCACTCCACCAGAGAAGGGGCGCTTCTCGTCTTGTTTATAAGTAACGTTTATTATAATTCTGAAATGACAGTTTTTCTTGCTTTCAAGGATGTATGAGTCCGGCAAATGGAATGAAATTAATCTTGTAGTTATTTTAAATGTGGTCTGTGAAAATAAGCAAGTAGGCTTATGTGAAAATACTCATTCGAATTCTTGCTTGCCTTGGGCTGTTTGTACAAGTTCAAGTACTATGCTGTGGGGGTTTCTATATACTTTCAATGTATTTCTAAAACATCCTGGAAGAAAGCCATGGTTTTTAAATGAAAAGCATGTCATTTATTACTCTCATTACTCATAATTTAAAATCTTTCATGTTCATCAATTGTTTTTGCTTTCTTTAAATAAGTAAAACACACAGATCCTAAAGTGGGTCACAATCTAATTTAGCCTATATGTGCAAAAGTTGATTTTCATAGACAACACTTTTATATAATCCAGCACTTTGAAAAGGCAATAGAGTTTATGACTTTCCAAATTTCAGTAAATAGAAAGTAAGAAAATGCAAACACAAGGAAAGATACTTATTTGGCCACTGGAAAAGTATTTCTGCGTTTTTTGTTTTGTTTTTTTTTTCCTCCAATTCCCTTGCTGGACGCTGCTAGTTCTATGTTTTGACTTGTATCTTTATGCAGTGGCCCCTAGGCTGTTACCAGGTGGAAACTTGAAATTAAGGCCTGTGAAACATGAGCCCATACCCCTCAGAGTTGCCCTTCTCCCATCCTCCACACGCCCTCTTTCCCTTCACTAGCATCTAAGTCCACAGTCCGACAGTAAATATTCTTTTGCCTTGATGAAACATAAAGGAATTGAATACTTAAGTCAGTATCTGGAGGAAAAAGAGTGTTCTCACCACACATTACCTTATTAACTAAGCCCCCTCATTTAAAACCTTACCATACTCCTCTATTATTAATTTAATTTAATGATCACATATCCAATTATTCTGATGGTTTAGAAAAAGAAAGGTTTATTTTCCCTGGACATTGGGGCACAAAGTCCAAGATCTTCTTACATGGAATTAGGTAATTTCTTCCTCTGAACTCCTCTTGTATGGCATTTATGTCTTTCTTATGACAAGTGATCTCTTCTGCATATCATGGCTATTGATTGTGTATGGCTTACCTTTAAGGAGAAAGCACATCATGTTCATATTTGTAGAGCCCCTGCACTCAGCACACTCATGGTTTATAATAAACTCGCAAGAAACACTTGATAAATGATGATATAAAGACAGTTCAGATCATTAATCAGGGACCACACCACAGTTATTGTTTGCTTTGGCCCTGATTTGCTCTTTGCAAAATCCAACCCTACTAAAAAAAGAAAGTGTATGTAAAGAATAATGGCAATAATTTTTCCAAAGAGAGAAAGACACTGAGAAAGAAAGTGAATAAGAAAATTCAAGAAAAGATGGGAGAAGTAGAACTGGAGAAGTGGAAGAAATACAAAGCTTACTTTTATTCAGTGGACTTATTTTAGTTAAGGCTCGTATCCTGGATCTTCCCTTTCATGAACTCAGACAGCTTATTTAACCTGAGTCTCACTTTCCATATCTATAATATAGGTAAAAAGTATTATCGAATGCATCATGTAGGAATGAAGATGAAACTTAGAGCGTGAGTCCAATAAATTGAGTTCTCCATAAATGCTAGTTTTTTTTTCATTTATATCATAACAATTGTTTGAGTTGAAAAAGAAAATCTTACTATCTCTATTTCACAGATGAGAAAACTACTCTAATTCATGTCCAAATTCACAGAGCTGGTAAGAAACACAACAGAAAGTAATCCCTAGGTCCTTTGGCACCTAATGTATACTACATTTTAAGAAATAGCAAATTCTTAAGATATATTTCATTATTAATTATCTTAATTATTCGGTGTCATAACTTTAGAGGCTAAAATACTGTGAGCAAGTTACAAATCTTTTTGAACTTTATGTTTGTGGAGGAACAGATACTTTTTTTTTTTTAAATTTTAGGATCAGGGCCTCCCTGGTGGCGCAGCGGATGAGCGCTGCGCTGTGGAGCTGTCCACGGCGCGCGATGCGGGTTCGACGCCCAGCCGGGGAGAATCCCACATGGCACGGCAGACCTCTCCTGCCTCGCCCGCTGCGCCCCTCAGCAGTGTATTTCTGATCTGCCTGTTCTGCTCCCCGCTCTGTCTCTGGTGAACCCTCTCGCCGCCCCCCGCCTCTGGCCTGTACCCCAGCTTGAATAAATAAATAAATAAAATTTTAGGATCAATCTTACCTCCCAAACCCCAAAGGTTTTACCAAATAACATCGTACTTAAGCTCTGTACTTTTAACAACAAATTAAACAGCATGGATCATTACATCCAGCTTTAGATACAAGAAACTAAGTCACAACAAAGTCATATGCAGTTCAAGTCCCAAAGAAGGCACTAGGTGACAGAACACAGACTCCAGATCTCTTGCAACATATTGGGAAATGGAACAATTTTGAAATTGGAAGCAGAGCTTGAGCAGAGACTGCTTAAACTCATCCTGGCTTGGAATGTTTGGAGGGCAGGTTTCCCCCAAACCTTGGCTGCATTATAGATATTTGAAATATTCAAATTCCAAATATATACCACAGTGGCTATTAAAACCGCTTAACCTGCGATTTCTACTGACAACCCATGAGCTAACAGGGTACCTATATTCTGCAAGTTGTTACAGTTCATTTCAAGGCTAGTCAATCTTTCTCACCAACATCAAATACAAGTGACTTAAACTCTACCTACATATTAAGTATATGAAGAATACCAGAACTTAAAAGGTCTCCTACTTACACCCTTTTATTTTCTAAGAGGTCTGGAAGCAAGTGATTATCATCACAAACCTGATGTGAATAGTTTATTCTTAAATTAACTCTTCAAAGTGAGGTCAGAGCCTGGAGAGGTTTCTGGCTCTTATTTTGCCTCCATAGACAGACTGTCTTCATTGACCAAGAAAGACCATTTGTGTGGAATTTAAAGGAGCCTGGAATTTGGGTAACTTGAATCAAAATGTGATAGTAAAAACTATTACCTTGGCCATCCTCTTTCTTTCCTCTACTCTGTTGACCCATCACTACCATGTTGGCCTTGTGCCTAGTCCAAGTAATTTCATTTCTTAATCTAGTTTGTATGCAGTTTAAAAAAGGTCAATACAACCCCTATGTTTACTGCAGCACTCTTTACAATAGCTAAGATATGGAAACAATCCAGATGCCCAAAAATAGATGACTGAGTCAAGAAGATGTGGTCTAAATACACAATGGAATACTATTCAGCAATCAAAAAGATAAACACATGCAATTTGCAGCAACATGGATGGAGCTAGAAGGAATCATGCTTAGCGAAATAAGCCAGAAAGACAAAGATATCGAATGGTTTCACTTATAGCAGAAACACAGAGGCACCATATAAGAGAGAGACATTTAGTGAGAGGGAGGATAAGGGCTCAAAAGGGGAGAAAAGAGCACAAGGGACTATGGTGATGGTTCATGGGTGAATCGGTAGTGGGTAACCTATGAGGAATAAACAATAATGTAAAAGATATAAATGATAATAAAAAAATAAATAAAAATGTCAATACATAAAGCATTTAGAACTGTGCCTGACACAACTCAAGTAATACCTAAGTGCTTGTGCCTCTGCTGCTCCATCTTGCGTGGTGGATGAGATTACAAGTCTACCCTTGGGCACTCCAGCCCAATAACCAGACTCTCCTAGCCCAGGGTATTTTCTGCCTGTGTGAGAAATCACCTAATCCATGAAATAGTTGGAAAAACAGCAACTCTGCAAGATAGATAAGTTCTGGCTTAGCTTCCAAGATCAGGAGAGGTTGGGCGCATTCAGGGAGGTGTGGTTGCAAGACTAAGCTCTAGTTTTAACTTAAACTTCTGCTTTGTATTTGTTAAAGAACTGCTTGGCTTTCTTTATGCATAATATTTTATTGGTTTCCACGTCCTGCTGAAATCCATGCATGAACTTTAAAGGACACAGAGACTCCAGATGTACTCTGAGCAATGAAGCAGAAGTAAGAATAGAGACAAGGATTGGGAAGCTATATGTTAAGATGAGTAATATGTACAAAATATGCACCAGTTCACTTTCATCCAGAGATATACATTTCCTGAATTCTCTGACTCTTTTCTTGAATGCTCAGAAACATCTCTTTTGTCACTGGCAGGGGATTTATTATCTTTTCTATAATAATGATCATTACTGGTCAACTTGCCAACATTTATAGAACAATCAGAGTTTATTATGAAAGGCTCATCCTTCTCTGCAAAATAGAGGTAATTTCCACTAAGCTATCAATCAGTTAATCAATTGTTAGCAAATATTGACTAAGGTACGACTTTGGAGGAAACAATACTAGGTCCTGTGGAAGATACCTAGAAACAAAAAGTATAAAATGAAAAGCATGTTTTTCAGGATGTTTACACTGCAATAAAGAGATAGTGTGATGTTTCACATATACATGATGTGTTTACATGTATTGTAGTTTATCATACAAAAACAATTTTAACACACATTATAATCATAATTCCTAGTCCAAGGAAAGTATAATGTAATTTGAAATAATTGCTTCAGCATGTCAAAGGCTGGGTTGGGGGACAGATCACTTTAAACAACAGTGGTTAGGTAAGTGTTTACAGAAAACAATATACAATTTGAGCTGAATCCTGAGGACTTAAAGAAATGTGAAAGTAGAGAAGTATAAACTTATTTTCTAATTTGTAATAAATAAATGAGTATAAAATTATTTATTTACTTTTATTGAGATCCCGTTGGATTATGATGCTATAATGATTTGAAGGTAAAGGATTACACCCTTCGAGATAAATTTTGAGACTGAGGGAACAGCACTATCAAAGCCTTGGCAGTGGAAAGGAAGAAACTAACAAAATCAGTGTGATTTAAGTGGACACTTCCTTTCAAAGAAGCCATGCGCTCTTTTATCAGCCTTGAATACCAGTAACTACCATGGAGTCTGGCATGTCTAAGTCACACAATAAATGGCTGTCTCATGTTTACAGTAAAAACTAAAGGGAGATAAGGAAGAGAGTTACGTCTGAATGTGGAAGGACTTGAAGATCTTTCACGGGACACTTACTTTACTTATTCCTCAATTCAGCAAATATCCATTTGGTGATTAATAGATGCCAATTTTACTGTGGTAGTAGCTCGATGTTATGAAAGGTATTTAATAAAATAATAATAGCATGATAAATGTTTTAGATTAGCAAATCAGATCTAGCAAGTATATACAGGATAATGAAAATAAAATCAAGGAAATCAGTTTAGAAAGTAATTGTTTTAGACTTGGTGATTAATATCTTAGTAATGGAGGATGAGTGGAACATGTGCACATATGGAAGAGCAAAAATATAACCCCAAAAATTAAAATGAGAAAAAAGAAAAAAAATAGTAACAAGAAGATAAGTATAGCAAATATAGGATCACTGATAAGGAGCTGATGTGACAGTAAAGATGAAAGTTTAGAGCACCTATTCTGTGCCAGCACTGTGATATGTTTCTATTAGTAGTAGTAGTAGTAGTATTGATATATAATTGACATATAACTCATTTGTTTCAGTGATATAACATGCAGGATATAAGACCTGTTGCCATACCCACCCCACAAAGTAGGCTCCTTTAGCAATACTGAATTTCATTTTCAAACCAAGAAAAATACCTAGGGCCTCCCTGGTGCCCTAGGGGTTGTCTCAGCACTATTACCATTGCAGCCTCAGTTTGAACCCCCGCCAGAGAGCTGACCCACATATGGCGCAGCAGACCTCTCCTACCTTGCCTGCTGCTCCCCTTAGCAGTTTATTTCAGTAGATCCACCTGTTCTGCTCCCCACTCTGTCTCTGGCGAATCCTCTCATCCCCTGCACCTCTGGCCTACACCCCAATACTTGATGCATAAGTAAAAAAAAGAAGAATACACTTATGTGAAGAGGAATGTTGAGACCAAGCACAAAATTAGAAAAAAAGAACAATGTGCAGTGTTGACTTATAGAAAGCAAAGACCCTTGTATGTGATTTCTTTAAACAAATATCACTTCTCTTCACTAGCTTTTCAGGGAGGTAGCTTAGAAGAATAGCTGAGCATGCAGACCTTGGGACCAGGTGCTCAGGTGTGATTCTTGACTCTCCCAGTGATTATCCACGTAACCTTAGGCATTTTCCCCATTGTGATAACATCTTATGTTGTTACATGAAGTATAATGAGCATAAAATGAGTCTGTATTTGGAAAAGATTTAGCATAGAAACTGTTATATAAAATAAGGTATCTAAGTTTATGTCAAGTTCTGAAAAATTCAGAATGGATTAAGGATTTTAAGAGATTTTTTTCTTCTTGCCTCTTACTCATATTCTAGCTTGAACGTTATGTCCTGTTTAGTTTGGAACACTGAAATGCAAATCATGTCTGTGTAGCGTGTATTTATTGCACAGCATCTATTTAGTCTGTAAACATTCTCCTTTCAGTTTACCCTGTATCCTAGGAAAAGTGAATGCTCTCCCACAGCATACAGCCCTCCAGAAGTTAACAAGGAAAACCAGTGAAAAGTTTTATTCTAATGTCTATACTGCAGATATGACTAAACTCAAACATTTTCTGAGATAGTTAAAGCCCCTTAATTTGATTCAAACTATTTCTTGAACAGCAATAATTCATCCCTTGGTAATTTGCCCAGTTGAGGCTGTTTCTTAAATATTTCATAAGATGATTTTTTTGATGCAGATTTATTTTAATATAATAATATAGTGAAACATGCCTTCCCATCTGAATCACTAGTAGTTTCTTCCTTTTTTTTTTTTTTGAAACAATCCTGTATTTTGAATAAATCACTTCAAATACTTGAGGAAATACCATTTTTAGAAATAATTTATGAGCCCATCTTTTGTAAGTGATGTCTGAACATATCACTTTAAAAAGCACAAAATCACCCATATGTGAGCTCACTTTATAATTATGAGTCTACAGGGACAACAAAAGAAAACTGAGGCCTGATTGCATTTGGGGTTTCAGGTTTAAATCAAAAGGTTGGCTTCTCATGAAGCATCTTCATTCCTGGAGGCCAGTTTCAATAACTTCCTGGCATTACTCATGGTCTGAAAAATACAAAATCCAACTAGAAACAGAGTATTTAATTTTTCCCACGGACAAAAACCACAGAAGTTTGTTATCAAAACAGTTCTTTACACAGTTGATCTGTTAAATTTCTGAATGGCAAGAATGTGACATACCTGTCTGAGGAGAAGAAAGCTGTGTAGTGAAAACTACTGAAAAGACTGAAGATTTTTGGTTTTTAATTTCATGTAGTTGCCGATCTTAGCAGCTGGCAATTAAAATGTGGTGGTACTAATATTATGTTAACAAGTACTTAATGATGCCACTGCAAATCAGATAGTTGCAAGGACTGTGGTTTTAGATATATTATTTATTGTGGTGAAAACTGGCATAACATAAATTTTGCCATTTTACATTTTAAGTATTCAATTTAGAGGCATGAAGCACATTTACAACGTTTTGCAACCATCACTACTAATCATTTCCAGTACATTTTCATCTTTCAAACAGAAACTCTGTTCCCTTAAGCAATAATTCCACGTTTCCTCTTCTCATTTCCCAGTAACGTCTGTTCTACTTTCTGTCAATCTGAATTGGCCTCTTCTAGATCACTCACATAGAGTCATACATTTTTAACATAGGAGAAAAATCAGCTTTCCATTTTTTTTTTTAATTTAAAAGGAAGAGAGTGGAATAAGAAGGAATCATCAGGAGCCTAAACCGTGTAGCTTCTAGGGAAAGGCTTCTCCTGGAAGGACAACCTGGCCTCAGTAAATAAGCACCAAAAGTGGAGCTTGAGCATTTGCCATGATTATATCAATGATGCGATTTGACTGGAGATATCTAAAGTCTTCATCAACATTAGTGTCAAACAATGCACAACAGTTAAAATAAACCAAGTTTTGGTAGAAAGTAATCAAGGCAACTTTATATTTGCTTGTTTATTTATTTTGTAGGGCTTAAACAATAGAAATTTATTTTCTCTCTAGGGCCTCCCTGGGAGCTCAGGGTTTAAGTCTCAGCACTATCAATCCCCAGCCAGGGAGCTGACCCACATAGCACAGCAGAACTCTCCTGTCTCACCTGCTGCTCCCCTCAGCAGTGTATTTCGATTGATCTGCCTGTTCTGCTCCCCACTCAGTCTCTGGGGAGTCTCTCAACCTCTGCATCTCTGACCTGCACCCCAGTTCTTATATGCAATAAATACATACGTATAAATGAAATATATCTTTAAAAATTAATTTTCTCACATTTCTGGAGGCCAGGAAGGCCAAGATTAAGTGCCAGCAAATTTGGTTTCTATGAGAGCGGTCTTCTACCTCATAGAGAGCTATGTCCTCACTTGGCCTTTCTTTGGTAAAAGTGCCTGTATAGAGAGTAAGTGAACTTGCTGCTATCTCTGCTTTCAAGGAGAAGGAACATTACTATTTATTTATTTTTAATTTTTAATTGAGGCAATATTGGATACTCCCATCAGACATTGCCGCCATGGTGCACCCACCAAATCAGCCATAGTCTGCCATCAAGGTCCATTTGCTTCCTTCCCTCTTTGTTCTTACCAGTCCCCCACTCCTTCCCCTCTCTAGATGCTTCAGTTCTATAGTCAGCTTCTAAGGATTAGTTTTTAAGCTTCTCTTTATCTGACCCTTGGTTTGTCTTCTCTATATTCCACATGTTAGTGATACCATCTAGTACTTATCTTCTCTGTTTGACTTATTTTACTTAGCATTATCCCTTCCAGTTTCATCTATGTTGCTTCAAATGGCATGAGTTTGCATTTTGACCACTCAGTAATATTCCACTGTGTATATATGCCACATCTTCTTCATCCACTCATTTGTTTTGGGAATATAGGTTGGTTCCTTAATTTGGTGATAGTAAATAGTGCTGTAATAAATGTGGGAGTGTAAGTTTCCTTTTGGATTAGTGTGATTTCATTTGTCAAGCAGATGCTTAGCAGTGGAGCTACTGGGTCATACGGCAGGTCCATTTTTAATGTGTGAGACATCCCATACTGCTTTCCATAAGTACTGGACTAATCTGCATTCTTACTGGCAGTGTAGGAGAGTTCCCTTTAGGAGGAGGAATCTTTAATATCACCAAATGTTTATTTACAAAATATCCATTAAGGATATAATCTGAAGACCAGCTAATGCATCTGGAATGGTGGTACTGACTCATTTCTCTACTCATTTCTCTAGAACCTACTGGTAACTAAGTTCTAATGAGATTTCTGTTTTGTAACAAAAAACAAAAAAACAAAAAAACCACAGAAAAAAGCGAACCTCTGGGTATATCTGACTATAAAATACAAGCTATACTAACTTGAAATAATCAAATAAAACCTTAATTTTGATCTATTTAGAAATCTTTTCTACAGCACCAAACTATTTTGGAAAAGTATTAAAGACAGTATCTTCCTTTAAGAATAACATCGATTTCTGTAAGTTGTTTTAAAATTTTCTTTTAAAATAGTGAAGTTATTGGAATATTGAAGTTAAAAATAACACTTAAATATTTTAATTCCAAGCTACAGGCATGGCATAAGTGTGTTGCAAGAATAATTTTAGAATACAAAAATCAGTACTGGACAAAAATTACCTTGGGTCAAGTAAAGTTATTTTCACTCATTGCTTTATTTTTAAGTAATCATTGGCCAAAACTTGTTTTTCTTTAAAGGAATAGCTATAAAACAATTTTGCCAGACACTTAACATTGCTATTCCAGAAATTAATTTCTTTAAGGCTTCATTATTCTCACATTCATGCATCTTAAGCCAAATTTATTGACAGTTACAAATTCCATGTACTATGGCTAACACTATCAGTGAGAAAAATGTTCCTTAATCACTCACATTATTTGATCTGATCACATATGGTTTCCTATCTTTTTCCTCTTGCTACAAATACATGTTTGTTGGTTTTACATGGCTGACAGGGAATGTTGAGAAATTCTCCAAATAAATGCTTCAGTGGGAGAGGCAGTTCATGAAAGTTTGCTGCTGCTGTAACAAAATCCTCAAATAGTGGGTATTGGATTTGGGATTTATAATGGAAGGCAAGAATACAAGTTTTAAAAAAATGGAAAAGAAAATAATATGAGGCTGAAAAAATGCAGTCCATGTTGCCTACTCACAGTAAAAATTGACAATTATATCAGCAAGATGGTTCCCAGGCAAAATGCTGAAACTTGGGTTAATTGCTTTTAGCAACATATAAATTACTAGAAAAAGATGTTCTTTTATGTCAATCAGACCTGTATAGAAATCACAGTCTCTCCACTTTGTTATAAATTGTGGGTAAGTTTCTCCCATTTGATTTGGTTTGTAAAAGCATGTTTAATGTAAGGATTGTCATCACTTCTACTTCTGAGGGTTATTTTGGGGCTTTCACATTTAGATAAGATATGCAATGTACTTCAGCAAACTTTCTCTGCTGCTGTAACAAAAACCTCGAATAGTGGGTATTGGATTTGGTTGGTACTGATTGCGAAAGGCAAGAAAACTAGTTAAAAAAAAAATGGAAAGAGAGTGGGGCCTCCCTGGTGGTGCAACAGGTTCAGCGCAGCACTGTGGGGCTGCCGGTAGCTGGGCAGGAGTTCAATGCCCTGCCCGGGAGATTCCCACATGGCACAGCAGACCTCTCCTGCCTTGCCCACTGCTCCCCTCAGCAGTGTATTTCGGTTGATCTGCTTGTTCTGCTCCCCACTCTGTCTCTAGTGAATCCCCCACACCTCTGGCCTACACCCCAGCTTGTATGCATAAATAAATAAATCTTTAAAAAAAGTGGAAAGAGAAATAATACAAGGCTAGAAAAATGCAGTCCATGTTATCCAAGTATAGTAAAAATTGACTGGTACATAGGCAAGATGGTTTCTAGGCAAAATGCTGAAACTCGAGTTAATTGCTTTTAGCAAGAGGAGCAATTGGACCCTCCTCTTGTTTGAAGCTGGCTGATGTCAGCCCATTTCCCTCTGTTGAGTTAATAGCAGAAATTGTGTCCATCTGAAAGGGCGCACACTTTTCTGAAGAGGGTTACTGCTATTCACCTCCATTATTCTGGTGCCATTTTCGACTATCAAAGGTGAAAAGTGGACTTGGACATGAAATGTACCAATTTTAATTATTTGCCTAAATTTATTTTGGAATATTCTAATGTCGAAACAAAGACAGTGCGAGCAACACACACCCTATAATCCACCCCCATGCAACATCTGAACTTTACATTACTGCTTTACATTATAGTCATTATACCTTCAACACACATATATTACAAGTGGTATAATATATATTACTTCATAGATTACAACTTGTGTTTTTATTAAAAGTGTGCAAACTTGGGCCTCCCTGGTGGCGCAGTGGTTGAGCGCTGCGCTGTGGAGCTGTTGGCAGCTCGCGATGCGAGTTCAATGCCCAGCCCGGGGAGAATCCCACATGGTGTGGCAGACCTCTCCTGCCTCGCCCGCTGCTCCCCTCAGCAGTGAATTTCTCATCTGCCTGTTCTGCTCCCCACTCTGTCTCTGGTGAACCCTCTCACTGCCCCACACCTCTGGCCTGTAACCCCAGCTTGTATGTATAAATAAATAAATCTTAAAAAAAAAAGTGTGCAAACTTTGTGTCTTAGAATACATCTCAAAAAAATGAGGAACAACAACTCTTCCACAAGTTTTGAGAGCATCAAGTGAAATAGTGCCTGGGGGCAGTTTAGATGCTGTTCAGGGTGTGGACCCAGGAGTGTAAATACAGATCAAATCCAGCTTTTAATTGGTTATTATCAAAGGGTGGTCTTTCCTCTGAGATTTCATTTAGATAGAAGGAAATTCATTAATTAAAAGATTCAAAACATGAAATTCAAACTGAAAGACCTAAAAATACCCCTATACTGATTTGGAGAGAATATGTCCTAGTCAGGAGAAAATTCATATTAAAAAATTTAGTTCTTCAGTAATAGCTGTAAATTTGTGAAAACATCTTCTATTTATCAATGCTAACTTTATTTACACTGTATGTGTTTTTTTTTTTTCCTGGAATGATTACTCAAAATTCTGTAAGCTAGTCTGTGGATGAATACATAAGAAAATATTTATCACTCATGACATAGACTCATTTCTGGGAATTTCCATTTCATAAAAGAGTGTGTTCCGGATGTGGTTTATAAGTTATTTCTCTTAGAAACATTGGTAGGAAAAGAAATCTCAGATCCTTAAATCTCAGATCCTTAAATCCTCAGATCCAGCAGCTCTCCTGCCTGCCTGTACAGGACTATGCAGGTGCCTCTCTTTTTCTTTCTCCTTTTCCTACTAATCTTGTCCTTTCAATTTTTCTTAAAGATTTTTTATGCATACAAGCTGGGGTACAGGCCAGAGGTGTGGGGAGGCAAGAAGGTTCACCAGAGACAGAGTGGGGAGCAGAACAGGCAGATCAATGAAAGTACACTGCTGAGGGGAGCAGCGGGCGGAGCAGCGGGCAAGGCAGGAGAGGTCTGCCAAGTCTCCTGGGATTCTCCCCTGCTGGGCACTGAACTTGAGTCACTGCTGCTGACAGCTCCACAGCAAGCACTTAAACACTGAGCAACCAGGGAGCCCCTAATCCTCTCCTTTTAAATGTAACAACAGTTACTCAACCTGCTAAAAATGGAATTTCCATAAGATCCACTTTTGGGAAATCTACCCAAAGGACACAAAACAACTAATCCAAAAGGATACATGCACTCGTATGTTCACTGCAGCACTGTTCACAATAGCAAAGGTATGGAAGCAACCCAGATGTCCAAAAATAAATGACTGGATCAAGAAGATGTGGTACATATATGCAATGGAATATTATTCAGCATTCAAAGAAGATAAATGTTAGGCTCAACCCACCCCTCCCTAACAATAAGGGCACTGTGAAGAATCTCAGCGAAGATGTGTGACCTTGGAAAGAAGCTCATGTCCCACTACCCAGACGGGCCGCTGCAGCCCGAATGCACCTGCAAGGCCACCAGCTCCAAATGGAGTTGCCCCCACCCTTGGAATTCCTTCACCCCGTATAAAAACCCGCCCCCGTGGTTGCTGGGTGCTACCTCCACAGACCCCCGCCTGGGATCCGTGAACCTCAGCCAAGAGTTGCTAATAAAGGCCTCTGTATCTTACATTCCTCTCTGCTTCGCTGCCTCTTCTATCGCTCGACCTTACAATAAACACATGCAATTTGCAGCGACATGGATGGAACTAGAGGAGATCATACTCAGTGAAATAAGCCAGAAAGAAAGAGAAAATTACTGAATGGTTTCACTTATAACAGGACTATAAGGACACCAAATAGGAGAGAGACACTCAGTGGGGGGGGGAGGGCAGGAGGGCTGCAGGGAGGGAGGGAAAGGGCACAAAATGGAGTAGAAAAGAACACAAGGGACCACAGAGATGGATCATGGGTGAATTGGTGGTGGGTTACCCAAGAGGAATAGAAAATGTAAAAAAATTAAAATAACAATAAAAAAACATATATCAAAAAAGAAATAAAAATAAAATTTAACACCAACAACAAAAAATCACCATTCCAGAACTCCACGTCTTATCTCAACACAAAGGCAGTGGCCTTTGAACTCTTTCTAAATTCTAGCATCCAGACACAAGAGAGGCAGAGGTGGTGAGAATTGGTGTGAGGAAGCAAATAAAATATTATTCAGAATTCTGCATAACTAAACCCCTTCTACCATCTAACTCTTAAGAAACAATGAAAAAATATAGCACAGATGAATCTTAGAATATGTTGCTATGGTCTACAGCCATACCTCCCTGAACGCACCTGATCTTGGAAGCTGAGCAGGGTCAGGTTGGTTAGTACTTGGATGGGAGAATAAATTGGTATGAATTCCTGTGAAGAGATCAAGGGATGATTGATATTATTTATAATTTTAAAGCTATCCCACTTGAAGCCCATGACACTGCATGTCCTCGGGTTGGAACGAGATTCCTTTTCCGGTGGAACCCAAATTAAGGTTTGATTTCTACCAAATGGGATGGCCATGAGGCAGGTCTATTACAGGACAGCTTACGTCCTCAAAGTCATAATTAATGTAAGCTATTGAGATGTTTTTACTAGTTTCTAAAATAGAACAACTTAGTCTTAATGCTGGATTTTTTCACCAAAAATGTTTTGGTTTAGTGCTAGATTAAAAGGTTGAGTTAAATGGACATGATACATTGTTTTGGAGCGTTTTGCTTCGGAGTAATCTGTATTTTTGTAACTAGTTCTTACTGACAGAGCCACAGAATGACTGTGTGGTTTAAAACTGTCGATGAAGCACAATGTGTTTTCATGAAAAGATATTATGAAAATGTGATTCCTTGCCAGGTTAGTCAATTTCTCCAAAAGTGGACATGTCACTGAGGTAAGAGGGTTCAAGCATTCATGTCTCACCATAATCTTCTATACATTACTTCTCAGGGTATACTAGTGACATATAACCCATCATATTCAAGATATCTTTCTTGCCATTCCTACAAACCATCTGGAATTCATGGCACTTACCTTCTAACCTAGCCCTTAGTTCTATACCTTTGATTCAGTCTTTGCTCATTTGGGTTCAGGGGGAGTGTGTGGTGTAGGGAAGAAGTATTTACCGTTAGAGTCATATTATTTCTCACTGTTACTATGACAAATTTCCACAAAGTGTGTGGCTTCCAATACAAATGTATCACTTATAGTTCTGGAGGTCAGAAATTTGAAATGGCTTGATTGATCTAAAATGAAGATAGCAGGACTGTGTTCCTTTCTATAGAGAGTAGAATCTGTTTTCTTGCCTTTCTCAGCCTCTGCAGTTTCTCTGTACTCTTTGACCCATAATCTCCTTCTATCGTCAAAGCAAGCAATAGCTGCTATAATCTTTCTCACAGCTCAACCCTATGAAACACTCTTCTGCCTCCCTCTTCCACATTCAAGTACCCTTGTAGTGACACTGGCCCACCAGGATAATCCACAATACTCTTCCAATTTAAAGATCATCTAATTAGCAATCTGAGTTCCATCTACTGCTTTAAAAAATTATTCATACATCCCAGATCTGGGGGTGGGAGGAGTGAGAGGATTCACCAGAGACAGAGAGAAGCAGAACAGGCAGATCTACTGAGATACACTACTGAGGGGAGCAGCGGGTGAGAGAGGAGAGGTCTGTTGTGCCATATGGGCAGTTCCCTGCCTGGGGCTCCAACTTGTGCTGCAGTGGCTGCTGACAGCTTCACAGTGCTGAGACTTAACCCCTTGTGCCACCAGAGAGGCCCTCCATTTACTGCTTTAATTGCCCATTGCCGTACAGACAACATAATCACCGGTTACCAACATTTAGACATGGACATCTTGGGGGCGAAGTGAGGTATTCTATCTACTGTGGAATCTAACTCAGATTTGAATCCTTGTTTCTCTGATCCTTAACTTGTCACATTTTCTGTTGAAGTCTTGGTTTCCTGAATAGAAAATCAGGGTATTTGTGTTTTTTAGTAGCAATAACCACCATTTATTAATCATTCTTTTTCTGGGAATGTGTTCAACTAGATGAAAGTAAATGAATTAAAGTTCACAAGTAGTGGGGAGTGCTTTTCAATTCATTCTACTTTTTTCCATTTTTACCCCAGAGCTGTGAATAGTAGCAATTATTGCTAAGTGGGTTTGACCTAAGCAGGCCTCAAATTTTCCTTGGGTTGGCTATCCTACATTAAAGTGGGGGTGGGAGTGGACAGAGAACAGATGGCATTACCAAACTCATTTAGCCATTCACCTAAGTCAAATCATCCAATTAGATTTTACTGGCCATAAGGCTGATATATTTATTCTATCACTTTATCTCCTTTATATAAAATGCTATTTTTGACTTCCTGAAAATTCAGTATCTCTTCTGTATATAAGATGTACAGCTAGGTATCAAACACAAATCCGATGAAAAGGCCTTATTCTTAATGGTTAATAGTCTCTGCTTAGATGCTACAGTTATTTTAAGGTTTAATTATTGTATAAGTCAATATTTCACACTTAATAGTTATTCAACAACTGTGAATTCCCTCCCAGTGCCTTGTGTATAAAAGGAGAATCAAGTAAACTAGACATGTTTTAATGTTCTTCAAGATTATTCTATTAATAAGCCCTCAAAGTGGACATCAAATAATTTTCAATCTAAAAATTTAGTGTTCATTCATTTATTGGTCCCTTCACTCACACATTCAATTATTTTTTCCTTTAAGAAAAAATATAAGGTAAATTAGTAAGACAGAATTTGGTCTTTTATGTGACATTCATGTGTCTAAGTCAACAATAGAATGAATTCATTTATGTCCTTATAATTCTCAGAATAAATCTCTCTTATTTTCTGATATAAAATAACTAAAGAAGATGAACTGCTAAACTTATAAGAAGTAACACCAAGTAGGCTTTGTAGTCATACAAATGAGCTCAACACAAATTCATTTTATCTTCTGATAGTAGCATACTTTGACCTAAGAATCAGTATCTGATATTACATCTTCTATAATATTGAGTAGTGAAGGTGAAATTTTACTGATTTAAAAAGAAGTATTTGTCGACAGTATTCTCGCTCACATTATTGGACTTTCCTAGAAAAGCGAGCTATTAACAATAACTAACGATAGATATTCACTGTTGCAGTTGATAAGTTTTACAGATCAGTACATATTGCTCAGGACATCAAAGGCAGGATGAGATCAGCTTGCCCCAAGGGATTAGTCTGCACAGCTATTGAGGGAAAACAGTGACAGATGTTGTATCACTCACTTTTGTTGCTGGGCAGATTTATCAGGCACTACACTACCATGTAGCTAATGCTAAAACCAGAATTTCCACGTGTAAAAAAAACACACTGTTGGTTTAAGATATATGAATACCTGCTGTATCATCTTATGCTGCAATAGTCAAATAATAATGTGGAAATTTTACCCTTTTGGAAAAATAATTTGGAAAGACAGCCTTGGTTTGATTTTCTCAACTACAAATTTTTCTAAGTGCTTTTATGCATAGACTCTTTCTATCCTTGCTTGAGGATGCCATGATTTGCAATGCAGGATCACATAATGATTAAGAGATTAAGCTTGGGAGGGAGAATACCAGAGCTTGACTTCTAATTCATCCGTTTGCAAGGCACAATCTTGAGCCAGTCATTCGACTTCTCTAAAATGTATCTGGAAAGAATATTTATTTATAAATCAGCTTTATCAGCCTCTGACAGTTATTATAAGCTTTATCTATTATTATTTAATGATTAAGCAGAAGCAACACATTGAAATTACTGATGTGAAAAGACTTTCATCAAGAGACTGTGCAAAGATGTGGCCAGGCAATAAAGAAACAGGAGTGGTGGGAATGGTGGGTCAGCTAAGGACCAGCACCAGTGGCAAGTGAGGGGAAAGGTGAGGTGCTGGTGTTATCGGAATCCAGGAAAGCTGTGGTCTCAGGAGCAGGTGGGGGCTCACTATGTAAGTGCTGTTGTGGCAAAAGCAGAGGAACACAACCACTGAGGTGATCCCAGCTTCTGGAGTGGGTGGCAAGCCAGATCAGTTCTCCCCAATTCTCCCCAGTTCTCCCCAGTTCTCATTTGTCGGACCAGTGGAAGATGGACACTAAGGAATCACCACAAAGGAATTGGTAGAAGTCAGTCCTCTGGGGCACAAGACAGAGCAGAGGTGGCAACCAGGCATTAAACCAACTTGGCATTAAGCTTAGCAGCAGCTCCTCATGTATGAACTGTGACCACGCAGGTGCGCTTGCCAAGCTGGCATTTGCTCTGTCCTGTCCAGCATGGCGCTGTAGCCCCATCCAGCCCTTTGCTCCTAACACCAGTTACTGTCTCGGTCTTGTGAGAGTCTTCTTGAAAAGGGGGCTCTTGAGGCCACAAGTCCACAAATTTTCCTGCAATGAAAGCATTCTTGGCCTGGCCTGGTGGTGGGAAATCATTGCCAAGGATGCTTTGATGTGAAGACATGTGGAAGGCCTGGATGGGATTCTCTTGGACCATTTCCAATATTGGCAACTCTGCGATGAGCAAGCAGGCAATAGCTCTGCTGTTCTCTTCCAAAGACATACCTTTCAGGTGTGCATAGTATTTAGCCTCTTTTTCTGGGTCTTTAACAAAAAGCTCTAAATAGAAGAGGGTGATTTGTTAAATGTAAACTAGTTGTCCTCTACATCAGGAAATTGAAAAAAAACAAAAACAAAACTGTCTTTCCTGTATTTTAAATTATTTCATCCACAAAAGTATTTCAGGGGGAATTAGATACTGGTATAATATGTATAATTAAACAGAAAACATGTTTTTAAATAAGATCTCTTTGCTATTACTTAGAAGTAGCTAAATATAATTTAAAGTACAAGGTTAATAAAAAAGACAGAGAAAAGTAAAGTGGACATAATATTGACAACAACAAAATAGCAAACCAGAAG
>PVIJ01001493.1:0-196424 GCA_004024925.1 Scalopus aquaticus | reverse complement strand
GGCTTTAGCTATGCGAGGTTTTTTGTGGTTCCATATGAATTTCATCAGTAGTCGATCTATTTCTTTGAAGAATGTCATTGAGATTTTTATTGGAATAGCATTGAATCTGTAAATTGCTTTTGGTAGTATTGCCATTTTGATAATGTTAATCCTTCCAATCCATGAGCAGGGGATGCCTTTCCATCTTCTTGTGTCTTCTATTTCTTTCAACAAAGTTTTGTAGTTTTCTTTGTGTAAGTCCTTTATATCTTTTGTTAGATTTATTCCTAGATATTTGAATTTTTTGGTTTCGATTTTGAAGGGGATGGATTTCTTAATTTCTTCTTCAGATTGGGTGTTTGCATATAGGAAGGCTACTGATCAATAGCAGGAGAATTTCTAATAGGACTGTTAGAATCCTGTTGCAGGCAGTGACATCACTTGGAACTACAATATGTGGATCAGAAAAGCTAAAAGTGGTCTCTGCTCTCAAGAAGCTCATGATCATATAGGAGATTCCTTAAGTGAGATGACCTCTGACTGGACTGTATGTCTACTTGGTGCTCAGAAAAAGGAAAGATTAGCATGAACTAGAAAGAAAAAAATGGTGACTCCCACCTGGATGGGTAGTGAAGAGCTGGTCCCTTAGATCTGTGGCCTGGGAATGGGTGGGGATGGGCTGAGAGAGCAAAGGGGGACTTGGTGGGCCATCAGGAGGTAGCGTACAACATAGTTGGGGCAGGTCACACCTCTGCTTGGGCTCCTTGCTCTCACTCAAAATAAAAGCCAAGGGCCTTCCACCTTCTAGGCTCAACAGAGTCTGTACTCTCTTTGCCTATGGTGTGCCAGTCACATGTTCTTTCTAGAAGTTCTTTAAGCAGACCATGCACCCGCCTGCCTCAGGGCCTTTGCAATTGCTGTTTCTGGTGCCTGAATCTCTTCCTGCAGATTTGCACACGTCTTAGTCCCTCATCTTTTATGTATCTCTTTTTAAATGTTGACCTAACTCCCCAATGTAAGATAGCAACTTCAGTCTCAGAATCTGTTTCCCCCTTTTTCTCTGTTTAACTTGTTTTCATAGTGTTTACCATCACCTTAATTATTATGGTATTTATGTGATAAATGTCTGCCTCCCTCTCATAAGGGTAAGACTTTGGTCTGTCTCATTCACTGAAGTATCTCTCATGCCTAGAACTGTGCCTGGCACAAAATAAGTAGCCCGTAAACTTCTATTGAATGAATGAATAAATAAACAAACAAATTAAGGGGCAAATTCATGGCTCACACTGTGTGTGTGTATGTGTGTGTGTGTGTGTGTGTGTGTGTGTGTGTGTGTGTGTGTAGGAGGTCATAGAAGATGGGGCTGCATAAGCACAGAGTCCAAGTATAGAAACTCTTCTTTTGGCATGGAAGTTTGAATGGATGTGATTCAAAATATGGAGCCTCATTTTTTGTTTTGTTTTATTTCCCTAGAGAGAGAAATGAAAATTGGGTTTTAGGTGGAAAAATCCATCAAAAAAGAGAAAGCAATTCTCCAAGGGAACTGGAGAACTCCAAGGGAACTCCTCTTAGTCTTGGAATAACTGATACATTGAACAGTTCTATTGATCCATGAAATTATCTTACAATAAGCAGCTTAGATCCAGTTTCAACTTTTTCTCAGGGCCTGTTGTTCTTCAAACCCTACTGTGTTTTGGGCAGGACCCCAATGTAGAAGGGTGGTGTAATCCTTCAGCAAACAGGGACTTGCCAGTGAGGCCATATCAGAGAGCCTGGACAACTGTGGACCTTTACTATTTCCTGCTAAAGGAACGAATACGTGAGTGAACTTGTGATTTTATTACTGAAACAAAGCAAATGTGTATTAAAAGAATGTTATTACCTCACAAGACAACAAATGAAGTATGAATGACGTTGTGGGTTAGAGGAATAAGGATGAACTTTGAAGTTCTACCTTCTAAGGTTACAGTGATTAAGAGCATAAACTCTAACCAATTAACTGTTTGGATTTAGACTGTAGCACACTGATATTAGCTGTGTGCCTTGAGCATCGAACCTCCCTGCCTTAGTTTACTTGTCTATAAAATGGGGATAATAGTAGAACTTTTCTTTTTTAAAAAAAGATTGATTTATTTATGCATAAAAACTGGGGTGTAGGCCAGAGGTGTGGGGGGGTGGGAGGATTCACCAGAGACAGAGTGGGGAGCAGAACAGGCAGAGTAATTGAAATATACTGCTGAGGGGAGCAGTGGGCGAGACTGGAGAGGTTTGCTGCACCATGTGGGTCAGCTCCCTGGCTGGGGATGGAACTCGTGCTGCTGTGGCTCTGACTAGCTTGATAGTGCCGCGACTTAACCCGTTGGTCATCAGGGAGGTGCCAACAGTAGAACTTTTCTTACAGCATTTTTATAAGGATTAAAGAACAGAAGTGAACAGTGTCTAGCACACACTAAGTCCTGTTCAAGTTCACACTAAGTGCTCTACAGTCATACTAAGTGCTGCAGAAGGTCAACTAATTTTACAACCATACTTGAGTGATTTTGAATCCTGGCTTTACTTGAGGGATTTTGAATCCTGGCTTTGGTGTCCAGACTGACATAATTTTTCTGCCCTCTGTGAGTTTCAGTTTCCTCATCTGTCAAATAGTAAGAAGTCTGCCTTGCAGGATTGGTGAAGAGTTTAGATAAAATTCCTTGTTTTAGTGTGTGGCACAAATTCAAACTAGATAAAAGTGTACTGCATGAATGACAAGGTTGAATCACTACCTAGAGTGGATTTGCAGTGAATGAGCCTTCCAGGGGTGTAAGCGATGGAATGATCAGAGGCTTAAACAGTCGGCTTGCTTGCTGAGCATGAGGTTCTCAGATTTTGAAGAAAACAATGGCTTATGGGTCAGCAGAAAGAGGAAAGAGTTGTGAGTAGATGAAATGACATGGAAAATCTCCAAAAAAAAAAAGGGGGGGGGTATTTATTTGCTGGAAGGAGAATTGGGAAAAAAAGAGCTGATAAGATAGGAAGACCAGTTTTCCAACACCTTGAAGGTCAAGAATTCTCCTTTCTACTTATAACCCTTCAAAAGAACCTTCCTATGGGTGTGGTTTGTCTCCTGTCCTCAGCAGTTAGATCCTGGAAAGAATCTGATACCAGTATAGGTGATGGTGGCTGGGAAAGTGGACCTCTGGGATGTTAGGGTGATTCTGGCATTATTTTCTAAGTTTACTTAGAGGTTTCAGGAAAACTCTTTGGGGTAAGGAAAGCTACCTTAAAACTGTGGGCAAACTTTCAGTGATTCTGAGAATATTTTTCCTTAGGTCAAATTCCATGATAAATACCAAACTCAAAGTAGACAACAAGGCATCAGGGAATCTGGACCCTATTTATTTTTTTACATTTATAATTACTGCTTTTATTTATTTTTTAATAAAAAGTCAATACTGGGCCTCCCCGGTGGCGCAGCGGTTAAGCGCTGCGCTGTGGAGCTGTCGGCAGCGGCGACGCTAGTTCGACGCCCGGCCGGGGAGAATCCCACATGGTGCGGCTGACCTCTCCAGCCTCACCCGCTGCTCCCCTCAGCAGTGTATTTCTGATCTGCCTGCTCTGCTCCCCTCTCTGTCTCTGGTGAACCCTCTCGCCGCCCCGCACCTCTGGTCTGTATCCCAACTTGTATGTATAAATAAATAAATCTTTAAAAAAAAAAAAAAAAGTCAATACTATTTAAGTTCTTTGAAATTTTTTTTTAAAGATTTATTTATTTATGAATACAAGAGCTGGGTGTAGGCCAGGGGTGTGGGAGTGTGAGAGGATTCACCAGAGACAGAGTGGGGAGCAGAACAGGCAGATTGACTGAAATACTCTGCTGAGACAGGAGAGGTTTGCTGCGCCATGTGGGTCAGCTCCCTGGCTGGGCATGGAACTCGTGCTGCAGTGGCTGCTGATAGCTTCATAGTGCTGAGGCTTACTCCCTTGCGCCACCAGGGAGGCCCTATTTGAAATATCATAATGGCAAAACATGAAAAACAACTGACATACTTTTTTTCTTAAAGTCAGAGCACTGTTGGATAAGACCAGTAACTGATCGATTTCGTTATAAACAATGTTAGCATATAATTGTATAGTTTGAAATATGCAACAGAAATAATTTGAATAATTTGAAAAAGTTCTTATCATAGACATGCTATGTTTAAATATTGGAAAGTGTGGGAAAGCAGTGTGTGATAAGGTGACATAACTGATTTATAGTGAGTTATAAAACAGGCAATTACTATTTTAGTTCTTGGGACTCTAATCCTCTTCATTATGGTATCGACTGTTCTCACTCATGGGAGGTTGTTTCTTTTCCTTATGTGTTCTGTGATTTTTTTTTAAAGGAGCTAATCTTTATGGAGGATTCCTCCCTGCTATTAGGAGAGGTAGAAAGTGATGTGCCCAAAACTCAGGTCACAGAAGGTTGTAATAGAAAACCTTTTGAAAACGCCCTTAAAGTCTTTCAACACGAACACAGGCGCTTTGCCAGGAGGCCAAGACCTCATGGCTGCCAGCTCCGCACCCTGCCCCCGGGAGGCGGTAATGTGAGGGGCTCTGTGAGGTGGGGAGGAAGCCTTCCTGGGGCTGAGCTGAACGATCACGCTGTCCACAGGCCTGCTCAGGAATCTTCGTCTCACCACCACAGTGAGAGGAGAGGCGTCTGGAAGCATTGCCCACCCTTCGTTCTCACACTCTCTTAGCTTGTGGTCCCACCACCCTTTGAAAGCTCAGGGACAGGGGTCCCCTCTTCTGAGCAGATCTGCAGACACACACGGCAAACTTCACCAGCAGCATCTGCACCTCACAAACTAGGGGCTCATCTGCTGGTCTTAGTGAAAAAAACCATGCTGTTGAGACAACTGTTTCCTCTGCCTTACATTGTTGTCCCTGTTTGTACAATGGACTTAAATTATCTTGGTATTCTCCCTGGCCTTAGAACAGTTTCTGGCACATTCTAGGAGCTCATTAAATATTTGTGGAATTGAATCCCCACCTTACCTACAGGGACAACTGCTTTCTTGTTAACACAGAGAAACTGGGCTTTTTTTTTCTTCCCTCAAATGGAATTAATATACCTCGAAGGGAGAAAAATACCAGTCTGCAGTTGAAAACATGTGTTAGGTGGGGGCATGCACAACAATAACGCTTTTGCTCCTGCCCTTCCAGATGCAGGCTAACTACAAGGAAATAAAGCACACAGCAGATCTATAACAAGGTGATCTTTAGATTTTTTTTTTTTTCTCTAACCCTGAGCTGAGCACTTGAATAATCCTGGTTTCCGGAGAGCAGACTACTGTAATGATAATCCAGGAAGTAAATTGCCCTTTGAAAAGCAAGGAAGAAACCAATCGACTAAGTATTTATTTATATTTAATGCTCCAGGGCTTCTGTTTCCAGCTTTGAAGAGTTCCTGGCAAACGTTCCTTGAAGTCATTAATCCTAGGGGCAAATCTAAATGTCTTGCAGACTGCCCTGGTCTCTGGAGCATGGCACACCGTGTTTATGACTCGTGGGCTTTCCAGAAAGACAGGAACGTGGGGAGGGAGGAGCTGGTGACAGTGGATGAGAGAACAGGGAGCAGCTCTCCTTTGAATCTGTGCTGGAATCTTTGGTCAGAAATGAATTCTCCAGAATTGACTGATTGATTTTTTTGAATGGGGATGACCTGCCTGCATCCTTCAGTCCTGAAGTTGAACTGACCCATTGATTCTCGGCTCCTGTCTTTCTCCAGTTTATATCTGGGGATCCCTGTTCACTGACATCAGCTCTGGCCCCCCTCAGGGTGACTGACTCCACAGACTTTTTCTTCTGCAATGTGCAAGCAACTTTTGTTCATGATAGAAAAATTAGCAACTGCAAATAAGCAAAAAGAAAATAAATTTGTGTGATTCTCGCTTTCAAAGATAATCATGCTTCCCACATTATATTTACATACCTGTATGTGTTAGTCTATACATATTTTATACACTGTTTTTCCTCATGTCAATAATATTTTATTATAGATCAGGAAATATATACCAAGAGCATCATTATTAATGGCTGAACAGGATACCATTGTTCAATGGTACCAAATGCATTTAACCAGCTTCCCTTTTTGGTGATTTAATAGCCACATTCATTTGCTAGGGTTGCTGTAACAAAGTACAATAGACTGTATGGCTTAAAGGACTAGAATTTATTTCCTCATAGTTCTGGAGTCTAAAAGTCTGAGATAAAGGTGCCCATGGGCCTGAGGTCTCTCTCTCTTGGCTTATAGATGGCAATCTTTTCCCTGTACCCTCACCTGGTCTTCCTTCTGTACCTGTCTGTCTCCAAATTTCTTCTTATAGGGACACTAGTCATACTGGATTAAGACCCAGTTTAGTGACCTAATTTTTGCATAACTACTGCTTTAATAATATTGTTTCCAAGCATTGTGCAATTTTGGGGTTTGGAGGGTTAGGATTTTAATACATGAGTTTTGGGGAACATAAGTCAGCCTGTAGCAATAATTAATATTTTTAGAAGGCTTACCATGCATAGGTCAGGAACCATGCTGATTGCTTTATCTGTGCCATCTCATTTGTGGGCATCCACTGCACCCTGGGGTGAATTGAAAGGCCCTCTGGAGTCATGCACATTTCTTGCTTCTTGTTCAGATGGAGAGTCCTTGTCTAAAAGAGGCAGCAGGTGAGTCCCACTGGGTTGACTTTTGTTTTCTACTGTCTTGAATATCCACTGTCCTCTTGGCCCTCTATTCACACTCAGCTCCTTAAGTTCATTATGTTCAAATTGGAATTCCTACTTCTTCCACCTGTCCTCCACCTCTCCACTTCAACTGCGTTTCATATTGGGTCTCCTCTCTAATGTTTCACCAACTGCTTAGTCACCCAAACAAGAAATGAGGGACATACCAACAGACACCTCCTCTTCACTTCCTGTGAAACTTCAGTCCCCAGGCTCAACTGTGTCTAACTAACTTCCAAACCCCTCTTAAATTTGTTTCTTCCTTTTTGTCCCTCCTGGTATTCCCTTGGTTCAGAGAGTCAACAAGAATCAACAAAATACCATCTCACACCTGTGAGAATGGCTGTTACCTAAAAGACAGGAACCAAGTGTTGGAGAGGATGTGGAGAGAGGGAGCTCTTATACACTATTGGTGGAGATATAAATTGTTGTGAACGTTATAGAAAGCACTATGCAGATTTCTCAAAAAATTAAAAATAGAAATTCCATATGACCTAGTTATCCAGCGTCTGGGTATTTACCCAAGAAACACAAAATGCTAATTGAAGAGATACATGCACCCCCATGTTTATTGTGGCATTATTTATAGTAACCAAGAGCTGGAAACAACCTAAGTGCCCACTGACAGATGATTGGATAAAGAAGATGTGATATATATGGTACTATTTAGTTATTTAAAAAGGTGAAATCCTGCCATTTGCAAAAATGATGGACCTTGAAGGTATGATGCTTAGTGAAATAAAATCAGAGAAAGAAAAACGTTATGATTTCATTTGTATGTAGTATGTAGAGAAACCAAACGAATGAATTAATAAAATAAAAACAGACTTGTAGACTATAAGACAAATTAGTTGGGTAAATCAGGTTAAAGGGGTCAATTTAATGATGAAAGATGGAATTGCGTTTTAGTGGTGAACTCCATGTATAGTATATATACATGTTGAACTTTAATGACACACACCTGAATTTTATATAATGTTATAATGCAATGTGACTTCCAAAAAATAAGTCAGCATGTATCATCTGGGCCAGATGTAATTTGTAATGACTTCCTAAATGGCTTATCTTCTCCCCAATCTTCTTTAACTAAGATGCTGCCTTCATAGTTGCCAAAGTGATCTTTTCAGAATGCAACTTTGAGAATGTCACTCTCCTGCTTAAAATTCTTTCATGGCTCCCTGTTGCTTCCCTGATAAAGATCAGACTCTGCACTGTGGCACCCTGGTCCCTGCCTTGGGCCACATGCCCCCTTGCCCCTTGTACTTCAGCAATAAAGAGTGCTTATTATATGTCTGCATCTTCTTCTATATGACAGCCATCTCACTGTAACAATTTGTTTACACACCTGTCTTTCTCCCTGGCCTGTGAAGTGCTTGAGGGTGGGAATATAGTTTACTTATGTGCCATATCACTAGGGCCATTACAGTCATTACATTACAGTCATTCATTTGATAAACATTTATTTAATGTCCGCCACCACATGAGGAATTTATAGCATATAGTAGGATATATGCTATATGCTGTGCCTTTGCCAGAGAATCTAAATAGTTTTAAACTGAAGATTAGTAGCACCACATTTTAGCACAGTATTGAATCCTGGCCACTTGGAATCATAGCCCAAAGTGAAGGACTGCTATAAATTAAAATGCTGGCATCTGAAACTCTCTGGTGAAAATAATCCTGTTTCATGCTCAATTGTCTATCTTGCGCTCTGGAAAAATGTGGTAGATCAAGTGACAGGCTGAGGTGGGGGCTCTCTTTCAGATTGTTTTGGGAGGGGGATGAAGGGACAAAGGGTGATAGGAATATGTACAAAACAGAATTTGTTGGTTTGCCACCATCTTTCTCACCCCATCCTGTTGCTTCCCCTGGGGACCCATTGTCAGTTCTGGTGTCATGGAACCCCAGTCTCCAGCCTGACTTTCTCCCTTTGCACCTGACATTGGAGACTCTCAAGACTATTCTGAGTTCTCTGGGAGCACCATGGACACTCGTCCCTTCCTGTTCATTCCATGTTCATTCTAAGCCTAGACCTGTAGCACGCGTGTGTCTGGGTACCCGTGACTTTGTGGGTCCTGCTTGCATCTCTGTTGTGCGTGTGTGCATGCTTGTATTTATAGGAGTGTTCATGTATGTGTTTGTGTGTGTGTTTATATCATATATGTAAGATAAGCATATAAGCACATGTTCTGACCTCTTAGATACTCGTGTCGCCTCACCCATGGAGTTTTTACTCTTGGAGTTTTCCCATCTTATCGGGGAGTATCAGAGCCTTGTCATGGTATCTCTTTTACAGGACAGTTAATTTCTTGATGATCTGTCTTTGCAGGAACTGTGGTCCCACAGGGCAGGGAGTATGTTTTCTTTTTCTAGGTAGATGCTCCAACCCCAGCACAGTGCTCAGCACAGCTTATTCCTGAATCAATCGTCAGTGTTAGAGGAGGTGCCAACTCTGAGGTCCTAGTCCTTCCTTGCCTTCCACCAAAGGCCCCGTTTTCTATTTTCTGAACACCTCCTCAGTTTCTTTCCTTCTTTAGAACACCCTTTTTGTCTTTTTAGTAATATTTTCTCTGAATAAAAAACATAGTGTTCTTTGTGGGGACCTTTTGGAGACAAATTACTATAGCTTTATTTATTTTTTAAAGATTTATTTATTTATTGCATACAAGAACTGGGGTATAGGCCAGAGTTGTGGGGTGGTGAGAAGGTTCACCAGAGACTGAGTGGGGAGCAGAACAGGTGGATCCACTGAAGTACACTGCTGAGGGGAGCAAAGGGCGAGGCAGGAGAGGTCTGTTGCGCCATGTGGGAAGCTCCCTGGCTGGGATTGAACTCATGCTGTGGTGGCTGCAGGTAACTTCGTAGTGCTGAGACTCAACCCACTGCACCACCAAGGATGCCCTTTTATAGCTTTTAAATATGAATCTCCTGTGGTTTCAATGTTGGCTGTGTCTTCCATTCAACATTTCTTTCTAAAAAATGAATAACCAGTCATTTGAAGAAGAGGAAAGACTGTGGAGGGAGAGAGAAATCTGGGACATAATGAGAATCTGGCAGAAGGGAGATCCGGAGGTCAAAAATAGTGGAAAGCAACGTGGGGTGTCTTCAGGTTGTTCAGAAGATACCAGCGGCTGAGATTTCCTTGGACGGCCAGTGAGCTTCCCACTCCGGCTTGTCATCACCCCTTCCTAACCCCCCCAATCCACTTTCCCATTCCCGTCTCTCAGGAGTCAGCGTGCTGTCCCCATCCCCCAGGCAGTGTCTCCTACCACCTGCCCGTTCTGTCTTTTGTCTCTTCAAAATTTCTCTAAAGTCTGCCCTGTTCCCCTCTCCCCTTTCTTTACTGCTCCTGCTGCTGCCTGGGCTCACCTGTCTCCTTCGGAGCACCTGCACCCTTCCATCCCGAGTGGGATCCCTCCAGCCCATTCCCCTGCCCCCTCACTGCTAGCATGCCAGCCCTGCACTGCTGAGGAACATCATCGTTTCCAATTTTATTGCTTTTACTCAAAAGCCTTTGCAAAACTCACAGCCACATAACATAAGTTGCAAAGACAAAAATGGAAGGAAGTTAAAGCAAATATTGAAGTGCAGGAATGGTGTAAGGTAGGGTGGCTTTGCTCGTTCCCATAGATGTTCATTTTATCCCGACAATCTGCTGCTTTGGGAGGGTCACTGAGTCTCCCACAGGATGTTGTTACTCAGGGCTGGGCTCATGGGTGACACTCCTCAACTGCACGTGAATGAATTTATTCATTTATTCCTTCGGTTTTTGACAGACATTTCCAGAGAACCCCAAGTAGGCTTTTACTTCTGCCCAGATGACAGTGAAGTTCGATGAAAACCACCCAGCGCCTGCAAGAGGATTGGACAAAGGAAAACAGGCTGAGAACAGGTTTCGCTGCCTTCAGCTCACCTTGAGCTGCAGCCAAGCTCAGCCCGCTGGGAACGAATGTGGAAAGCACACTTGCTGCGTGCTGTTTGTTCAGCAGTAGCCTTCCTGAAGCACATGTCTGTTGGTGAGAACTCGGCCTGAAAAAGTCAACAGAAGGCTCCTGGCTGAATCTCCAGGAGCTCCAGGCTGCTGCCACCCTCACCCCAGACACAAGACTTCCCAGCCCCAGGTTAGCAGCTTCACAGCACAGGGAGTCCTTGCTCGGGCTCAGGCTCTCACTCTCCTGGCCCTGGTCAGGACGTGGCGCTACCTGTGGGGCTCCCCACAAGAGGACCCTGTAAGCCCATTTCTAGATGTGGCCCCTCAAGCCTGGCTGTGGCTTACTGCGGCTGAAGCCAGAAGCCACATCTGAGTGGCTGAGAGAACAAATGGATTCCGAGGGCCACTGGGTGGCTGCTGAGGCTCAGTGAGGGCTATGCAGGACATGTGTTGGCAACAGAAAGCAAACGTTTGTTCCACTCAGGTTTAAAGCCTAGTCAATGATTACATATTTTTATTATTTACCTGGTAAAAATTCCCTGGATAAAGAAAAGAAGGAAGCTTGCTATTTCCCCTAAATTTGAGGGTCTGTACAGTATTTTTGTGGCCACGTTGATTCATCTGAAATCTCTGTCTTCTGGGCTGCACTCAGCAGGGAAATAAGTTGGGAGGCCTAAGGTGTGCAGACCTTGGCCTGTGAGAGGGTCTGCTGGGGCAGAAAGTTCGGAGCCAGCGAGAGAGCCTGAAGCCCAACAAGGTAATTCTCCCAGCCTCCAGATGACAAAGGTTGCATTTACACCTGGCCAGGAGGTTTAATCATCTACCATTTCCAAACACTGCAGGCTAACAACCGGCTGGGCTGAAAATCATAAATTAAAAAAAAAAAAAAATCACCAAGAGACGGTAGAAGGGGAAGGAGAAGCGGTTCGGCGTCTTTGCTCCAGAGGGCGTGATAGAGGCCCTGGTGGGGTCCCTGAGTGAGAGGCTGACCAGGGTTCCCCAAACAAGCATGAGAAACCCAGTTGCTGTGAGCCCTGTGGAAAATGGCCACTGTGACCCAGGCTGTCTTCACCGTGGCTATGAGAAAAGAGATCCTCCCGCCATCTGGGTCTTCCCTCTGGGGCTTGCAGAGGAGCTGTGCTGGGTCACTGGTTCTACATGCCATTGCCTTGTTGCCAAAGGAGGCCAAGCTGTCTTTTGTCACGAGGTCAGGCAATGTAGCTCAGGGTTCTTCACCCCCTTCCCCCCCAGTTTATGGGAGCCCCCAGGGCTTCAGTCAGCTCTACCACTCACGTATGTCTTTGGGCAAATGACTTCAGCTCTCTAAGTCTTGGTTTCTCATCTGTAAAGTGTGGGTGGTAATAGCCCCTGCCTCACAGGGCATTGTCAGTGTTAGAATTTGACTGTGTCCGTATTGCTACTTAATGGAAAAATGCAGTTCACTCTGTGAGTACATTGGTGGTGTCAGAGCTTGATGCACATGACCCAAAATGATGATGGATTTACTGGTGGAGAGCACTGGAGGGCCTGGTGTCCCCAGGAGGATGATTATGTGTTGATTTTTTATGCATTGTTTTGATCCTCATTGATGAATAAAATCTTCATAGTAAAGTTTTTATTGCAGAGGAAAGATCAACATTTCAGGTAATTAGCAATAAATATTATTGAATGTCTGCTATATACACAACATTCTGGTTAGTGTAGGAGATGTGGCAGAATTGGATCCAGGCCCTCCTCTCAGTAAATTTACCATCTTGATAGGGGCCAAGACATATAAGTAAATAGATAATAATAACTCAAGATAACATATGTCAAATGCCAAATGAGTTGTATGCAGAACAAATGTATTTGTGTTATATCTCTTTTACTCAGTTCATGAAGACAGAACCACATTTGTCTTGTTCACCATCATATCCCCTCTGCCTGCATCTGCATTATAGCTAAGCCCTACTGAATATTTGCTATGACCAAGGCAATGGTCTAGGCCCTTTCTAGACGTTAACCCTTGAAGCTTAAAATATGGGCCGTCATGGGGATGTTATGGATAAACCCATTTTCAAGATGAGGAAAGGGAGGCACAGAGAAATGAAAAAAACTTACTGAGGGTCATGAAAGTTCACACATGGCTGACAAATAGTGTCAGGCATGTGCTGGGAACTTGTACCCCCTGCTGCCCACTACTTATGCCTAGGTGCAGGGCACAGGAAAATGTCTACGTGAGGGCTCACTACTGGTGCTAGATGCTTGACGTGGACTATCTCACTTCATCTCCACAAAACTCCACTGAAGATGTTGTTAATGGCAAGGAGGAAGGGACTCAGGACAAGGACACGCCCAAGCTACTGTCGGGTAAGGGATGCTGCCTGAATCTAGTCCTGTACCAGGGACTGACCTGGACCAGGGCACATGTTTGGAGTTCAGAGAACTGGGTTGGTGAAGAAGTCCTCCCCAAGAAGGAGCCCAGTTCAGATAAGCAGGGAATGTGAGCTAGAGCTGGAAATGGGGCAGGAGGGCAGCACAGAAACCTTGTTGGGGGATGGAGACAGGAGACTGGCTGAGCGAATGGCATGCGCAAGTAAACAGTGGCCCAGACAGTAAGAAAGGCAAATTATAGCCAAATTATAAAAGACTTTAAGTACTATGCAAAGAAGGGGATACCCTGAAGCAACAGTCTCCACTGAAATAAGCTGGCCATGTTTTGAGCACGTAATGTTTGTGGATCTCATGCTGGGTCCAAACATTTGATAAGCCTGGCATGGCCTTTAATTTCTTCAAGCTATAGTTATATTGAATTGCATAACATCTTTAATCAAGGCCACTGGAAAATTACACAAAAGTTTGTTTCAGATGGCATGGGAAAATTTAAAACCCTTGCAGAAAATTTCCAGTTTCACACCCTGTCTGGCCTCCCTCCTTTCTTTTTGTACTTTGAGTGGATGGACACCCACAGTGTTATCACCACGGAAATATAGCAGGCCCGAGGTGTGGACTTGTTGAGGGTCGCAGGAAAGGCTAATGCAGCCAGTAACTGTTCATCTCAGTGTCTGGTGCCCAGTGTTCTCTGTACCAGTGCCACTGCTTTGGGCTTCTGACGGCATGTGGCCTTTGACACAGCTCCTCATTATCACCGTGTTGTTGTTTTCTTCCAGCATGGAAAGAGGATCCCAACGGCTCTGCTCCTTTTGCTCACATGAGCGTGGTGCTGAGAAAGCGTGTTTGAGAACACTCATGAGAACACAGATGTCACACAGGCACCCAAGTGGTGACTCCGGCAGAAGCCAGGTGGTGGTCGTGCACATCACTTACTCTGTTCCCAGAGATCTTTAATTCTTCCTTTAAGCTCTTATTCTCCTCCTTTAGGGTCTCAATTTCTTTCTTCAGATCATTAATTGTTTTTTCTGTTTCTTTCTTTTCCTTTCTCATGATTTCCTTAATCATGATTCTAAATTCTTTATCTGTGAGGGTGTTAGATTTATGTAGCATTTCTGGATCTTCTCTGTGTTTGGCTGATGTCTCTTTATCGGCCTCTTTTCGTTTGGGAGAGTTGATACTAGCGTCCCCTCACCGCCATGTTGATGACGTCACCCACTTACTCTGTTATAATGGCAGATCCCCTTTGGGACCCAGGCCCTCTCCTGTCTGCTGTGTGAAGCCGGGACCCATGAGAGACGTGGGGGAGTGGATGGGGCTGTGGCAGAGGAAGGAAGATGCCACGATTGTCTCTTCCCTTTTGTTGGTGTGTCTTATTTTGTTCTGTTTTCTGGACATTTGTAAGGTTGAAAAAATGTCACTTTGGCATCTTACAATTTATACTTTAATGAAAAGAATATGGACTTTGCCAACATTAAGAGTCAGGCTTAGCACATAACTTTTTTAAAAAAAGATTTATTTATTTATGCATACAAGCTGGGGTGTAGGCCAGAGGCGTGGGGGATGTGTGTGAGATGATTCACCAGAGACAGACTGGGGAGGAGAGCAGGCACACTGACTGAAATCCACTGCTGAGGGGAGCAGTGGGCGAGGCAGGAGAGGCCATGTGGGAAACTCCCTGGTTGGGGATCGAACTCATGCTGCAGTGGCTCTGGATAGCTTCATAGTGCTGAGACGTAACCCCCTGCGCCACTAGGGAGGCCCAGCACATAACCTTTTGTATTTATTTTCATTCATTTTGGAGAAACACATTTTTTTTTTAAAGAGGAGGGACTTCTTTCTTAAGATTTATTTTTATTTTTACTTATGCATACAAGAGCTGGGGTGTAGGCCAGAGGTGCAGGGGGTAAGAGGATTCACCAGAGACAGAATGGGGAGCAGAACAGGCAGATCGGCTGAAGTACACTGCTGAGGGGAGCAGCGGGCGAGGCAGGAGAGGTCTGCTGCGCCATGTGGGAAGCTCCCTGGCTGGGGATAGGGATCAAATTGTGCTGCGGTGGGTTGTTGATAGCAAGATAGCGCTGAGACTTTTAACCCCTACCCCACCAGGGAGGCCTGGAAACACATTTTTTAAGAAGAAAAGACCTAAGTAGCTCTTTCAGCTACCAAAATGTCTGTTGAAAGTTCCTTTGGTAGCTACCGTAGAATCTTCTCTCATTTGTTGGAAACCTCAGCGAAGTCGAATCTGAAGCACACACAGTGTTAATCATGTGGAGGAGCAAACTTCACTGAAAATATGTTTGGGATTTTTCTTGAAACTTCATCTATTTTTTAAATAGATATTTGAAAACCTTTGATTAAGCAAGCCAGCTTTCTTGTTTTCCTGTCCTCTATCAAGATTCAAACTAAGTTGGCCACCCACTGATATGAATCTGTAAATAGACTAAATCCTTCCTTTGAACACACACTGGTCCCTAACTCGCTATCTTATGAAAATGTTTAGGAGATGACAACATCAGAGGGCTCAGCAGAGATTTGCCTGTCTGTCCTCTGCTAAGGAGACCTGGAAAGCTGAAAGGCTCTTGGAGAGGAAAGGGAACACCAGGGAATGATAGGCCGCGAAATATGCCTGCACGGAATCTTGACTCCTTGATCCCTCCCAACACTCTGTGGCGTGTGTCTGGCGTGTGTATATGTATGGTGTGTGCACACGCAGTGTCTATAGGGTGTACATACTGCATATGTGGTATGTGTAGTGTGTACATTTGTGGTATGTATTTTGTGGTGTGGAGTGTGTGTGTGTGTGGTGTGGAGTGTATGTGTGTGTGGTGTGGAGTGTATGTGTGTGTGAGTGGAGCACATGTGCATATCTGTGATGTGTGATGTGTATACATGTGGTGTGTGAGGTAGGGTAGGTGTACATTTGTGGTGTGTTTGTATGCTGTGGTATGTATAGGGTGTGTGTGTGTGTGTGTGTGTGTGTGTGTGTGTGTGTGATGAAGGATGTTAATTCTGCAGAGATCTACGTTCCCTTCTAGCTTTGTATCCTGTGGTGAGAGGAAGGAATGTGAAAGGAAGTTTTTAAACATAAGTTTTTAATGCTCATATTACTAAAACACAACTTTTCTTTCCTCCTACCTCCCCTTCCAGTGTTCCAAATTTTATCTCAAATCTTTCACTTTTTTCTTTAAATTAATCCTTTCTGCTCCCCTCTTCTTTAAATATTCTCCCATGATCTCTGTTTTCTCTGTCTCCTAATTTGTATTTTTTCCTTATTTTTCCTAATTATACTATTAAACTTCCTCCCTCCTATTCTTTTCTCTCTTGCTACTCTCCCCAGGGGCTGTAAGTCAGAGAACTTGAATTTGACCCAGAGCACAGCCAGAAGCATCAGTTATACTGTATATCATGTTTCTTTAAAATAAAGCCTGCCAACATGAGAGACCTGAGGAGTTCATTGTCGTACATGCGCCAGGTCTCTGCTTTTGTTCTGAATTCTGAATTCACATTGTGATTTTTCAATAGGTGCAAACCTAATAAGGAGGCTGTTATTCTAGTTGTCATTATGTTGGCACAGAGCAAAAGAACTAAAGTGTGACTAGGGGTTGGTAAGGCGGTTGTATTGGAGAATAAACAAGCAGTTGTATTTCTCCACCATTCAGACTGATAGCATGCTCTTTACCTGGTAGTTAGAGTAGGGATTCCCAGAGTTTACAAATGTCAAATGAAGCTTTTGTAAACTTGCAAAATGTCACAGGCCCAGGAAACTGGTAAAATAACCAAGTTGGAGTGTGTGAGTCTGGAGAAAAGCAGAGGTCTAAGAGAAGAACTACCTGAACGAATGTTTTTTCCATATCCCAACTCTGGCCCCTCTAAGCCCTATACCAGTCACTCTTACTATCCGCCTCTACGCTTGTGTCTCTGTCCCAGGAAAGCAGGCTCTGGGGTGAGATGAGGTTTGAATTCCAGTAAGTAGCCTCTCTAAGTGACCTCAACTGAAAACACTACAATCGGACCTGTTGTTGAAGTAGATGAGCCAGGGAAATGCTTGTGCTGTCTCTGACACTAACGGGTGCTCCAGTTTTGTTTTGTTTTTTTAAAGATTTATTTATTTGGGCCTCCCTGGTGGCGCAGCGGTTGAGCGCTGCACTGTGGAGCTGTCGGCAGCGCGCAATGCGAGTTCGACACCCAGCCAGGGAGAGTCCCACATGGTGCAGCGGACCTCTCCTGCCTCGCCCGCTGCTCCCCTCAGCAGTGTGTTTCTGATCTGCCTGTTCTGCTTCCCACTCTGTCTCTGGTGAACCCTCTTGCCACCCCACGCCTCTGGCCTGTACCCCAGCTTGTATGTATAAATAAAAATTAAAAAATAAATATTTATTTATTTATTTATTTATTTATGCATACAAGCTGGGGTACAGGCCAGAGGCGTGGGGCGGCGAGAGGGTTCACCAGAGACAGAGTGGGGAACAGAACAGGCAGATCTACTGAAATACACTGCTGAGGGGAGCAGCGGGCGAGGCAGGAGAGGTCTGCCGCGCCATGTGGGAATCTCCCCGGCCAGGCATCGAACTTGAGTTGGCGCTGCCGACAGCTCCACAGCGCAGCGCTTAACCGCTGTGCCACCAGGGAGGCCCTCCAGTTTGTTATTTTCATCCTTGTTCACTATTGAGGGAGTCTGGAGTTGCAAAAGGAGTTCATGGAGAGTGACATGTGCACGTAGTCCTCCCTCTTCCAGGGAGGGACAGAGACCCCCCCAACCACACATCAGCACAGCGGTTGCCTTCATGCCTAGGCCCAAACCCCTCTAGCTTTGTTTACTTCATATTGAACCAGAAACTATTTTGAAGGAAGGAGAGGAAAAAAAAATCATTTACTGTCGTGTTAGACAATTCCTGCTTACATCAGTTATCTACTACTGTGTAACAAATCAACCATCGATGGCCAAAAACGATAGCCACTTTTATTTGCTCCTCGCTCTGTGGGTCAGCGTGGGTTGGACTCAATAGGACAGTTCTGCTGATTTTGTCTTCTGGTGGGTCAGCTGGAACAAGGGATCTCGATGGCTTCACTCACATGTAAGGTAGTTCATGCTGGTGATGGCTGATCCTCTCTTCAAGGGTGGTCTTATCTTCAGAGACACTAGCTGAGGCTTTTCACAAGGTGGCAGCATTCCAGCCATAATCTACTGAAGGCCTCTTCAGATTCATAATGTGGATAAATAGGCCCTACCTTTTGATAGGAAACACAGCCAAGTCCTACTGCTAAGAGATGATCATACAGGAACGGAAGAAATTACTGTGTGTGTTTTTACAAATCAATGCCAGAATCCATCACTGGTTGTAAGCAATCACATGCCTCTACCCTAAAATACACTGGTCCCTTAAAGACACACTCGATTAGTGAATCAGACTTGAAGTCCAGGATCTAGTTGTTAAAGATCTAAATCTGGCTGTGCCTCCTCTACATTATAAAACAAAGCACCACCACAATATGCTCAGGGATAGAACTGTGCAGAAAACTTGTATTTTTGCTTACTAGGAATCTGCATTATGGTGAGAGAGACCAGCCCAGCCCTAAGGCATTCCTATTTACAAAGGGGAAGAATTACAGACACATAACAATCACGGCTATATGACAACTCTGAGGCCCTGCTATCAGTGCAGGGAGTTTTCCTTATTATGGCCCAGTTTTGCTCCCTGAATGTTGCACCAAAGTCAATTGTTCTCCTTTTGGTTCTGTCCGCTTAACTCCACTCTCTGAAATATTTCCTTTTCTCAAAGGATTGCCCAGGTTTTCAACTGAATTGCTTTCCCAGTATGCTTCCTGCACATAGAAAATTTGGGACTCAGAAGTCTCTTTTCTTCCTGAACTAACTCTGTCCATTTTGGTCTAATATAGTATGAGTCCTTTAAAAATTGTGTGAATTTGGGCCTTGCCGGTGGCGCAGCGGTTGAGTGCTGCGCTGTGGAGCTGTTGGCAGCAGCAACGCGAGTTCGACGCCCGGCCGGGGAGAATCCCACATGGCGAGGCAGACCTCTCCTGCCTCGCCCGCTGCTCCCCTTAGCAGTGTATTTCTGATCTGCCTGTTCTGCTCCCCACTCTGTCTCTGGTGAACCCTCTCGCCGCCCCACGCCTCTGGCCTGTACCCCAGCTTGTATGTATAAAAAAAAAAAAAAATTGTGTGAATTTCCTGTCTATCAGATTGTAGTTTACTCCAATAGACAGACCTCTTTTTATTTTAGGCATCAAGTCAAGCAGCCATAGGAAAATGGCTTTATGATTTGTAGAACTCTTTTGAGCATCTGACAGAGGATTCTTAAATAATACTTTTGGTTTTATCTTTTCTTGAAACCATTACTCAGAGAAACTTTTGCCAACCGGAGAGACTTGGAGATGAAAAATGTTTTTATTTTTCAGTCAGCCACACACTGGGTCTTCTATATGCCCACTAAATTTTGCTTGCAAACTGAGTAAGTAGTTCCTCCTACCTTAGCTGTCTCTTTCTAAGACAGAATCTCTTTACTCTGACCTACAGTTCATTAGGCACATTTTCCTTTTTCCTAGTTACTGTGGACAACATTTTGCCACTTGTCCTATTCCTACATAAAATAATTTACCTTTTTTCAGTCCTCTATTGCAGTTTTCTCACTGCATTTCTAGGACAGCTAGCTCACTAATAATTCCCTCGTTGCTTTTCCAACTTCTGCCCTCCACCTTGTCTTAAAGTCAATGGCAGCACCCCATTTCCAGTGCCAGCTTCTAAGGTACAATAAACAACTGAGAAAATAACAGCTGTTTATTGATACCTAACATGCCTCCCCCAAAAGTAGTGGCTTTAAATAACTATTTTCTCACAATTTTCTGGGTCAACAATTTGGACTGGGCTCAGTGGTGCAGTTCTTCTGTTGGTTTCATCTGAGATCATGTGAGAACAGTTAGCTGGTAAATAACTGGGATTAGCTGATCTTATGACCTCATTCACATGATTGAGATTGGTAATGGCTAGCACCTGGACTTCTTGCTCCACATGGTCTCTCGTCTTCAAAGACGTGAGTGTGGACTTCTTCAGAGGGGCAGCATCATGAGAGGGCAAAGTAGAAGCTGTAAGATAGCTCAGGGCATAGGCCTGGAAGTCATTCAATGCCATTTCTGCTACAACTATTGGTCAAAGTAAGTCACAAGGTTGACCCAGATTCAGGGGGTAGGGGAATGCTCTGTACTTTTCAATGACGGGAGTGACAATCCATTACAAAAGAGTATATGGAGGACTCATTATTCCAGTCATTTTTGCAAACGATCTGCCACAACCATATTCTTGAACTTAATGTTCAAAGCTCACTTTCCCCCTTAAATCTATATATCATGTAAAATATTATCCATTCTCACATTTATTAACCTGTACACCATTACTGGGTTTCTTCCATCATACCTCCTTGTTCAATTACCCATTGGTCACCTAGATGAAAACTGATCATGCATCAACTTAAAACCAACACCTCTGTTTGCACTGCTTCCTATTCTATACCTTTCTCATGAAAAAGGTGAGGCCTTGCTGTGGAAATTCTCTCCTAGGTAGTCCAATCTATTTTTCACAACAGCCTGCACACACAAGTCACTGTTTAACTTTCTGGATATTACTGTCCGATGTCTTAGTCATTTTCAGCATCCTGGGAATAAAGTTGAGAGTAGGGCCTCCCCGGTGGCGCAGGGGTTGAACGCTGCGCTGTGGAGCTGTCCGCAGCGGCGACACGAGTTCGACGCCCGGCCGGGGAGAATCCCACATGGTGCGGCAGACCTCTCCTGCCTCACCCGCTGCTCCCCTCAGCAGTGTACCTCTGATCTGCCTGTTCTGCTTCCCACTCTGTCTCTGGTGAGCCCTCTCGCTGCCCCACATCTCTGGCCTGTACCCCAGCTTGTATGTATAAATAAAATTAAAAAAAAAATAAAGTTGAGAGTAGGTAGGAATTATTATCCCTGACATATTGCTGAGTTGTGGCTTAGTTAGAAAGAAAAAGTCATTTTTGATTCCCTGTTCCTACTCCTATTTGAGTTAGAAAGTGAATAAAATATTGTATTCAAATGTTGCTACAACGCTTTATGAATTTTCTCTTAATTACAAAGTTGCTCAGTCAACCAAATGTTTGTAAAGCTGGTTTACATTGTGAGCCATCTTCTGAAGGTGCAAAAATAAATCAGTCATCATGATTAAAAATACTTACAAGAAAATCTTCTTTCATAATGATTTAATTAATTCCAACTTTTAGAAGTGATCATAAGACACTGGGAAATTTGGAGCATTACAAGGGAATAATGAAAAAGTTATCCTGTTTGGTTATGCATTAAACAATTTAGTAATTTTCCTCCTAAAAAATGGAAAGAAAGAAAAGAAAACCCAAACATTTTCTACCTAAAAGAACCTCAAAACCAGTTTTTCTATGCACCCTGTCTGTCCTTGATCCACATTCCCAGCTGTTTTTGTGATCCAAATGTCTGTTTACTTCCAGAAGAAACAAGCAAAAGGAAACACTGAAGGACACCTCTTTTAACATTGACCTTCACAAACATTTTGGCTCATTCAGTTCATCCTCACTTTATTAAGAACTGATTGGATATACAAGTTCTATAAAGGGCTGTGGAGGAGGCAACAACAATGAAAAACATCAGCAACCAGCCCCTGTATGCTACTTTCACAAGCAATCTTTTTTTTTTTTTTTAAGATTTATTTATTTTTTTTTTATTTATACATACAAGCTGGGGTACAGGCCAGAGGCGTGGGGCGGCGAGAGGATTCACCAGAGATGGAGCGAGTAGCAGAACAGGCAGATCAGAAATACACTGCTGAGGGAGCAGCGGGCAAGGCAGGAGAGGTCTGCCGCGCCATGTGGGAATCTCCCCGGCCGGGGGTCGAACTTGCGTCACCGCTGCCGACAGCTCCACAGCTCAGCGCTTAACCGCTGTGCTACCGGGGAGGCCCTTTCACAAGCAATCTTACAACAGCTCTGCAAAGCAAAGCAACTTGATTCCCCAGAGGTGTGAGTTAGTGTCTAACATTTCCCCCTGCTGCTGTGGTCTATGTGACAACACCATGTACTGGTTAAAGTCTGGACTCAGGAGCCTGACTGCCTCTGTTTGCATCTGGCATCACGACTTATTAGCTGTGCAACTTTGGGGAAGTTGCCTGACCTCTCTGTGTCTGTTTTGTCATCTGCAAAATGGGAATAATAACAGCACCTCCCTCTTTGGATTATTGTAAGGACTAAATGATTAGAGGCATGCTTAGTACTCAGAAATTTATGTACTCAGTAAATGAATTAGGAATAAGAAGAAAATTTTAAAAACCTCTTCAAAGGCTCTGTGACTACAGAGGGAACATTAATACATTAGAATATCCAATCAACATGAAGGCATGTTGTAAAGAGGGGCTTTGCTTTTTTAATGAGTGTCCTTGCTGAGAAAACATTTTTTTCTGAAGTTTAATGTGAAACTGTATGATATTAATAATTATAAAATAGTATGAGTAATACGTAATATCTTAGGGGTATACTTGAGGAGAGAGCTCGCATTATTCTTTTCCTTGGGGATTCCCACTTTCCAGCCCACTCTCCCACAGGAGACAGTTTCATGTAGGGTTTAAGCACATGGGCTCCGCAGTGAGATACTTGTGGGTCATGACTGACACTGTGACTTTGGAGCAGATCTCAGTTTCCTCATCTGGAATATGGGTGTAGGGTGTAATGTGTAGATTAGAAGAGAGAGGAAAGCACTTGATTCAATAAAAAGTATTCTTATTATTAAAATAACATTTTCCCCTAATTGCAGGTCATGTTATCCAGATCGAAATTGTTTATAAGGGGGGACTTAATCTCTCTCCTTTTTCATCTCCCTACAACAATCATTTATGATAATCAGCAAGTGTTATTGATAATATAATGATGATTGATGCTAGAAATTCTGGAACTTCTTTGGAAGACCAAAGAAAAAAAAAGAAAAATTCTGACCTGGAACATCCCAGAACATCCATTCTGAGGTCAAAAGGGAAGTGAAGATATGGAGGAAGCCTGCATTTTTCATTTCCAAAAAATTCTTTGGTTAAGAGCCCTATTCTTGATCAAAGAATTAATGTTACTGTTACTGTTACCGATTAATGTTACTGTTAAAATGGCTCTGTGACAGATATGTATTTTTCTCCCGGTATGTGTTTAGTTTTCCTTCTCATTTTTTTAAAATTGAAGTAACATTGCAATATGATATTATTGTGCATCATTACAAATCAACATATATAATTAAGATCACAACTGAAAGGCCAATTCTATTTTTCACAATGCAATTATCCCCCAAATATTTAAAATTGGATTTTCCAAGACCCCATTTTCTAACTTTAGGAATAATAGCTATTGTTAGAATTTTTTAAAATTTCTTTTTATTATTATTTTTTAAATTTAATTTATATCCTATACATTATTGTGTATTGTCAGAATTATTGAGAATAATTACTATTGTTAATAAATTAATTTATTAGAAGAAAGAATTCCTTCTTTTCCCAAAAAAAAAGAGAGGGAACATTCATTCTTGGCTTTGCCTCTGAATTTCTGGGAAAAGTATCTGCCTTCTTTTGGGTCCTGGTTTTCTCATTTAAAAATTCTGAGGTTATCATGAAGGTCCTCTCTGCCTCCTAGGTGCTTGGGGGTAGGTCCAGATAGAACTGGTTCCAGCTGGTCACCCACCACCCTATACTGGAAAGGAAATGAAACTGCCAAGATGAGGAGTTTCCTTTCAACAAATAACTTGTAATTATGCTGATTTTTAAGCCATGTAATCAGTCTAAAAGCAAATCCCATCTCAATGGAATTTATAAAAGGATTAGGAAATAAAGAAAATAGGGGCATGTTAGCAAGCCTAATTTAAGCCCATTTCCTTTCACCCTTTACTATTTTTCAACTGAGTAGAGGAAGAGCACAAACAATCCACTGGCTTGCGTACCTGTATTTAATTTTCTTGATTCCTTGCTGGCAACTATTTGATCCACTTTTAAGGGGCTCATCCCTTCCATCATAATACTGATGGTACATGAGTAAAAAGTCATTTTGGAAGTGACCCCACTGATATGTGTTGATACCTAAGTTAGGAAAAGACACCAGGACTCTTTTTGTCTCAATCTAGAAAAGGATGTATTAATATATCACTTCGACTTTCAGCTATAGCTGTGGGCTTGGAATCTAAAGCTATTTTCTGCTTTGTTCTCTTGTTTTATATTTGTAGATTTCTGTAGCTCTCCCCAAATTAAACTGTGTCAAATAAAATTCCACTCAATCTGAGCGCTTAGAAGACTTCATAGGACTTTTGCTATTATGGATTATGAGCAAATTAAACCAGCGTGCTGTTAATTTATCCAATGTCAGCCAGGTCCAAATCTCCCTGAGATTTGGCCAAACTCTGGCCAAATAAGGCACTTTGAAAGTGACAATGTCTATTCTTTCATCTTTGATTTTTGGTTTTGACCTTGGAGAAGGCAAGACTTTGATTAATTTAAAAATGGTACAGATATTTTTGAAGCTCTTCAAGGTAGCTAAGCACACTCACGTGCATAATAACTCACATGCACTACTGCAATTCTCCAAGGCAGTTTCTAGTAACATATTTCTTTTTCAGATAACTTATTTAGGTATGCTTTACAATGGTCAAACAATAATTTTAATTCCCTCAGCAGATTAGTCATTTTGTTACTGTCTTTACAGTTTAAAAATGAGGACCTCCCTGATGGTGCAGGGGTTAAGTATCAGTGCTATCAAGCTATTGCCAGCTACTGCGGCCTGAATTAGGCCTGAGTTCGATCCCTGGCCAGGGAGCTAACCCACATGGCACAGCAGACCCCTCCTGTCTTGCCCGCTGCCCCCCTCAGCAGTGAATTTCAGTAGATCCACCTGTTCTGCTCCCCACTCTGTCTCTGGTGAATCCTCTTAATCCCCGCACCTCTGGTCCACACTCAGTTCTTATATGCATAAATAAATAAAATAAATCTGTTTTTAAAATGAGCAAATCGCCATCTGAAACCTCAGTGGCTTCCTCAGTGGCTTCAGTGCACACCCCAGCGCCCAGTCCCAGCTCAAGCCTGACACCGAAGTGTTCGGATTTCACATGACACCAGGTCAATTCTGGATCAGCTGCTGAGCCTCAGAACCTCAGCTCCACTCTTCTGTTGTAAATTACTGACCCCCTCATCAAACTGCTTATTTCATAATATTTTAATTGCTTGCTGGCCTGCCAGTCTCCACTCTGGTTGTGACTTTAGGGCAAGAGCTCTCCATCTTTGTTTCTCTTATGCCTGGAATAGTGTCTGACACAAAAATGCAACCTGATAAATGTCTGTCAATGAGCAAATAAGCAAATTAACTTCACCTCATGAGGCAGGTTCCAAATCTTATAAAATGTTTTACAGTATTGTAATTTTTGCATTTAAATGTTTTAATGTACATTAGAATTTTGACTACTCCTGATAAGGAGAATTAAGAGGTTTTGTACATGAAACCATTCATTTTTCCTTAGGCAAATGTTGTCCATTCACTCCTCTCTAAGACTTGGAAGCTTATCAATCAACAAATATTTGAGTATCTGCTATGTACAAGACACTGTGCTAGGTGCTAAAGGGAGTCAGAGAAATACAAGATTCCTTTTCGTAAGGAATTTATAACTTTGTGGAAGGATTGGTTTTTCTTTGTCCACTCAAGGGTCTTTCCATTGAGTTTTTTGTCAGAAAGTTGTAGGGGTGGGAGGAACCATGACAAAGTGAAATGAAGATGGTTTTCGGGAAGTCATGCAGTTGTCCTTTTAGGGTTTTATATTTCAAGGCCCTCATGTGTGGCTGGTGAAGGAGACAAGCGTAAACTTTTGAAGTTAATTCCACAGATAAATTAAAGGGACAGTGAAGGAAAATACATGCTACAAATTGCAGGAGATGAGGAAGTGTGGGGAATAGGAACCCTTCCATCTTCAGAGTGAGAGAAAATGTTGCCTGGGTCCAAGACAAAGAAGCCATAAACTTCAGGCTTGAGGCCCAGCAGAACTGTCTCCTAAATATAGCCAAAATAGGACTGTCAGGACTGAGTCATTCTGGAGTCACACAGCATTTAAAGAGGAAGATTCTTTTCTATTGTCGTTGTCAGCCCTCGAGTTCTCAGGTCTGGTCCCAGGTCTTCCTTATCCAACTTAACCTCTCAAGGAGTCAAGCATCAGAAAGTGACAAAAAAGTAGAAACCCAAAGGTGTCAGCCAAGAACACCTTATAAACTAGGGGGACAGGTCCTCCTAGAGCCAGAACTCCTTAGTTGTAAAACTCTCTGAGCAGACAGAGGGGAAGGGAGCAGATTTCTTTGGGGTTCTGTTGTTTATACTTTAGTGTTTGTTCTTAGAAGACCAAAAGACCCTGTCATTAGGGATCACAAAGTGAATAACTTTGGTGTAGCCAGACACATCTTCTGTTACTCTTTATTTTACTTTCCGTTCTGGTAGTATCAGAAGTTATATTACATGGTTTTGTGTGCTCAGACTCTATATGTATGTTAAACAATGGGGGCCAAAATTTATGAAGAGTTGCTACTGCCAAACACTGTTCTAAACTCAACAACCTTGCAGGGTGAGTACTAGCATTGCTCTCTCTCTCTCTTTTTTTTTTTTTTAAAGATTTATTTATTTATGCATACAAGCTGGGGTACAGGCCAGAGGCGTGGGGTGGCGAGAGGGTTCAGGAGAGGCGGCAGGAGAGGTCTGCTGTGCCATGTGGGACTCTCCCTGGCCGGGCATCGAACTTGTGCTGCAGTGGCTGGGGATAGCTTCACAGGCTGAGACTTAACCGTTGTGTCATCAGGGAAGCCCAGAAGTCTCTATTTTGCCATGATCTTGCTGGCAGGTTGTAGCTGGGATGTGAGACTGAGGACACAGGTTTCCCTCCAGCCCTGGACATCTTGGACTGGGTCAGGCAGGATAAGGGGTCCACTCGTCCCTTTTGGTTTTGTATCCACAGAATCAGCGTTTACAAGGATATCTTCAGAAACAAGTTTCTACTATATGGCTTGATTTTTCCTTTCTAATGCATATGAATTTGCCTCCTGTGCTATCAAGAGCACTCTGACTTAGTGGTTATGAGAGCAGATTTTGCAGACACAGGCCTGGGTTCAAATGCCAACTTCTCTGACACCACTTACTCAATTTCTCTGCCTCATTTTTCCTATCTATAAAAGAGAGATAGTGGGCCTCCCTGGTGGCGCAGCGGGGTTAGGCGCTGCACTGTGGAGCTGTCGGCAGCGGTGATGTGAGTTCGACGCCCAGCCCGGGAGATTCCCACATGGCGCGGCAGACCTCTCCTGCCTTACCCGCTGCTCCCCTCAGCAGTGTATGTCAGCTGATCTGTCTGTTCTGCTCCCTACTCTCTCTCTGGTGGATCCTCTCACCACCCCACACCTCTGTCCTACACCCCAGTTCTTGTATGCATGAATAAATAAATCTTTAAAAAAGAAAAAGGAGTCTGCCTCCTAGGGGACTGAAAGCACCCTGGGGTATTGTGTGGTGCTGGGAGTAGAGGCAGCTGAGCTGTCAACACCTGGCAACAAAATATAAACTGGTGGCTATAAACTGGAATTTTGTCTGGCATTGGCAAGTGAGGAATTTGATATCTATACCCTAGTGTGTATTTAACATTTTGTAAAGATGGGTTAATGAGAATGATGTGTGCATAAAGGGTTAATATGAATGATGTGTGCAAAATCCTTTGCATGCCGTTCTTGCCCCAGACCATATAAGGTTGGCCCATAGTTAACAATGGTTAACGGGAACCACTGCTGACTGGCAAGCTAAGCAAAATTCCTGTGTAACATGGATGGGACTGGAGGGGATAATGCTAAGCTAAATAAGTCAGAAGGAGAAAGATAGTTACTGAGTAGCTTCAATTATATGTGGAATATATGGAAACAAAGCAAAGGGTCAGATAAAACCAACCCAATGACAAATCCTAGAAATCTGACAGTAGAATTGAGGCTATCAGGGCAGGAGTGAGGGCTGGCGGAAGTGGGGGATCGAGGTGAGAGACCCAGTGGTCTCTGATGGACAAAGAGTGCCTTGGTGGTGAGTGGGGTGCAGTAACATACACCTGAAGGGTGTGACCCTAGACCTCTAGATCACGTAAGTGTTAAAAACCAGTGTTACCTCAATAAAAACAACAAAAAAGTCTCTGTGGTCTGGTGGAAGTGATAACCTTGAAGAAATAAGTGTATAAAAGTTTAATGATCAAAATTAGATTTACAAAGAAAAAGATATAGGGTACTATGAAATCATTTTGGAAGTTCTGAACTTATTGAGCTTAATGTTAGGACTTAAGTCTCCTCAAGTTGAGGAGACCAAACATGAGCACTTAAGCAGGCACGTTGGACGACATCCTCAGTGCCAGCAGGAGTGATGATCCGGGCAACAAATGCATGCCGAGGGCCAGCAGGACCAGCCAATGCAGTGTTCAGAGGAAGGCAGAGGTCTCAGAGAGCTGACTGCAGCTGGGGTGGGCTGGAGGGTCTGGAGGGAAGCGTGGAGTAAATGCTGGAGGTAGGAACATGCAGAATGCTTGGAGGCTAGAAGTAGACCTTGTGGCCAGAGAAATGTCTTGCTCAACCAAAGCCCCCCCCCCTTTTGTAAAGATTTATTTTATTTTTGCATACAAGCTGGGGTGCAGGGCAGAGGTGTGGGGCGGTGAGAGGGTTCACCAGGGACAGAGTGGGGAGCAGAACAGGCAGATTGACTGAAATACTCTGCTGAGGGGAGCAGCGGGTGAGGCAGGAGAGGTACACTGCGCAATGTGGGAAGCTCCCCAGCTGGAGATTGAACTTGTGCCGCAGCCCCTGACAGCTACACAGCGCTGCGCTTAACCTGTTGAGCCACCAGCGAGGCCCCCCAAAGCCCATTTTGATCAACATAAGACTCTCATGCCTGTCGCACCAACCTGTTCTTACCCCCTGTCTCCCCCCCACCTCCCGGAGATATGGGTCTGGTCTTCTAAATTTGGTGATTAACCTCTTTGGATCTCTATTAGCCAAGATTTGATCAAGGTTTTGTTTTTTTCTTAAATATATATTATGATAGCAATAGGTATTTGTTATAAATCTCCACATATAAAATTATCAGGCTAGCTATGCTTTCAAACTACATCCACCCTATCCTGAAGTTTTGAACCTCACCCTCCAGCCCCCAGCCAAAGGCCCTGGGTTTTTCCCTGGACTATTGATTGCAAAATAAGTAATGGGTGGGGGGAGAGATAAGGTCCTCTGGAAAGTACTTAGATCCAGATAAGAGGGGCTTAAATGCTACTTTGTCCTTGCTACCGTACCTACCTCCACCTGAGGCAAAAAGTTTTTCTTACAAAAGGTGAGGATCACTGAAGGGAACTCAGGGGTGAGGAGAGCCCACCTCTGCAAATCTCCCTTCTGCAAGCAGGCTCCCAGAACCCAGTCCTTTTTGGGTGGGGAGGAGGCAACCTGATATGCATAAAATCTTGGTTTAGTCACCCTAAGGCTGGGGAGTTGGGAGGCCAGTTTTCTGTAAGATCTGTCTCTGACCCCACTAGCTTTACTTAACCCAGAATACCAGAAGAAAAGAATTCTCCCCACTCTGTAAGTTCCAAAAACCTCATTCTCTCAAGAGGAGATTAATGCACTGTCTTTTTTTCTAACTTGGAATCTCTAGGAAGTATTGACTAAGTGATCAGGGCACAGGGGGCTTTTGAAGTCATTTTAGTATTACAAATGGTAACACAGAATTAATGCACTGAGCCAGGGTAAGGAAGACTAAAGAAACTCAAGTCCTTTGTTTTGGGCTAGAATCACATCTACCCAATGTGGTGACACTGGTCATCTCTGCTGATTGCAAAAATAGATTATTTAATAAATGCAGTTTGTTTGGTATACATGATCTTCAGCACAAGGAGTCCCAATAATAATAATAATAATGATAATGATAATGATAATGATAATAATAATACTCTGTGGCCTCCCTGGTGGCACAACTGGTTAGGCGCAGTGCTGTGGAGTTGTCGGCAGCTAAGGTGCAAGTTCGATGCCCGTCCGGGGAGATTCCCACATAGTATGGCAGACCTCTCCTGCCTTTCCCGCTGCTCCCCTCAGCAGTGTATTTCAGTCGATCTGCCTGCTCTGTTTCCCACTCTGTCTCTGGTGAACCCTCTAACCATCCCATACCTCTGGCCTACTCCCCAGCTTGTATGCATAAATAAATCTTTAAAATAATCATAATCAAAATAATAATCATAATCACAATACTCTGGTTTCTCCTCAAATTTCATACATATTTTGCCTTTTACTAAAGAGTTCCATGGAGGGGAACAATAAAAAAACACAATAATAAATAATGGTTGAGCAAAATTGGAGTTCTTAAAGGTTTGTTGAATAATTCAAGGAGAAGAATCAAAGATCTGTTAAACGTGAGGAAATGCAGATGCGGAGAATGGTATAAATCTAGCAGAACCTCCTACCAAGAGAAGGGGCACAGTCAATACCTAGAATCTGGGAGAAAAGAAGGCAAGGCAGAGGTGTTGTTTCACTGATTGTTTTTGAGGGGTCATTGCCGGTTGGAGTCTACCTTAAGAAGAGGTTGTGGGTCTCCATCAGACTTTCTATCTAAATCTGGCCTTAGTTGGCACCTACCCACTGATGTACAAGTAGGATGGTGTTGGCAAAGACAAGCTAAACAGTCTGAAACCCAACTCCCCTATTCCTGCTCCCACCTCATTCCAATCCAGAAAGTCATATTCATGTTATCTCTGCAGGAGTTAGTATTCAATCTCATTCAGTTTGGAGGATTCGAAAGGCTCTTTCTTCATCCATACTTCAACCTATCCATTCATTCAATAAATTTTTTTGTGCAAGGTATTATGGGGAACTAGGGGCCCAAGGTCTATGAAACTGATGATGCCCTAACCATGGCAATACCTGCTCAAAGACAGTCATGGGGATGATGATTCTGACACTAGTACAACTTCAGTGATAATTAGCCAGATTTTGGTTTGACTAAATCTCCTAAGCTTGACTGGCTTAGAGAGGAACCTGAAGAGGACAGATAGCTTAGATGCCCACATGAGAAAGATAGGTGTAAAACTAGATGCCAAAACTAGTTGCCAAAACTAGATGCCAAACTAGATCCCATCTAGTAAAACCAGATGACAAAAGCTCCATCTGAACTCTGTCTACCAAGGGGGGCCTGTATTTACAGCTTCTGCTTATAGTTCTGGATCAAGACTTTCTTCCGTCTTATTTCAGGAAATGGATCAAGTATGAACTTCGTGGGTTCTGGTGCCAGGCAGGTGGTACTCAGGAGACTAGAAACCCAAGGCCCTCAATAGTTAACCTTTGCTTCTTAAAATCCCCCAAGTGTGGGTATTTGGGCTCCGGAGGTGTGGCATTGTTACAGGGAAACCCCGATATACAATGGGGTGCCTGACTGTGGGTTCTCACCCGTGCGCTTAAAAAGGACTTATAATAAGAACAATTGCAGGCACTCATAAAAAGGTTAATAAAAGGGTTTATTTACAAAAGGAAGGGAAATAAAAAAATGAATAACTCGGGGACAAAAGAGAAAGTGAGGGAGAGAGATAAATCTCCAAATACGTCCTACCAGACCCGAAGAGCTGGAAACCCCAATGGCACGCTGTAGCCCGGCGAGAAGCAAGAGACCCCCAAGGTCAAAAGCCCTCGTTATACAGCCAACATGTCTGCTTAACTCCACCCCTCAGTTTCCGGTAATCCTCTCTTCTGGATGATGATGGAATTCTGGGATTCGTAGCCCTAGGGGTCTTGGATCTCTCTGGCTTGAGGTGGGGGTCCATAAACCTTCCTGTGGAGTTTGTTGCAGACGTCCTTTTTCCCCCCAACAGCTTGAGCAGGTGGGAGGGTCAAAAGCAGGCTTCCTGGTGTCAGCTAATCCCAGTGCTCTCCAGAGGTATTGAGTGAACATCAGTGCACATGACTGAGCACAAGTCCCGGCACTCTCAGCCTCGGCCAACAGGCCGGCCAGCCAGAGGCTGATAGAAATGTACTGCTCTTGGGTGAAGAGGAAGGAAAACAGGGGCCCTATTGAGCACCTACCAAGCTGGCTCCCACTTTGGCACTTAAAATGGTCAATTTTAGCTGATCGGCTTCATTTCGCAATTTGGTTATGTGATTCCCAAGCATCGCCTCTTATCTCTCAACAGAGGTGTGAAAACAGAACTAACTTGGCACAGCCTGGCTGCTTGAAGGAGGGTCTTTGGGTGAGGCTCAAGGTTTGTAAGGTAGAAAGAACACAGGATGCCACCTGCATGCCCCCTGCCTCAACTCCTCCATTTTGACTTTTCTTCACTCAACCAGAGGAGACACTGGTCCATATATATATATAATTATCTGCGGTCCCCCAAAGAGAGGTGAGAGAACGTTCATGTTGCATTGTGTGGCTTTGGATTCTGCCTGGGTGAACCTGCTGTCCCAAATGAACTACTCAAATAGCTTGTGGATATTTCTCAAATGTATAGTGAGACTTACGTTCAAATACGCAGCCGGCACTCTTTGCCGCCTCTTGGGAGTGAGAAGCAAGATGGCGCCGTGCCAGCTATTGCACAAAGCAGCGTTGTTAATACTCCTTTAGATGCTCCTGTGTGGCTTCATCGGAGCAGAGGAGGATCTGTTTACGCCACTGGCTTCTACTGATTCTTGTGGGGGATGGGAACTACAATGCTGGCCTCTGTTAGTCTCTGGAGTGTGTTAGAAGTGCTTGGCCAATGCTTGAGGGTGTCCTGTGATCCTCCTTGGTTGGTGTGATACTGAATTACACCCCTGGAGGGTGAGCTCATTCCTGGGCCTCAGAAAACAAGTTTTGGACTAAGTTAGGGGCATAAGGAAAACTTCAGGTTTTGAATTTATGCTGGAGTTCATTGTCTCCTTGTGGTACGTTGAGAGCATTATTCTTGAATTGGGTCCCTGGAAAACCACGGGTCCAAGGGTTCATTTAAAATACAGGTGACAGTGGAATCCTTGAGACCAAACACATAGTTTTCTCCAAAGTCACTTTAATCATAGCAATGACCTCTCCTATTGGAAAACATCAGCAGCTATTTTGCTGTTGTTTTTGTTTACTCCCTCCACAAAGACTTGGGTACTTCAGGCCCTTTGTCCTGTTAAAGGGACTACAAATGAAATAAAAGGAAAACATCAGCTAGATCAGGACATAGGGTTCCAGTCGGAGAATACCTAGGCCAGTGCCTGCGGGGCCTGGATCTCCTTTCAATGTTAAGAATATTTTCACCCCAGGCTGTGCACCTGCACCTCCCCCCACCCATACACTCCCTTGTCAATTCTTACAAAGCTTCTTTCAGCAACTGAGGAGTCAATATAGCTCGTCACTGACAGGGCTTTGGGTGGGGAGGCAATTGACGACATTGGTAAAAACAGTATATTCTCCAGTGACCTAAATCATACCCTTTCAAGAAGATCTTTATCCCTCCTAGCTCTACCCCTGTGTCCCCAGATCCCAGTACAATAGGCATAAAATCTGCACTACTCTTCTGCCTAGAATTTTCTTCAATTGGGAGGGAGGGTCCCCATTGGATCCCTAATGGAAGAACTCTTGACATCTTTGGCAATCTACTTCCTCATCTCTAGTCTAGCCTCTCTTTACCCACTCTCCATCCCATAGGCAGAGTGAGTTGCTAAGTAAAATCTAGATGTCATTCCCAAGCTGAAAAGGTTTCAGTACTTTCCTATATGTTGGGGGAAAGGTAGAAAGTTTTATATGGCATTCTGAGTCCTTAGGGATTTGGCACCTTCCTCCTCTCTTTCCTTATCCTACAGCAATCTCATGCCAGTGTCTTCAAGTTGCTCTGTTCTATTTCTCTGGTTGTCTTACCGTCCCCTGCAGCCCTGAAAGACTGTTAACTGTGGCCAGGTCTGTCTTTGCTTGCATACTGTGATCATGGTGGTCGTATTTGTCTTTCTGTCCCCAGCAGCTTACAGAGGTGGCAAAATACAGGAGTTCAATGATTGTTTGCTCAGTGATTTCAAATATTAATCTCCCCAACAAGTATTAATGTGCTTTCTTGAAACTGTTCTTAATGCTTTGACTATTTTTGGTTAATTCCATTGTTTCTTACATAGAGTATGCTGGATCACAATTGTGCCTAGGAATCCTGGAGAGGGTGCTGGGCTTGGAGCCATGTCCAGCCCTAGAAAGACTGTCCTCCTTTTAGAGGACGGTCTTCTTTTAAAGAATAGCTTTTAAAAATGAGTTTGATTACTTCTAGGCTTCTACCTCATGGAATGTCATTTTTTAAAAGATTTATTTATTTATGCATACAAGTTGGGGTGCAGGCCAGAGGTGTGGGGGGTAAGAGGATTCACCAGAGAATGAAGAGCAGAACAGGCAGGTTAACTGAAATACACTGCTGAGGGGAGCAGTGGGCGGGACAAGAGAGATCTGCTGCGCCATGTGGGAAGCTCCCTGGCTGGGGAAATGAACTCTGCTGCAGTGGCTCTGGACAGCTTCATAGTGCTGTGACTTAACCCCTTGCACCACCAGGGAAGCCCCTGGAATGCCATTTTTGAGAACAAAATATTGGCGCTGATGGTTAAAAGACTCAGGAATTGATACTTCAGAAAATGATGTGACCATTAACAGTAAGGGAACAGATTTGTATTTCTGACATGGTGAGATGTCCATGGTGTTTATTGAAGAAGTGAGCTGGAGGAAAATCTAAACAGGTTCATCCTCAAATAGCTGGAAAAATATGTGTCCAATGGAAGACTATGCTTATTCCTGGGAATGGGATACAGAAAACAGCAAGGGGAATTGTCAACTTTATTTCATTTCTTTTGGTGTGGCCTCAGTGCTGAGTTACCTCTGGCCTGGTGGGGTAGTGCGGGTTAGAGTAGATGGCCTTTAAGCTCTAACGTTATTAGCACCGACTCCATTGATCTTTTCTTTGCTTCCTGCCTGCTTCCTGTCTGTCAGAGGTCACTACCCCACCCTGCAGTACATTTCGATAGGGGATTCCTGAAGATTAGGGAAAGTTTTCCAAGATTCAGAGTCAAAGTCCACCAATGGGGAAGGTGATAGTGAAGGAGACTGTTTTTGCTCAGGCAACTTTCCGTAAATGATCCAGGGGAGGCCAAGTTAGTCTGCATCTAAATTCTCTTGTTTTTGGTGTGGTAGGCCCTGCAGCAGTAGTTAGTTCTGATCAGTTATGTTGTGGAGAGAAAGTCTGGGTTTGGGTTCATGTGATAGGGAGGAAGAGAGGAAATAATTACTATAACTACCTTTGACTGAGTGCTTATTCTGTCTGCACTGGACAAAACCCGTTGTCAACGCCCTCATTCCTCATTAAAAATATTTTTTCCCCTCCTGATGTGAAAATGAAAGCTCACAGATAATAAGTGGTTAAATCAGGATTTTAACCCGGGTCTGGTTGAATGCAAATTTCATGCACATCACTAGGCGCTGAGCCTTTCTGACCCAGGGGTGTGTGAGTAAAGGGGCCACTGCTGACCCCAGGGTGTTCAGGGATTTTCAGCACATCTCTGTTTGATGACTCCGACACCCTAAGAAAAGGCAGTGCCATACCAAGGAAGGAACGCAGACCTTGCAGACCAACGGACCTGCGGCAGTGGAAGCAGCCCGCGCTTCCTGCAGCCTCCCTGCTGTCATCTACAAAGCAGAACTCTTGTCACTGCGCTGTCACGGAGCTGTGGAAGAGACTGGAGTGTCCGTGTAGGTCAGCGCAGAGCCGGGGCGGCACAGGAAGACCGCGGGAGGTGTGGGTGTGGATTTGTTTGTTTTTTTTTTTTGGTGGGTGTGGATTTGGATGCCACTTCTGCTCTCAAAATGTGATTATTCGGTCACAGAGCACTAGGTTGTTGCGTCCTTCACGTGTGTTGTTCATTTTGCCTCTCACAAGGAGCCTCTGAACTACCTCCCTTCTCCTTTTGATAGCCCCGCTTCAGGCTTTGTTTATACTCAAGTCTCTGCTTCCTCATTTCCATTTACACCTCAATCTACTGGAATCTGCTTGCACTGCCACGGCTCAATGCAAACTGCTCTGCCCAAGGTCACCTGCAGTCTGCTTAGGGCAAAATCCAGCAGATGCTTTTCTGTCCCTACCACACCTGATGTGTATGAAATTGGTATTCAACCAGACCTGGGTTAAAATCCTGATTTCATCACTTCTTCACGCAAACTCTTGCCCTAAGCTTATTGGTCTAACTCTCTCCTGGTTTTCTCTCTGCCTCTCCAGTCACTGCTTTGCTGTCTCCTTTGTGGGTCTTCCTTGGTGATCCTGGATGTGTTGCTGTTTCTTGGTGTCTGTCCTAGACCCCACTCTCATCACTTCCGGTTTCCTAATATTTCCTAAAACTACTAAATTTTTTTAAACTGCCACTAGAACAACATCACAGCTGATGGCTCCATTCTCTCCTCCATCAAGCCTGTCCTTTTCCTTTAGGTACAGACCACTGTCCTCACAACCTGGCACGAGGACCTACCCGTGGAGGCGATGGGACCCACACAGGAGGTGGGGTCCTATTTCCTCCATCACCGCCCATTAGGATCTTAACTACATTTCAGCCTCATCTTGCCTACTTGCTCTTCATGTCCTGGACTCTGCTCTGCTTGGCACCTTAAGATCTTTGATTCTGTGTGTGCTCCTTTGCTACAACACCCTGCCTCCCATGCACTTTCCTTTCCATCTTTCCCCTTCTATCCCTTTGCCAAACCGATGTCCAGTCTTAGTTGAAATATCTCTCCCTCAGGAGGCCTTCTCTGATGCCCTATGCCAGGCTGGGTGTCCTTGGCTGTTTTTCTCCCCAAGCTGTATCTCTCCTTCCTAACATTGATCACAGTTGTAATTATTTGTGTTGTCATTTGCTTAATATTTTTTAAAAAAATATTTATGTATGCATACAAGAGCTGGGGTGTAGGCCAGAGGTCTGGGGTGTGTGTGTGTGTGTGTGAGAGAGGACTCACCAGAGACAGAGTGGGGAGCTGAACAGGCAGATTGACTGAAGTACAATGCTGAGGGGAGCAGTGGGCGAGACAGGAGAGATCTGCTGCGCCATGTGGGTCAGCTCCCTGGCCGGGATAGAGCTCATGCTGCATTGGCTGGCTATAGTTTCATAGTGCTGAGACTTAACCCCCTGAGCCACCAGGGAGGCCCACTTGCATAATATTTTTAAATTATTTCCCCCCAAATTTCAGCTTACTAAAAGAAGTCCCCGTTGGTCTTACTTGCCTTTGATGTCCAGTAATCCCGGTGCCTGTAAGTGTACAGCCTCTGCCAACAAAGCAGATGAATGACCCATTCACTTGTGTGACCAGTTCTCTCCTACCCAGCTGACGGCCGCTGCCCCTTCCTCCATTCTCCACCCAGCTCCAAACCACAAGTTATCTTTTGAAAACAAACCTTGATTTTGTTGTTTCCCTACTGAAAAAAACCCTTGCTGATTCCCACTACCCAAAATAAAGTTTAGACTTCACTCTGCTTCTCTCTCCAGTCTCATTTTTTTTTTTAAAGATTTATTTATTTATACATACAAGCTGGGGTACAGGCCAGAGATGTGGGGCGGCGAGAGGGTTCACCAGAGACAGCAGGGAGCAGAACAGGCAGATCAGAAATACACTGCTGAGGGGAGCAGCGGGCGAGGCAGGAGAGGTCTGCCGCACCATGTGGGATTCTCCCTGGCTGGGCATCGAACTCGCATCGCTGCTGCCGACAGCTCCACAGCGCAGCGCTTAACCGCTGCGCCACCAGGGAGGCCTCCTCTCTCCAGTCTCATTTTAAAAAATAAGCTCATCCCTGGAATTCTAGGTTCTGTCACATTTAACAAAACTGTGTTTTGTGTCTAAAATGGGTCTTCTGGGCCTCCCTGGTGGCACAACGGGTTAAGTCTCAGCACTATGAAACTATAGCCAGCCATTGCAGCATGAGTTCGATCCCTGGCCAGGAGCTTCCCACATGGCACAGCAGACCTCTCCTGTCTCGCCCACTGCTCCCCTCATCAGTGTACTTCAGTCGATCTGCCTGTTCTACTCCCTACTCTGTCTCTGATGAATGTTCTCACCACCCCACACCTCTGGCCTACACCCCAGTTCTTGTATGCATAATTAAATAAATCTTTAAAAAAAACAATAAATAAAAATAAAATGGGTCTTCTGTTTTCTGTCAGACTTCATATGCCTTAGTTCTTCTGTTTGTATTGCCCCCTCCCCAAACATTTGTCCAGGTCTGTGGTCTCCCTGGTCTGACTGGGGTGTCTCTCCTGTGCGCCCCGGTAACATCCTGTGCAACCTCAGTCACAGGAGATCAGTGAAGGTCTATATGTCCAGCTCCCCCATCAATGCTAGCTCTCGAGTGCAGGGACTTGGTCTGCACTGTGTTCGCAATCCCCTAAAACACAGCCTGGCACACAGAACAGGTGTTCAGGAAATTTTTCTGAGTGAACTTACCTGATGTGTACTGTCTGTATCTCACATGTTAAGCCCGATGAATGTTGAATGGTAGGTCTGGGCCTCCCTAATATTAGACAAATGTGTTGGCTCCTCCAGAGTATTGAGGAACAGCAACTGCAAAGAGAGCATGCATACTGTTATGCATTATTTGATGGGGGTGGGAGGAGAGAGGGATAGGTGAGAGCAGAAAAGAATAAATTCGAGAATACTTATCTCTCTGCTTCTGATGTCTGCTGTTTCCTCTTTTGCTAAGACAAAGTGAAATATCTATCTGCAGTCTCTTTTTACTTTACCCTCTTCACTATCTATGAATGCTGGTTGGAAGGATTTGTTAGAAAAAGTGGCAAAATATGCCATACAATTACCAATGTCGGATTCTCTCTAGCTTTGAGGTGTATGAGGGCACTGGGACACCTTTAAAATGGTTCAGGTCAGCATGTGTGAGGGTACCAAAGCAGGGAACTGAATGCTATTGTAAATAGATTGACCAATTGATGAACCTTATAGACATTATCCTAACCATGCCACCCCCGTTATTTTTTTTTCCTGTCCTAGACAACAGGGAGAGATTTATTGAAGATGAATGCTTTTAATACTGAGGTTAATACGAAGTCCAGTTGACACCAAGGTGTCCCCAATTCTGCAGGTTCTGTCCCACCCCAATTACTTTCTATGCCCAGCTTCTCCAAACAGTGGACCTTAATCCTCAACCCCCCACCCCTCCAGCATGCTCTATAGAAATACATATCACCCAAGTTGTGCGTTAGAATTACCAGGTTTTAAGTCATGCAAATGCCAGGATTTGAATTAGAATTTCTGGGATGGGCTTTGGCATGGGGAATTTGGAATACTTTCCTGGTGATTCTAACATACCATCAGATTCTCAGGTGGTGAAGAACTACCACCTAAGGCCTTTGCTGATTTTCTCGATGGAAGGTCTCTGCCTGCCCCAGGCTCCTGCCCCAAAGATGCTATTTACTTTATAACTTCTTTCTAAGGCACCCAGATCCAAATGTTCCTCACTTGTGACCCTGGAAGTCACTCCTTTTGGGCCACTTGCAAGCTAGCTCATTATGGTTATTTGTGATGGCTATTCCCTATTGGACTATCAGCTTTTGAAGGCTTCTTGTGCGCATAGATAAGCATGCCCAGAGTATTAACTGTTAAGGATATTGAATTCAATGGAAACTGCAGCTGCTTTTGGATTCTCATGGGTTATCAGGGGCTTAGATCCTCCCTTTCCTCACCCATACTGGGCCACGGGACAGTACTTCTTTTATTTCACCCTGATAATTCACTCTTTATGGACCACATTGCTATAGTAAGTGTAGTTTAACTCCAACATTAGTTGAGGGCATTGGAATACCCTTAGAACGTTCAGCACATGTGATGATATGAAAGCAGGAACTGAATGCTATTGTAAATAGGTTGATCAATTAATTGATGAATCTTATAGACATCATCCTAAAAATAAGAGTGCCCCAAATCCCAATTGCTTTGACATTCTTAGTTTCTTTTTTCCAGCTCAAGGCTGCCTGTCATCATAACTCCAACCAGTTTCCACTCCTCTTTAAAGATTCCATCCCTACAGCCCACTGGGCACTGTGATAAGAGTGCACATTCTCTAGTTTTCACTCTTTCCTCCCACTCTTCCCTAAGCTGGAATGAATTGTACCTTATCACTGAGAAAAGCCTACTTACTAATCAAGGTCAAACTACAATGTCAGCTTCTAAATGTCCCCAGCCAGAAATAATACCTTTTCTTCCATGCTTCCAAAATATTTGCATTTTCTTACCATTTAATCCTCTCATTCATTCTGTAAATATTTATTGAACACCAACTACATGTCAGATTCATTTATTCATGGTGTCATGCTATATATTTGTGCTATATAGCCATTATAATTATTTGTGTTTTCTTCTCTGGAGGGTAATTGGCTGAATCTTGTCTCCTCAACACTCCCCTTTCATAAGGTCATGTGCAATAATATGGTGACTGAATTGGGTCTTGTTACCACTGTTCTCAGTAATATGGAATTTGGCACAGATTTTCTTCTGGATATAGTTAAATGTATCTATTTTTACTTTTTTATTTTTAAAGAGTTATTTTACTTATTTATGCATACAAGAACTGGGGTGTAGGCTAGAGGTACAGAGGGTGAGAAGTTTCACCAGAGACAGAGTGGGGAGCACAACAGGCAGATTTACTGAAATACGCTGCTGAGGGGAGCAGCAGGTGAGACGGAGAGGTCTGCTGGGCCATGTGGGTCAGCTGGGGATCGAACTCATTGCCACAGTGGCCATTGATAGCTTGATAGTGCTGAGACTGGGGATCGAACTCATTGCCACAGTGGCCATTGATAGCTTGATAGTGCTGAGACTTAACCCCTGTGCCACCAGGGAGGCCCCTATTTTGACTTTTCAAGTCTGTGTCAGGCATGGCATCTACAGAAGTTTGGGAAATGACTTTAGAATGAAGGGAAGCCACTAGAGCTGATCACATTATACCACTTTCCAAATTCTTCAGTTGCTTTTAAACTGCAACTATAAAACCTTCTACAGAGTCACTTCCTCAGCAGTGAAGACCTGACTCGTTGGGCCGTTAAGTGACGATGACTTCAACACCACCCTTCTTTTACCATCTCCGCTCACCTCGCCCTGTGCTATTCACACGTGGCTGCTTTCCGCCAGGGCCAGTGCCCCATGGCAACACATGTCGGCTACAGTTCTGATCTAAATCTGAGGAGCGCTTCTGCTGTGCGTGTGTGTGTGCATGGAGTGTAGGCACAGGCCTTCACAGATCTGTTCTGGCTGAAATTCACCTGAACACTCTCGCCAAACACCTCCCTTGGATTTCTTCTGCTTGTCTTTCACTTAACCTTTTGCTGGCCATCAAAGGCTTTTCCAGCAGGTGTTTGCTTTCCCGGTGACCAAGTAAGAGCTGCTATTTGGTTTCTTGATAACTAGACTGGGGTTTTTCTAATTCTTAGAAAGAACTACCAAGTTTAGTTTTCTAAAAAACTAGAAATAAATCCCACCCTAACACTAATTGTAAGTTTAGAACTCAGCAAACCTGAAGGCCCATGTCGATAACAAGGCTGATCTCTGGTTTAGTGGGGCTGGTTCTGCTTTTCTCCTTCCAACTTGGAGATTTTGCAAGGACAAGAGACTGAAAGATTTAGATGCAGAGCAAGACTATGACAAAGACTGGAGGATATGAGAGATGGCTTTCTGGAAGGGAAGGCTCTGGGAGAGGGGAATGCTGCTGAATGGAAGCCTTAGGTGACTGGGTATAAAGCAGTTTCTGTGGGAAATAGTTTTTACCACACCAAGATGAACTGGGGTGTTAGTACAAAGGTTTTTTTTTTTTTCTTCTTCCTTCTACAAATGATCAAGGAAAATGGATTTTTAAAATGTAAACATTCTCTTGTAGTATTTACAGCTTCTCTACTATAGGAGGACAAAGGTCTCAGAGTTTAAAGTAAAAAGCAGGAACAGGGAGATAACAGTTCTTTTACAGTTTGATTATAATCTAAATATAACAGGAAAATCACTTTCTACATAAAGCACCGTGATGGATAAATATCTGGAGGAGAAGATTATTGGGTCTTTTTCCCTTACTTTTTCTTTCCTGTAAGTTTTCTTTGTCTTTGAGAAAGGTCTTTCGTGATGAAGATAAATAGTGGTTGAATGAGAAGCCAGTGTTGGGCTTTGCTGATAGAGAGTTTTGGGGAAACAATTTGTTAGGGCAGAGAAGTTAATAGATGAAACGTGAGACCTCAGAGCTCACCCATTCAATCCTTTATTTTACTCACGAGGGTGCTGAGTCCAGGCAGGTGGACAGTCCGAGAAATCACAAAGCCACTGCTCGTGACTCTTCAGGCCTCCCCTCTGTGAGGACACGTAAGAAATACACTTACTTTTCTAACAAACTGGTGGCTTAATGAAAACCCTCTTAGGAAATAAATCCTTAAACTACTTTGTTAATGACCTCTATTCTCTTGGGCAGCAAAGTCACTCTTGAAGGAAAGTTAGATGTTTGGGGGGAGGTCAATAGTCCCTCTGGGATTCAGGTGTAGTGAATTTGGGCGGTACTGGCTCTCAATCTACTGTTGTTGGTTTTTGGCAGTTTCCTCCTTAAATTTATTGTTTTTATTTTATATTATTAAAGTGCCATTGAGGGCCTCCCTGGTAGTGCAAGGGGTTAAGTCTCAGCACTATGAAGCTATGGCAGCCACTGCAGCATGAGTTTGATCCCCGGCCAGGGAGCTTCCCACATGGCGCAGCAGACCTCTCCTGTCTCACCCGCTGCTCCCCTCAGCAGTGTACTTCGGTGGATCTGCCTGTTCTGCTCCCCACTCTGTCTCTGGTGAATCCTCTCACATCCCCCACATCTCTGGCCTACACCACAGGTCTTGTATGCATAAATAAATAAATAAATAAATATTAAAAAAATAAAGTGCCATCGGTTTACATTTTTGTTAGTGTTTTAGAGCTATAGAATTTCCCTCCTCAGGTGTAGTCGCTGTATAGCACTCACCGCCAATGCACCATAGTCCTCACCTCCGTCCACTGTGCTCGCCCCACCCCAGTCTCACCCCTCTGTCCCCCTGGTCTTCCTCCTCTGGATGCCTCAGTTTTGTGGTCAGCTTTCTTTCTTTCTTTTTTAAAAATAATTTATTTATTTATATAAATTGTTCATTGTTTATTTTTGTATAATGTTTGCTTTCTTTTCTCAGGTGTAGTCCCCATAGAATTCCCACCACCAGTTCACCCGTGAGCCATCACCACAGTCCCTTGTGCTCTTCCTGTCCTTGTTTTGATCCCTCTCCCTCCCCTGCAGAATATCTCTGATTTATAGCTGCCTATTTATTTTTGTTCTGTTTTGTTTTTTTATTATTATTTTTCCCCCTGATCCCTTATTTGGTTCCCCTCTATTCCTCCTATAAGTGAAACCATCTGATATTTTTCTTTTTTCTTTCTGACTTATTTCACTGAGCATAATCCCTTGTAGTTCCATCCATATTGCTGCGAATGATATTATTTTATCTTTTTTGATTGCTGAATAGTATTCCATTATGTATATATACCACATCTTCTTGATGCAGTCATCTATTTTTGGGCATTTGAGTTGTTTCCAAATCTCAGTTATTATAAATAGTGCTGCAATAAACAGGGGTGCAAGTATCCTTTTTTAAAAAAAAAGATGTATTTATTTATAAGACCTGTGGTGTAGGCCAGAGGTGTGGGGGGTAAGCTAATTCACCAGAGACAGAGTGGGGAACAGAACAGGCAGATCAACTAAAATACACTGCTGAGGGGAGCAGTGGGAGGAGGCAGGAGAGGTCTATGGCTCCATATGGGTTATCTCCCCGGCTTGGGATCAAACTCATGCTGCAGTGACTGATGATAACTTGATGGTACTGTGTCTTTAACCCCTGCGACACCTGGGAGGCCCTAGGGATCCTTTCAAATTAATGTTTTTGTGTCCTCTGGGTAGATCCCTAGGAGTGGAATTGTTGGGTGTGGTCAGCTTTCAAAGGTTGCTTTTACCGTTTGTCTTTATAATCACAAGGGATCACGGTGATGATTTACAGGTGATGGGGGGGTGGGATATTTAGAGGGATTACGCCTAAGGGAAGAAATCAAATACTGTACAAAAATGAATCACAGTGTAAGAAAATTCCAAAATTAATAAAAGGAAAAAAAAGATGAATATATCTTATCCAAAAGCTGAATGACTAGGTGACAAGATCATGTAATAAATTTATGCCAAGGCCAAAGCCAAATATTGCCTTCATAGAGTGAACTTCTGGCAGGCAGGAATAAAAGTTTAACAGTTCGATTCCCTGCTAGATCAGTTCTGGATCATATTCTCCAAGTGTGCCCCAATAAAGAAAAGCCATTTGCAACTGAGAAACAAACACAAAAAAATAAAGTATGTCTTTATTTGACTCTTTGTTTAGTTTCTTGATATTCTACATGTAAGTGACACTACCTGGTATTTAATCTTTATCCTCTGACCTAATTTGTTTAGCAGATTCCCTTCCAGATCCACCGCAAATGGAATGAGTTTATCTTTTTTGATAGCTGAGTAGTACTCCACTGTGTATGTATACCACATTTTTATTCTTGAGAGGTGCTCCTACCTTTAGGTTTAGTCCCTCCTCCTTAGTCTTACACAAAGCCTCTGGTGAGTGCTGAGGGAGTGGTGGTGCAACATGACCTTGAGGTCAGTGTGATGATGTTGGCTGGCCTGGGGCCCAGTGCTCAGGGCTCAAGTGTGTGGGCTCACTCACTCAGTGAAAGAGTCTGAGTTTTCCTGCCCTATTGGCTCTCTGGCTGCTGACAACATTTGGTTGTGTCCCCTAGCGTTGTTGGGGGTCTCTTCTGTGAGGAGGGTGAGCCACCCACATGTCCAGGAACCAAGCATTGAGTTTGGCCATGTTCTCCCTGCTGGGGGAGGGGTCCAGCTTTTGGATGGACTTCTCTAACTAACAACTGTTTATCCATCTGTCTCCCTCCTTGGAGCTCTCAGCTGACAGTGACCAGTCTCATTTATCTCTGCATCCCTATGTTTAAACCAGGGTGGTATTTAATAGTGTGTGTTGCAAGAAGTGATATTGATGGCCCTCCCTGGTGGTGCAAGAGGTTAAGTCTCAGCACTATGAAGCTATCTGCAGCCACTGAGGCATGAGTTCAATCCCCGGTCAGGGAGCTTCCCACATGGCGCAGCAGACCTCTCCTGTCTTGCTCACTGCTTGCTCCCCTCAGCAGTGTATTTTAGTAGATCCACTTGTTCTGTTCCCCACTCTGTCTCTGGTGAATCCTCTCACCACCACCCCCCTCATACCTCTGGCCTACACCCCAGCTCTTGTGTGTATAAATTAATAAATCTTTTAAAAAAAGAGAGAGGGCCTCCTCGGTGGCGCAGCGGTTGGGCGCTGTGCTGTGGAGCTGTTGGCTGCAGGCGATGCCGGTTCGATGCCCAGCCGGGGAGAGTCCCACGTGGCGTGGCAGACCTCTCCTGCCTCGCCCGCTGCTCTCCTCGGCAGTGTGTCTCTGATCTGTCTGTTCTGCTCCCACTCTGTCTCTGGTGAACCCTCTCGCCGCCCCGCGCCTCTGGCCTGTACCCCGGCTTGTATACATAAATAAATAAAAATTCTTTTAAAAAAATAAAATAAAAAAAGAGAGAGCTGCTGAATGGCCATTTGTGTGTGTGATGGGGGGGGGGAACCCTAATGTGCCTTTCATTTCAATCACTAAGTAAACAGTTGCTGAGCCTATCGTACGGGTGCTATAGTAGTGCTGGGATGCTGTCCTGCTCGCAAAAGATTTCCAGTTAGCTAATAGGACAAACAGAACTGAATAACTCCATCAGTGTGCTCACCAGCGACATTGTGGTGGGGATCAGATTGTCCTTCCATAGAGAGAAATGTCAGTGGCCCCAAAGTCTTCTTGGATATTATCGATGCCATTGACAAAGAACAACTGGCATTAGGTGACGCGTTGCTGAAAAGTAATAGCCTGTCTAGTGATTCTTGGTTCAACCATTCATACGTAGACTCTGTGTCTCTCAAAGACTTTGTCCATGTATGGACAAGAAAGAGTTAAAGCTTTCAAATCGAATTGCTTCACATCTCTCCCCCAAGGTCCTCTATAGCTTATAAAGATGCTGACCTGTCTTCTGTGTCCTGCTCTATTGATAGATAATCTTCGAGATTGTCTGGGTGAGAGTTTATGTCCTTCTAGAAAAACTACCTTTTATAAGAGATGCTTTGTGTGTTATCAGCAGCCAAATTTGCAAAACATGTTCTGAGCCACCAATGTATCATGTTTTACCTAAGAAAATAAGCAAATTATGTAAAATCTGCTTTTGAAAGTGTACCTCACTGCCTGCAAAACATTAGTGGGTGGAGAGCAAATTCTGACTTTCAGAACTTCAGGGAGGGAGACTTGGGAGGAGGGAGCAATGCTTTATTTGCTCAGCATCCAACACCAGGTCGTGCTTTGACAGCCTGAGACACGGCTGTGAATAGCAAGTATATCACAAGGGTTCTCAAATATAAAAGTGGAGCTGGAACAAAGAGCAGGCACCAGACAGACTTCCTCTGTTAAAGATTATCCAAAGTGTCACCTGGGTGCCAACATTCCCATAAATCCCAGCTGCTCTCTCTCACCTAGGGTAACTTAACGGCTTTGAAACCCTGCCCGGGACCTAGTAGCATTCCATGAAACGACCTCATCACAGGGGAATGAACTTTATCTCTAAGACTATAAGTGCATTTGCTTTAAAGATGATTTACCAGCTCAACAATTACCAAATTTCTAAATTAAACCTGATCTCTTATTATCATGTGTCTCACAATTTCACCGAGAGAAAATATCAGCTTGGGGGAGTACAGCTCTCTCTAGATGGCCTTTAAATAATCTGAAGGTTGAGTCCCAGTTCAGGGGCAACAAAGAACAAGGTTTCTCATGGTAGGGATGTCGAAACCAGAACCAATGGCCTGTCAGAAAAACAGATGGGAAGAAACTTTTTCTCCACCTCTGCCCCATCTTCCTCCTTCTAGGTACAGATTCGGTGTCTCTTTCTCTTTTGGAAGGTGAGGCTCTTAAGGTTTATGATTCATGACAGAAAAAATGAGTTTCATTTTTTCCTTTACCTAGGCCCCTAAGAGAAGCCAGTCACTGTGAGCAATGGCCCACTTAGGGGGATAAACCCTCCCCCCACCTCTGGTCCTGCTTGTTCCCTCCTTTGGCAACAATTCCCAAAGGCTTCCACCTGTGCAACCTGCTTCTGGGAAGGGAAGGGCCTACATCTCTTCCTGAAAATTTTCCCTTCCCTCCATTTGCTTTAAGGTGCTTACAACCCAGTTAAAGACTAAGGGTTAATCTAGGGAAACCATTGAATACATATAAGACTCAGAAGGAGGGTGGGTGGTCCAGGGGTGCTGAAATGATCTGAAATGTTTTGTAGAGAGGGCAGATCCTTGAGATGGGCCTTCAAGAGGGAGTAAGGTTTGGACGGCAAGCAGAGGATATGCTACATAAGGGCAATCCATAGTAGCTGGCAAGATTTGATAATGTAAGTTCTTTGTGCCATTTTGTAGAAATGTGGCAGAGATGGGGGGCTTTAAGCCTAGAACTGAAGTGCTGTCCATTTACACTTGGGTAGAGCTCTCAGGTAAGAGCTGCACTAGAGGAACTTACTGGTGTTTTCCAGCTCAAAAACGCATGGTACTTCCCAGACACACACCTGTGTGTGTGTGTTTCCAATGGGTATTCTGCCAGCCCGAGGTCATTACTTTTCTCTAGCTGCGGCCACTATTACAGGTGGCAGTGAGGTCTGTGGGTCAGATTAACTAGAAAGAAATTCTGACTCTACACTTAGACGCTTGTGCTATTTTGGATACGTGACTTAAACTCTTTGCAAAATGGGAATAATGATGCCCTCTTTCCAGAGTTAATCTGCAGGAAAATATGAGGTAATATATACAATGCCAGAGGCTCCATAAAGGCTAGTTTCCTTTTTCTCCTTCCTGTTTCACTCTTTTGGAGGCATTTTTCTCCTCCTCTCTTTTATTTTGCCTGGCTGGAACTTCCTTTCTCCCCTCCCCCTACCACCCCAAATTGTCCCTGGGCTGCGTTTGAAGGACCCAAGTATGTGTACGAAAAGATTAAGCTGTCCTTCTTATAAAGGAGAAATGTATTCAAAATGGGGCACATCAAAAGTGAATGTAGGTGACAAATGTTTATATTTGGAAAGTGCTTCTGCTTTGATCCTGGTTTCTATTTTTTGAGAGCTTGACAAATGTGCCCTCTGGGCCTTGGCTTCAAACATCTTCAGTGAGCAGAGCACTTTAGAGGAGGTAAAACTCATTTGATCTGCACTTGCTGTTCCTCCCCATGATCCGCACTTGCCGAATGGGTCTCCTCTCGCCTCCCCAGCGCAGCCCAGAGCGGGCGGCCGGCCAGCGAGGCGCTATGGCTTCCCTCCAGTCCTGCTCTGAGGGCGGCAGAGTCGGAGGCGAGTGAGGTGTCCCGGGCCCCTCCTCTAAAGGCTCTGGAGCACACATGGCCATCGAGAGTGGAGCCTCACCTGCCTTCATCTCCTCTGTGAGGTTCCATGAAATCTTTTCTGGACAACTGCTGACCCACTTGCTACTTGGGGAGGTGCCAAAGGTGATTTCCCAAGGGGAAATTCTTCAAAGCTGACTATGCTGGTACTAATTCACATGAAATTCTGATTTTTCTAAGATTTCTTGGAAGGAAAATCCTGACAGGTTTTTAAAAACATGTTTAGCCATCACCTCTTGCCCAGTGCTTGCAGGAGGTTATAAAATGTCACCGCGCACAAGGAGACAGCATGTCATTGGTGCTCGCTGTCCCATGCTGGTTTTCAGGGCTCCCATCAAGAGGAAGCTGTGGCCAGCTGCGAGGCTGCTTTTCCCTGGAAGGCCTGCTTGTCTGCACAGTAGTTTCTTTTACTCCAGACCAATGTCTTCCCACCCTTGGGCCTTCGATCTAAAAACAGGACAGAAGACCACTAAAATGGGACCCGTATCCACTCTTCCTGCCAGGGTGAGTGTCTAACTGGTGAAGACAGGACCCACTCTGAGTGCAGGTTTCCCTCACTATCCAAAAGTGGAAGTGTTCTTATGAAACCTGTCACAAGCTCAAATGGTATAACTTGAAGCAGCAATTACCATTAATTTATATGGAATAAATTTTGAGTGCTCCTAAATTCCCACAAATACTCCACCACACCATATCAAATATCACAGAAAACCTAAAGTGATACTAACATATAGTAAAACAGGAACAATATGATAAACCGTGTCACACTAGCTGTATAAAGAAGCTCCAAGCTTGGTGGTCTGTTCTTGCTGCTCGGGTTACTGCAAAACAAATGCTGAATGCTACTTGTTTTTTCTCTTTTGTCATAAAAGTGAAAATCCTTTTGGGATTTCTTTTAGTTGGTGAAGAATTACTAGTGTAGTTTTTCCGTAAAATCACAATGGAGTAAGGTGGACTTTTGGAGAGTTGGGGATATCTGTATTTCCAAGCGAGGGAATTCAGTGCTAGGAATTGGTCACGTAGCTGAAGGTACCGCTGAGAAGCCGGATGGGGCAGTGAGGCAGCCAAGAGGTCAGCTGCAACATGAAATCTCTGCCATCCTGGGCCTCCCTGGTGGCGCAGCCGTTGAGCGCTGCGCTGTGGAGCTGTTGGCAGCAGCCACGCGAGTTCGACGCCCAGCCGGGGAGAATCCCACATGGTGCGGCAGACCTCTCCTGCCTCGCCCGCTGCTCCCCTCAGCAGTGTATTTCTCATCTGCCTGTTCTGCTCCCCATTCTGTCTCTGGTGAACCCTCTCACCGCCCCACGCCTCTGGCCTGTACCCCAGCTTGTATGTATAAATAAATAAATCTTTAAAAAAAAAAAAAAAAGAAACCTCTTCCATCCTGGGCAGAAAGGACAAAATGAGGAAGTGGTATCACTTGTGTAGAAACTGGGGTCCCCTAACAGCAGATTCACCTTGCAGGAACTGGAGTTGGAGGAGATGCATCCTCCACAGCAGAGAGGGAGCTGGAGAGAGGTGCCCTTCCTCCTCCTCGCTGGAACCTCTCACTGGCCAGGGGTTGCTGAATCCAGATAAAAACCAACTGATACAGACCCAGGGAAACACAGTCCTTGGGCGTCAGGTGCTCTCTCCCAACCACAAAGATTTAGAGCAGAACAGGGGAGGGAGAAGAAGGCACTCTGACTCACGCTATCTTGGAAGCTTGCTTTGGGATTTCCCCCTTTGCTGACAACCAAAAAGCCTGAGGAGGAGGGGAGAAGGCCGTGGTCCTGGAGAGGCAATGGTATGAGGTGCTGCCAAGCCTGTGCCAAGTGCAGACAGCGCCACTGTCCTGTGGGGGATGTTCACCAGGCTCCAGTGTTCTCACAGGAACATTTATCCCTAAATAACTCCCAGAACTCCCTCACCAAACACTGTGACCCACGCCTCTGTTCTCAGAACGGCTGGCATACATAGGTGGTATTTCCCAGAATGCTCTGGCTGGGATTAACAGGTTATGAATTCCCCCAGGGGGGTCATTGAGAAATGTGACTCTTGCTTGCCTTGATAATAAAGACTCACAATTATTTGTCTTCTTATGGTAAATACTAGGTTGTGGTGACATTTGGGGTATAGGACTCTTGTTGCTTCTGAGAATCTGCAGGGGATTCTGTATCTCTTATTTGATTGCTTCTATGCAGCTTTATAGACGTGGCGGGCTTTCTTATCTAGATGTGTCCTGTGTGTGATGTGTGAGAATATATTTATTAAGAGTATGCGGTGGGGGGGATGGCGAAGAGTATGTGGGGAATGGGTTGCCAAGCAACTCTGGAAATGCCAGACTACAGAGTTCACACTTTTGGGTCACCTTGGGGAAGATGTTTTGCTGCCCTGGGCCTTAGTTCTCTCTTTTAGGCAAATAGGAGTTATAGAAGCTTCCTAACAATACCTCCCTCCACCCCAACATTCCCCTCAAAAACATGCTTTTTTATTGGTATTTAATAGCATGTCCACCCCCCTTTTTGTTTGTAAATATATGTTCATCATGGAAAATTTGGAAAACATGGAACTATTGATTTTTTAAAAGATTTATTTATTTATGCATACAAGAGCTGGGGTATAGTTCAGATGTGTGGGGTGGTGATAGGATTCACCAGAGGCAGAGTGGGGAGCAGAACAGCAGAGTGATTGAGAAACACTGCTGAGGGGAGTAGTGGGCAAGACAGGAGAGGCCTGCTGTGCCATGTGGGTCAGCTCCCTGGCTGGGGATCAAACTTGTGCTGCAGTGGCTGTGGATAGCTTCATAGGCTGAGACTTAATCCCTTGCGCCACCAGGGAGTCCCCAGAACTATTGATATTTAAAGAATATAAAAATTGCCTATGATTTCACCACCCCAAAATAACCATTTTGTAAATTTAACTTCAATTTTGATGAAAATCTATCTGTATATATATTTTAAATTGGGGTCAGACCCTATATATACTTTTCCACTTCATATTTGGTAGAAAGATATATAAGTACTTACTTTTATTAAAAAAAAACATTGTTGGCTCTTCCCAGGACGCTGTCTAGAGGAAGTCATATGACCCAGCGTTTGACAGCCTGACAGAGGTTCTCCATCAAACCAGCCTCTAGCAAAGCTAGGCTGTCCTGTGCTCTGGTAAATAGGATTGTTTGCCTTTATGCCAATAAGGTTGGGAAAGCACCAACATCTGTGCATGTTGCGTGCCGGGGCTCACTTTGCGGCATCTGTGCTGTGAGACTGAGAGCTCTTATGAGGTTAAGATGAAAACGGGCGTCAGCCGGGCCATGGTGGGGCGGTGAGGGCTGAGCATGCCCGTGGGCGGGTCAAGCGTGCCTTCTTTATGGAGGAGCAGAAAATTCGTGTGGATGGCACAAGCACAAAGTCAGAAAGCTAAATAAGTTATTAAAGAAATCATTTTTATGATCAATGAGTAACATTCTAGTCAAACAGATGCACTGTATTTGTTTAGTTGCCCCTGTTATTGTATGTGTGTACTATTTCCAGTTTTTTATCTTATAGTTATACTATGACCAACATACTCCCCATAAATGCAGTAGATCCTAGTGTATCTAAAAATATAAATACAACTGAGAGATGTTGAACTATGAAGAAGAGAGCATTTGTAAAAAAAAAAGATAAAGAGTCAACATTTTTAATATGTGAAGAGTGCTTGTAAATCAATATGAAAATTGCTATTGCCTTTAATGGAAAAATAGATAAGGAAATGAAATAGATGAATTATGTAGTAGCAGTAATGAAAAAATAAGTTCAAAGTAATCAAAGACACAAACTGGGACAGCAACATGACCTTGCTTTTTCTTCTTAAAGTTGGCAAAGTTAACAGCAAAACAAAGCAAGCCAGAAAATGTACTCCTAGTGATAGTGAAGATGCAGGCAGGAGTCACAGCAGGTTTGTCACATTCTGTATGGGAAAGTAAATGGATGTGTTCTTTTTATTTTTAGAAAGATTTTGTTCATTTATTAGTCAATAAGTATCAAGTCCCTACTATATCCAAATATGTTTTAGGTTCTGGGAGTCATTTGGAATATGAGACTTAGTCCTGTTTCTTATAGAGGTTGTGATCAGGTAAGAGAGATTGCAGATATCAAAATAAAAATAATACAAAATAAAATAGACTACCAGGAAAACTGCTGGAGAAGACTTGGTTTTTGTTTCTTCCTAACTCTGAGGCTTTGGAAAAGTCACTTTACCCTCTTGGGTTTTAATTTTTTCCCCATGCAAACAAGGTTGTAGGAGAATTAAGTAAAATCAGAGATCTCGAAATATTTTGCAGATCATTCTTTTTTTTTTTTTCACATACAAACATGATCTACTGGTGATTTCAAAAGAAGACACCCTCATTTCCTGTTGGGTAGACTAGGAAGACTGATGATAGAGGAGGAATTATTTTGTGTTGGGGGAAGTGTGTGTATATTTTTTACTCTACGATATTGTAGAGAAAGGACTCTCCGAGTAGCAGGAATTTAAATGAAGTGGGAGAGGGTAAAGGGAGTTAGGATCCTCTGAGTACAAAGTATCTGGGATGTATAAGAAAATTATGAGGAGTCGGCGAGCTATGTCTGGGGAAGTTGGACTGGCAGCCAGTTGTGAGAGAGGCCAAAAACTATGGACTTTGTTCTGCAATCAGAACCACAGAAAAATTTAAGCAGAAGAGTTTCTGAAAGTAAAGGTTAATGCCTAGAACAGATCTTGGTTCTCTGAAACCATTTTCCCAAAAAAAGGAACAGGAGTTTCTTGGAGAAAAGACTGCTGCTGATACTGGGGAAGGGAAATACAAGATAAGTCTGAAGCATCTTGTAGTCCTGGAAAGTAAGAAATAACTAAAACACGACAAAACAAAATGATGGGGCAAGTCAAAGGGACATGGGAGCCAATCCAATGGCCAGAACTGGGACAACTCGCTCAAGAAAATAAAGTAAATAATGTATATTGAATTATAACCCAAAGTATAAAATAAATAGCCACGAATCCATACTGATATAAATAAATGAGGAAAGAGGCAGGTCTTTTTTTTTTTAAAGATTTATTTATTTATGTATGCATACAAGAACTGGGGTGTAGACCAGAGTTGTGGGGGTGGTGGAGGATTCACTAGAGACAGAGTGGGGAGCAGAACAGATGGATCAACTGAATTACACTGCTGAGGGGAGCAGTGGGCAAGACAGGAGAGGTCTTCTGTGCCATGTGGGAAGCTCCCTGGCCTGGGATCAAACTTGTGCTGCAGTGGCTGCGTAATGCTGAGACTTAACCCCTTGCACCACCAGGGAGGCTCAAGAGGCAACTCTTTCTTTTAGAAGAATTCTGAGTAATTTACATAGATATTCCTCCTGACAGGAGGTAGAACTAAGTTCCCCTCCCAACTCCACCCCAGCTTCAGTGTGGGCTGTGGTTAGTGACTTGCTTCCAAAGAGTAAGGTATGGCAGGAAAGGGCGAGGAGGGGTGGGGACAGGAATAACTTTGTAGTGGAAGAGTTAAGCAAATACTGCCTTGGTTTGGTGATCAAGGTCAACATCATCAGGGGTAAGTCCTATTGATAGCTTCTACCCTTGCTGTAATGGGCAGAGAAGGTCACTTCACCCTTGCAGTGGTCTCACCCACAGTCCCAGTAGAAACATAAGAATATGATAAGTTGGACCGAGATTGAGGGACATTCAACCTGACCAGTACTCCTCAAAAAAGTCAAGGTCATTGATAATCTTTTCTTAAGTCTGATCACTTGTCAAAGACCAGAAGGGACTAAATAGATCTAAGGACTAAATGTCATGTTAGTATCCGGACTGGGATCCTGGAACAGAGACGAGATGCTAGTGGATAAACTAATGAGATTGAAATAAAGCATGGAGTTTAGGTGGCAGAAATGTACCAATGTTTTTCGCCGTTATGACAACAGTAACCTGAGACATTGATGTTAATCATAGGGGGGAACTGGATGAGGAGTATACAGGAATTCTAGGTGCTGCTGTTACACCTTTTTTTCTAAAACTATTTAAAAGTTAAAAGATTATTTTAAAAAGATGAGTGAATCTTGAATATTAATGGCTTTCCTTGCCGTTCCATTTCTCTTTGTTTGCATCTGAGAGATAGAACTGACTAGATAATTTATGGAATACAGTGTAAAATGAAAATACAGGACTCCTTGTTCAAAAAATGTAACCTGGAAACGCATGCAAACACACAGGATCTTAAAAAACTGCAATAGAAATTTCAAGTGATTTTTCCTTGTGACATTTTAAAACTCCTTGTTTTCCTGATCCTCATCTCTTTACACATCTCTTCTTTGTTTTGTAGCTGTGAGGATGAAATATGACAGAAAGGTTCTGCTCAGGTTAACGCCATAGTACATTTCATATTACCTTTCATTCACCTCCTGAGGCCTATGACTTTTCCACTGAAATGTCCATTTACTGATGTTTCCAGGAAAACTTTTTAAAAAGTCAGGTAAAATGATTCTTTCCTTAATCCCACTATTGTACCACCAACAAACCTGAGTCCAACCCAAAAAGTGTGTTCTCTGTCCACAACACCTTTCCTCCAAGGAGAAAAGCCTAATTTCATCCAAATTTGTAGTTACAGGTATTTCCTAGCTATAAACTGGTCAGCTTTTTTTTCCTTTTCAAGATATTATAATATGTTATACTGTATATATTATATGATAAGCACACTCTAATTTTGCCCTTCCATTTTCTCTTTGCACCTGAGAGATAGGACTGGCTAGAGAATTTCCAAAGCTCGGTGTAAAGTGAAAATTCAGGGTCGCTTGTTCAAAAATATTAGGAATTTCAAGAGAACGAGAGCAGATCATTGAGCCAAGTGTGGGGTGGGGACCTTCTAAGCATCTGGGTGGCCTTGCTGAAAAATTTTAGGTTATGGGGTTTCTCATGGTGCCCCTTGGACTTCCTACCACAAGAAAAGGGGAGAAGAACCTCGCTGCCATTGGTCATTCACTCAAAGAGGCTAGTAGCAGTCGGACTGCACAGAACTAGGAGGCCTTTGGCAGAAACTCCGTCTAATCCTCGTGATTAGAGAGACTGAGGGTCTTCGAGGAGGGGGTCCAGGTAGCCTGATGTGAGGTTTCTGTAGTGAGGTGGCAGGACCTCCCTCACAACATCACTGAGGGGAAAGAGAAGAAAGGAAGAGCTTCCTCTGGACAGTAAGGGCTCCTCCTGCTCCTCCAGAGAGACATGGGGACCTGCTGAGGCCAGGACCCCAGCCTTCCCAAGACCTGGGCCCTAGTTCAGTTGAGCAGTTTTTTGAGCAGCAGCTGAACATGGTTTTGAGAAGCTTCTAGGCCTGGGAAGATCTAGCAGCTAGAATAAATGCAAGTGAGTGCATAAGCTCTCTACCTTCAAGGAGATAGTCTTGAGGCAGGAGGCAGCTATGTAGAGAGATATCAGAATAAATATATTAGATGATTTTAAAGACCTCTTTATCCTGCCTTAGTCATTGACCTGGGACCTCCTGACCTGACCGAACTAAAATGAACCTGTCTCTCCACATGTCTGTGTTCAGTCCCAGATATGGCAGGTAAGGGGCACAGCACTTTCACTAACATCAGCCAGGGCATACAGCAGAGTCCCCCAGTGAAGAGCCTTAGTGTCGAAGCTTTATTTAAGTTCTGTCTAAATATATCTTCAAGGCTCTTGGTACACATGTGACTGATAACCTAGCATATGCCAGAGTTTTTAATGGAGTCAATTTATTTTTAAATTCGCCGGTTGAGTGGATTAAAGAAGACATCGCTTTTTTTAAACAGCAAAGCGAAGAATTCCATTGTAATACGAAAAAGCGTTTCCCGTGAGTCTCTCTCACAACTTTAAATGATCTATTCCAGTGTTTTTACAAAATCAAATACTTCTCTGAAGCCAGTAGTTGGACATTTTGTATAGGCTACCCAAAGGAACTGACAGATGAGTCCACATCAATGGTTACAAATTCAGTTGGATTTAAAGACACACATCTAGACACACAAAAGATCAGAAAGGTCACTTCTCTGGCTGTAGTGCCCATGTTTTCCCAATATAAAACTGATAATGATTTTTTTTTTATAATCATTCGACAACGGTGAGCACATGCCGGGACAGCAGGTCAGAGGGCTGAAAGCTAGGACGGTTGTTCAGGTAGAACTTGTCTTGCCTTCAAACCAGGGCTGCTGAAATAGACCCTCTCTTTTCCGCTGTAGCTGTCCCTGTGCCCTTCTCTGACCCTGCTGAGGACCATTTGACGACATAGCAAGACGGTGCCAGGCTCCAGACGCTGGCCTTCCTCTCAGACCTGTGTGAGGCCTGCTTCCTGACACACGTGCTGGAGGCACAAGGAAACAGTGACTGAATGAATGAGTGAATGAGTTCCGTTTCTTTCTTGCAAGTATTCTTCTATTAATCCTGCAATGACCCCGAGTTGTGGGTAGGCAGAAAGGAAGTCCGTGTTTGCATGAAGAAACAGACCAGTATGCTACACCAGTTACCCACAGTGACACAGCACGTTGAGGCTGTGTCAGGCCCAGGGCTCTGACTCAGGTTCCCTCTTCACGCTGTCTCTGGCCTACAGACTGGAGCCATTGCCTTTTGTTAAATAACCAAATTACAGTTAAAGTAACAAATGTTGGCTATAAACTCCCCTGATACATTGCTTAATTATGGAACTTGCTAACTAAGAGTTGCATCAAAAGTATTTGACAATTTACTGTTAACCTCTCTTGAGAACACGTTTCTCAAAAAACAAGATGAGAAAATTTTGGAAAGAAGATGTTAAAATCCTCACAAAGATAGAAAGAGAAGCGCCAGTGTAAACCCAATCTATACTTAGGTATTAAAGCTTCTACAACCCACCCCCTCTCCACTTTTCTTTTTTTTTAATCAACACACAAATACCAGGAACAGTTTGTCTAGGTTTAGTATATAGCAATTTTTTCTAATTTCAAAAGTATTTAAAAACAAATAAAGATACCTGGAAGGTGTCTTTATACCTTCCAGGTATAAAGAAATAAGTGTTGACCTCATGACAAAAGAGATCAGTGATAGTTCTAGGTGTCTGTGAAAGCAGAACACATCTTGTTACCAGGAAAATGAAAGGAGAACCAAATTATGGCCATGCCCCAGAGGGCACAGAAAGGGCAAAGCTTATAAAAAAAAAAAAAAAAGACCAGTTTGTGGAATAACACAGTCATCATGGAAAAGTATAGTGGGGAAAAAAGGAAAGGACAAACCTTATTGTGTAACATTTTTTTCAGAAATGAAATTTGTAAGTAATACTATATTTTCTAAACTGTTTGCTGTTTTATTATTTTTATTTATGTTGTATTTATTATTATAGAGACATAATTAATGTTGCATTTATTATGTAACATTTACAGTCGCCATTCTAGAGTTGGATTTGGCTTTCAGATCTAGTTAAACTGTGATTTTAAAAAATATCACAGCAGGGCTGGAAAATGAACTTTCAGTAGAGAGTTGAAATACAGAAAGGCCTATAAATGTTGTCTGAGTGTTGAAAGGTAAACCGTTTCCATCCTTCCAGCCTCTTCCTGAGTAGCAGATCTGCTGCCTGAGAAAACTCCATCTCCCAAGTCAGAGGCTCACTGTCGAGCCCTCTGGGTAGAGCAGAGGTTTACGGATGGTGAATTTGTGGTGGTTTAAAGATAGGAGGCCTGAATAGAAACTCTTGGCAAAAATTTAAATGTAAAAGGTATTAGAGAAGATCAGAGCAATTTGTGGTGAGATACCAACTTGTTGCAAAACTCAGAGCCATTGCTCCTTTCATTTTAGAGCTAGGTATGGAGTAGATGTGAACACTTTAATCAGTGGGGTTGGGTTGCAGGGAAAATTGGGGGGAGGGTAACTCTCAGTTCCCATTTGCTAGCAGGGAAAGACTTGCTAGACACCACGGTTCCCTTGACATGAGGCTCAGCTCCAAGCCTTTATTTTACAGACCTCTAAGACCCTTTTTCTTATTGACCCAATATATTTTCTCAGAGCTCCTGAGGACTCTTGGTGTCTCTGCATGTGTTTTGTGTTAGAATGTGAATGGGGGCTGGATATCCCTGTGGTGGAAGGTGGCAGCCTCTGTAGGTATGAGTCATATAATGTGTAGGGGTCTTTGTATAAGGAGGGGACCATCACTTGACTTTCTGAGCTGCTCACACAGGCTGGAGAAGTTTAGAAGGAAAGGGTCCTTTATAATCAGAGATCTGAAAACTTTGGTAGTCACCATCCTATATATCCTTTGACTTACTAGAGTTGTTGAAAAAGTCCCTTTAGACCTGCATTGCACACCTGTATCATGGTGTGCTGGTATATGGCTAGGTGCCACTGATTTTATTCTGGGAAGCTTATGAATATTTTAATTCATATCTTTCAATCAAGTGGGGAAACAGGCTTTTTTTCTTGAGTTACTTTTCCTTCCGCCCCTTTTCCCCCTTCCTTTCCCTTCCCTTTCTTCCCTTCCCTTCCCTTCCTTTTCTTTCTTCTTTCTTTATTTTTGGTCTGGATTTATGAACTAGCTTGGGTGGAATTCAGTTCGGATGAAAAGTGCTTTTCTATTGAAAAAGTGGAAGAAAATGTTAGAAATCCCTCCACTCTACAAGTAATTTTGATTAAGTCTTACTGAACTTTCCAGACTCTTGTTTCTTGATATTTAAACCTGCTGTCTCCTTGGGGTAATTCCTGTCTGGTTTAACAGTCTGGTTCAGAGACCTGTTTTCCTATAAGTTTCATAGCACACCTGGAATGGGCAGGACCTACACCAAAGCACAGCCAGGCAGTTGGTTTAGAGAAGCTCTTGAACAGAGAGAGTCCTTATTTAAAAAGCCCCAGGCATCTCAATCTCTTTTGCTTGTAGAATGGTGGGTGGGGAAGAGGTAAGTGGTGGGGCGTGAATAATGATCTAGTGAATAAGTTTAATTTGATCTTTAGGAATTTATTAACTTATTGGGTTGAACTTCTAGACTGAGATCTAAGGGTCTTCTTCTTGATTTGGTGGTGGGTGGGGTTGGAGGTCCATTATTCATGGATTCAGTTATCAATAAAGCTCACAATTGGGCTGAGAACAGTGCACCTCTGTATGCAAGTGTCTCCGATATCTACCAGCTCGATATTTGGATTTCCCATTGTTCTCCTTGTGAGATTACTCTTTGCATCTCATCACCTGATTCCCTTTTGAGTTTCCCTGTTCTCAAATTCCTCTGGAAATGACTCCTAGCCATGACATCTGGGCAGCTCACCTCCACATTCTTTTAGCCAGAAGAGGGTGGGCCGTAGCCAACTGGCCAGCCCTCCCTTGGTGGAGCCAACTGGCTCTGTTGGCTGAGTTGGCTGGTGAATAGCAAGAACAATAAGGAAGAGAGGCTGCAGAGGTAGAGCAACTGGGTCACGCAAGCTCTGGTCAGCAGGACTTGGCCAGTTACTCAACTTTCCCTTTCTTCCACTCCAAAGGACAAAAAGGTCAGGCTTTTCATGTCAGAATTCTCTTCAGTGAGTCCCCACCCTTGAACTCCCCTCGCTGCAACTGTGAAGTCTCGGTGAAGATCCAGAAAGAACTCTGGTGTTAGAATTTTGTGACTTTGCAGGGACAAGTGAGGCTGCTCCCTTGGTGACTAGTCTGGTGCCCATGCTGTGCTGAGGTGAGGGGCAGAGATAACAGCGCCAGAGAGAGGTCTGCATCCACCAGGTCAACGAGGGAGGCAGTGGCTGGGCAAAAGCAAGAACTGCCTCCCCTGGAGCCCCTTGAGGGGCCTGGGCAAGATGAAAGTGGGAAGTTGAAAGGGATTTCGTCTTCAAGCCGAAAGCATTTAGCCATGTCTGAACTATCATTTGGAGGAGGGGGAGATATTATGCCAATTAAATCAAGACAATGGCATCTTGTTCCCCCTGCAGTGAACCCTGATAAAATTGCCTGTCCAGGGGAAGGAAAGTATTTCATTATTGTACCTTTGAAAAAGGATAATCCTTTCTGGATTTCCTCCCTGGGGGAAGGTGTCCTTTGTTCTTGTGCCTCTGACCCACAGCTACTCCCATGTTCAGTTTCAGGGGAAAGAACTTGGTAGCTTAAAAAAAAAAAGAAGAAGAATGGGATTAAATGACCAAGTTGTTTAGCAAAGACCCATCTCAGGGGCGCTAATCAATAAACCGAGGTGATGCTGTGGGGCTGTCACAGGGTGTCCATTTGGGCTGGGGTTGCTAACATGCAGGGACCTCCCTTGTTGCTGCAGATTCCTGGGTGGCCCCTCCATTCCTGAATTCTGTTCAGTGGCCATTCTGACCGTGGTGGCTGTGAAATCCCCTGGAAGACTCTTTAGATTCAGGGGGCCACTGGTTACAACTCTGATAACCTCATCCTAGGACAGAAAGCAGAACAGGGGAAGTAATTCTTTTCAGTCACAGAACTTTGAAGACGGAAGGGATCATAAAGCTCTTGTAGCCCAGCATCTCCATTCAACAGCGGAGGTGGGAACTCATCCCTAAAACGTCCTCAAATCTAGCAGCATCAGAGAACAAAGGGAAAATCAGATGCCCTGCCTAACGTAATTCCCAAAGTCATGGTGTTCTTAGCATGGTCGGGAGATTTCAAGCATCCTTGTATTGGTCTTGAAAGTTTTTATATAAAGTGTCTCTCCTTGAGGACACTTCCCAGACATGAGTGAAGAATACCTGTTTGTCAGGGTTCTGCTTCTTTGGGGTGGCCTCTTCTTTCATGCAAATGCAAAGACCTTGCTTTTCTTTGGAGGGCAAATGACTAAGGCTGCCTTTTCCAGGCTCCAGGCATTGCCTTTTTGTGGTCCTAATTCCGAAGGAGTGGTAATAATCAGGCTTCAGACCAGCAAGCTGGTCATCATCTGTCCACATAGGGCCCCTTTCTGGGAACAGACTAGTTATCCTTTGGGGGACTTGCTAACTGAACTGCATTGGGAGCTGTGGCTTTCCTGCAGGACCAGATCACGGGCATCTGTGCCGGTCTTCACTATGTTGTGAATGTCCAGAAAGGTTGGTTTTCAGATGAGCAGTATGTTGGGGAGGTTTGATAATACTAGAAAGGATGGAGTGTGGGGTGTGGGCCAGAGCTGACGCGGAGGTGGGGCTGGGGAGGGGTGTGGTGGTTACTCATCTGGTCCTGGACCAAATCTTTTGGAGAAAACATTTAGCAGAAATGGTAGTGGGCTGGATGTGGAGCTGGCAGTATCACCAACCTTATAACAGGAACTCTGAGCTGCAAGACAAAAGTCTCCAAGTAGCCAGAGCTCCCAAACGCAGCTCTCAGGGCTTTAGTTATTCCTTGACTGTTGCTTAGGATTTGGTGATTATTTTCAATCCTCTGAGGTCATGTATCCTTGAACGGTTCTCGTCAAAAAATTCTACTAAATTATCTTTCTTAAAAAGAAAGAAAAAGAAAAGGTAAAATATCCTAGATCCCAGATTTACTTTATTTGGAGTTTATAGTAATTTGATGGTTTTGATATTAAGGGGATAATAAAGGATAAAACATGGGGGTATCCTCACTGCTTAGCAACCTCTTGATCTCCTTTTCTGTTCAGAAATAGAATAGGGGGACCCCAAGACAAGGAAACACATAAATGTGTGCTAGCACTGACAGACACAATCACTGTTCTTGGAAGAAAAAACTGAGTTTGTACCCTCTTCCTCTGTCCTAGCTGTCATCTCCTTTCATTTGATGTCTCCGGAAAGGAAGATAACAGTTCGGGGTGGGGGGGAGGGAGGGGGGGAGGGCTGGGGGTGGGAAAGCAGTGGGCAGCTGGGGAAGGATTATTATGGTTATTTCTCTCCTGTTCCTAGCACAAACAGTGGCAGACTTTTGGCTAATGCCCTTACCACTCATGAAAGCCCTAAATCTGGTGAAGTTGTTTCCTTTTCCTGGCCAGAGAGAACCACTTCCATGTTCTGAATCAAAGAATTTCAGATTTCCTTAAACCACCAAAGTTTTTTTAAACGCGAACACATCCATGCAGCACACCACCTTCCTAACTTCTTCAACCCTTCACCTTCTGGCATGTGACTAGCCTGCAAGAGGTGAAAGGTCAGCCTTTATTATTTGTTAAAGCTCTCAGCAACCCAGGAATAAACATGGACGCTGATGTTGATTTGAGAACTAAAGGATATCTTTCAAGTCTAATAAATGTGATAAAAATAAACAACATCCTTTCATAAATTTAATGGAGCATGGCACAGTGTTTATCTTGTGTCATGTACTTGAGATTACCCCACTGGAAGAAGAAAACACTTTATTAATGCAGGGAGTCTATTTTGTAGTCTGCAGTGTTTGGAAAATATTTTTCTACTTCCTGCCATGCCTTTATTTTTTGTTTCTTGGAGGCAGTTATTGATGATATAATTTATAATAGTGAGAATGTAGCAACATCTAGTGAGAAATCCAGCAGATTCTTTAGTTGCAGCCACTCTTCTATTTGGTAATTAGTCTAAAAATGGATCACCCTATTCTTTCTCGCCCTGGGGTGAAGAATTTTACTTTGGGTATTTATACTATCTGAGAATAACAGTAAAACAACAACTATATCTATTGCTTACTGAAGTACTGGACAAAGCACTTTTTACAATTGTCCAGTCACACAGTCTTCTGAGATAGAAAATGTTATCATTCCCATCGTACTGATAAAATCTAAGGTTTTGAAGTGTGGGTCTTAATCAAGTTCATACAGCTGGTCGATGGTGAACTATGGGATTCAACACTAATTCTAGGTAGAAAATCAAGTGTATTTAAGTGACAAAAGAGCAGTTCTGTCTGATTCTCATTGTCATTCAAATGACGGTTGCCTTGCACAGCATTAAGGCATTGAATGAAGGGTGTTCATGGTATTTGTTCATTTATTGAGCTCCAGTGTGATGAGAAGATCTGCTGGTGGCAAGCATTGTTGTAGGCACTCAAATTGGGACCAAAGCAGGCAAAACCCCGCGCTCCTGGAGCTTTTATTCTGAGCTGTAAAACCAACAAAATTCATGAACAAATATATATCTACTAGGCAAATACATATAATATGCAGAAAAGAAATCATGAAATGAATATATAAGCTACAAGGGCAGGGGTTGCAATTTTAAATATAGCAGTCAGGGAACACTTTGTTAAGAAGATGAGCTTTCAAGAAAGCAGGTGCAGAAGCGAGCAGGGTGCGTATCTGGGGAAAGAAACATCCAGGCAGATGGAGCATGCGAAGACCCTGGGCCAAGCTCGGGCATGTTTGAGGAGCCAAAAGGAGACTAGCATGGCTGCAGAAGCACTGAGCCAGGGGGAGAACACATGGGTGGTGGTAAGCTTTGTAGACTTACAGGAGCTTCACTTTGTACTCAGAAGGAGATAAGGAATCACACTGGAGGGTTTTGAGCAGAGAAATGGCTCTGATGTAAGCCTTACAAGCATCTCTCTGGTTGGTATATGGAGAGACTCAAGAGCAATCAGGTAGAAGCAGGGGACCCAGTTAGGAGACTCTTGCTGTAAACCAGGTAGAGACGGAGGTGCCTTGGATCACGGCACTCACGATGGAGACGATGAGTAGATGGGGGTTCTGAAAATAAATGAAGGCAAATTAGACTCTGTTAATGTGGGCATCCCTGGTGGCACAGCAGTTAGGCTCTGCGCTGTGGAGCTGTTGGAAGGGCTGACGTGAGTTCGACGCCTGGCTGGGGAGATTGCCATATGGCGCGGCAGACCTCTCCTGCCTCACCCGCTGCTCCCCTTGGCAGTGTATTTCCGTCAATCTGCCTGTTCTGCTCCCCACTCTATCTCTGGTGAACCCTTTCACCGCCCCCTGCCTCTGACCTGTATCCCAGCTTGTATGCATAAATAAATAAATCTTTAAAAAAAAAAAAAAGAATCTGTTAATGTGGGAGATGAGTTAATGAGAACTACTGGGACATCTCTGAGGGTTTCTTTTGGCTGAATCCCATGACAGAATTTATGAATGAGTGACTTAAAATCAAACTAGAAATGCATTGTACTGTGGGAGACTCGTAGAGAAGCTTGAGGAGAGAGAGAGGTAAGGTATGACATATGAAATAAAGGGTTTCTGTTAATGACTTTTACATCCTGTGAGCAAAACTGACAAGCAGAAGACACGACAGAGGCTTCCAAGAGTAAATTTGGTAGATGCAAATTTATAAGTCATTATCTTGTGTGACAGAAAATTCTACAAAGAGGGCCTCCCTGGTGGCACAAGGGGTTAAGTCTCAGGCTATGAAGCTATCACATCCACTGCAGCACAAGTTCGATCCCTGGCCAGGAAGCTTCCCACATGGAGCAGCAGATCTATCCTGCCTCACACACTGCTCCCCTCAGCAGTGTACTTCAGTAGATCCACCTGTTCTTCTCCCTGCTCTGTCTCTGGTGAATCCTCTCACCCCCAACATCTCTGGCTTACACCCCAGCTCTTGTATGCATAAAATAAATAAATCTTTAAAAAAAAGGAAAATTCTACAAAGATAAGGTTTTTTTCATGTCTTTTTTTCTTTCTTGAGAATACTTCGTCTAACCCAGCCTGAGGGAAGAACATTTTGTCACAAACCACTATCACTCAGGAACCTGTGCCTGAGAAGGGACCCTCGGTTAGTGGGTGATAGAGGTGAATGGTCTGAGGATGAGGGTGGGTTCTGAGATATGCAAAGTCTGGCTCCAGTGGAGATATGCTTATCAGGCCCAATCTTGCAGGTTCCTAGAGGAAGTAGGGAATAACGAATGGGGGAAGGTTTAGGGGTAGCTGGCGTGGGGGTAGAGGACCTTTATCTACTTTGGGAAGCCTAATCCAGAAGCCATTGAATACTCTAAAAACCAAGGGTGGGGTGGAGAAAGGAAGAGAATCATTTCCATGGATCAAGGTAGGTTGGGGATTGAGAAAGGAAATCTTCCTAAAATTTGCAGGAATTGCTCTTTGCTCTCCAACTCCCACTTTCACCTACCAAAATACTCTAGACTGTGACCTTGACTTGAAAATGGAGTGTATTTCTTTGGAGTCCTAGGGAGAATTTCTTGACATTTAGTTGGGATAATTGCAAATATCTGGACATCTTGGGGAAACCACTGGTCTTTTGCACCACGATGACTATAACTTACCTTGTGGAATACTTGCCAAACTCCCAGTTCTGTGACGGGTAACTAACGTGCATTTTCTCATCTCATCCTCAAACAATCTGAAGAGACAAGTGCTCTTCTTATCTATATTTGCAAATCAAAACAATGGAGACATGGAGAATGAAGTGATTTGCTCCAAGTCTTTGAACCAGCTAGAGGCAGATCTGAGAGCCTACCCTCCCTCCAGCTGATTCTAAAACCTGTCCTCTGACTCTGAGGCCAGGCAGGGGGCCTAGGCAGATTGAAGGACTTTCTGAGGGAGAAGGCATTTCTCTCCCCCACATTCTCAGAACTGGACTGCAAGACTATGAAAGCCAGTTAAGCATGATTCAAATTGAGTTGCTAGTTTTCTCAACATTTCACTTAGAGAGAAACTCCTCCCTTCTTCCTTCTTAAAGTCATTTAATTTTCACATTATATTTTAAGGGATATCCTCTATTTACCTAATGCTTTCCTGTTCAGTCTTTTCAGACTACGAATCTTGCATATTTTATATACACAAAGGTGACTGTTCCTTCCTTGAATGACCGACGCTTACCAGCATGAGCGACCGATACCAAGCTCATAAATGCCACTCTGAGCTCAGTCTCGGCCCTTCTCTTTCCCAAGAGTGATTCTCGTCTGACAGTGTTTCTCCCCCTTTCTTTGCCTAGCCCTGTGGACACTGCGTCTGTGCTTCAGAAGCACCCTTGGAATCTGTTTTGCTTTCCCTCCCCATGGGCAAATACAAAAATGAGTGACTGGTACTTACACCCAAAGTCGTTTTAGAAGGAGCCTGCAGACAATATAAAACAAGGCCCGTGGAGCCAGTGCCTTCCGATTCCAATTAAATATTTCCTGCAAGTCTGTGCCAATTGTACATCTTGTAAGAACATTTGAAAGCAGAAGTTTGAACTCACAGGGACCCCGTTGCCTTAAAAACCTGTTTCCTGTTTGACAAGACTTTACTAGTAGGACTAAAGTAGCGCATTCAGCAAGAAAAGTCATTGTTAGTGGTTCACACATGCAAAGGTGGTGGTTTCCTCTCCTGAGTGCGCACCAGCACGGCCTCAGCGAGCTGCAGACTTCTCATTCCAGATAAATCCCTTTGCACATCAGTGCCCAATTCCAAAGGCTCGTAATGACATTTCCAGGGTTAGAGGAAATATTTGCTTATCTCCCTGTCTGTAGCTCCTACCCTGTGCTATCTTGTAAAGTTTGAAAAATTCTTCAGGACAGTCCTGCATGTGTGCTATCTCCATTTCATAGATGAGGAGACTGAGGCCCAATGTTCAAATGTTATTAAACTTTGTAGAGTGTATTATAGATAGGGTCTACTCTGCCTATTGCCGAGATTTTGCACAAACTACTGAAAAGCTTTTTGTCTAGTTCCCAGTTCGTGAAAGAGGATAAATATCAGGAGGAATTAACAATTATAGATCTGAAATACTTTCAAATTGGTCATAAGAAATATACTAGAAAAATCTCTCCCACACACACACAACCATATGGTAGGACTGAAATTCAAAGTACTACACGATCTGGTCTTAGACTCTTACCCGATCTTTATTCCATCCACAGTTCCCTCCCCTCACTTCCCCATCACACACACACATACGCCTGCACATATACACACATCCCTTCTTCAAACTTTGCCACCCAGGTCTTTGTCCAGGTGGTCCCGTGTACACTCTGCCTGGACACGTGCCTTCCTATTGTGGTCCCACAACTTTTATGAGGCCTTCCCAGCCTCTCTGGGGATCAGGTTGGTGTCAGACAGAGTGTTGGCATCAGAATTCGAAAGGTTAGAAGCTGACGCCTCATGTGCAACCAATGTGAGTTGGGTGAGTTACTTAGCCTCTCTGAGCCTCCATACTCCTCTCAAGATGGACTAACACTCTTTATCTCACAATATTGTGGGGACTGAGTAAGATGACCCAAGGAAAGTGCAGAGCCTAAGATAGGCACAGAATCTGAGTCCCTACTTCCCAGCCTCTGGGATAAAATTTCTCTCTTCCTTTCTTGTTGGGACCATTCACCAAAATCGAGCTTGTGTTACTGTCCCTCATGTGTGTTTCTGCTACCCACATAAATTGTGAGCTCTGAGAGGAAAAAGCAGGAAAAATGCTGATTTATTTTTATTTCCACCATTGTCTTTGTTTTAGAGTAAGTTCTTAAAAAAAATGCTACTGGTGGAGCTCCAGGAATGTTATACCTGGCTCTCCTGGACCCACTTGCCTTGTAGGCTGGGCCAGTGACTAGTACTCATGGCTAATTTGTAGAACATAGGAAGCTGAGCCAAAGAGGGGCTAAATGAGTCAGAAATGGGGCCCCAGCATTCCAGAACTCCTTCAGTACCTCTGCCTCCAAATAGCCTTCTCTTACTGATTCAGTTTCGCACAGATTTATTCAGGTGAATGTTCTGCATGTCCTCGTGTGCATAATTTGATAAAGTGACATTCAAGCATTTATTTAACTGGCATATAATATTCAGACTTTTAGTGGCAGCATTCTAGGCAGCAAGACCTCTTACTTATATATTGAGCTCATGGAAATCTTGAGAGGTGGTATTTTTTCCCCATCTTTCAGGACAATACTCTTTAGACAATTATTGCCTTGGTAGGTTCTGGAGGTCTCCATTAATGAACACCAAGCTCCTGTTAGGTAAGATCATGATGAAGAGGCAGAAACAGACAGGCCAGCAGATTATTAAATGGATCACAAGGAACATCTACTAAGTTATAAAGTAGAGATACAAAAAGGAAAATAATTAACATTATTAGGAATGAAGTACTACCAAGAAGTATTTTTTTTTTATGCATACAAGCTGGGGTGTAGACCAGAGGTGTGGGGTGGTGAGAGGATTCACCAGAGACAGAGTGGGGAGCAGAACAGGCTGATCAACTGAAGTACAGTACGGAGGGGAGCAGCGGGTAGGACAGGAGAGGTCAGCTGTGCTATGTGGGAATCTCCCTGGCCAGGTATCGAACTCGTGCTGCAGTAGCTCTGGATAGCTTCATGGTGCTGCGCTTAACTCTTTGCGCCATGAGGGAGGCCACCAAGAGATATTTTTGAACAAAATCACTGAAGACTGGAGTTCAGAGAATAAAAGAGAATGGACAGTTCTAGGTAGGATTAGGGAATATTATGTTCCAGGGTAAGGAGCACAACACAGAGCCTATTTCAGTTGTGGTAGAAAGAGATGGTGAAACAGACCAGGGAGGGGTGTGGTATCAATCCCAAGAGCTTGGCTCTTGTTCTGAAGGCGATGGAGAACCATTGAGGTTTGTACACTGGGAGAATCATCCTAGTATTTTCTGACAGCCACTTTGGAGTGGGAGGAGATACTGAAGATGCCCCGAGCATAGAAAGGATTGCCAGTGTTAAAGGTGTTTGCAATGAAAATATGAATGAGTTGTTATTGTCCCTGAATATTAGCAAAATTAAGCTTCTTCCATTTCACTGCTTATTTCTTTTTTGGATAAAATTGAGAGAAGTTTCATCCCAAAAGCTTTCTCACAGGGCTAAAGGACTTAGAGGTATTTTGACCCAGTATGATAATGTTCATTTTTTAAAAAAAAGATTTTAATTTTGCATAGAAGAACTAGGGTGCAGGCACGGGAGGGGTGGTGGTGAAAAGATTCACCAGAGACAGAGTGGGGAGCAGAACAGACAGATCTACTGAAATATGCTGCTGAGGGGAGCTGCGAGCGAGTCAGGAGAGGTCTGCTGCGCCATGTGCTCAGCCCCCTGGCCAGGGATTGACCTCTGACCATAGCAGTGACAGTGCTGAGACTTAATACCTAGACCACGAGGGAGATCCATTGTTCATCTTTTGGCTGACTTCATTTGTTTCTTTGTAGGAATACAGTTTGGCTGAGGAGGAATAACTTAGACAACATCTCTCAGGACAATCCTGGCTTTTCTTTCCATTTATCCAAAACAAATGAAATTTTCAGACACATACTATGTATGCAGGGTATATTATGTGCATATATATTTACATACTTATAAAATGGGCATGGAGAGGAATATGTAGAGTGTGGGGGGCAGATAATCCAGAAACTTTCACTGAGCCCAAAGTTTCCAAAGATTTCCCTTCTGCTGAACAACCAACAGTTGGGCAAGCAGACTCTCATCCACAGTCGGTGTAGCTCTTAACTGGGTCCCAAGGTGTGCACCCAGGGCTCTAGCCCTGGGCTGTCTCATGTGTGACTGTCTCACAAGACCAGGCCTATGGGGGAGGTGTCCTTGAACAGCTTCCTTTTTTTTTTTTTTTTTTAATAACACCTGACTAATCCCATGTGACATGTCCTTAATGAAGCGAACTCACCAACAGATGGTGCTGCAGGGACCCATCCTTGCACAAACAACCTCCTCACCCCTTGACAGGGCTGGCTCCACCCAGGTCTCGGTGCCAGCTTTTAACCTTCCTGCCATTGTCAAGCAGTTGAGTTCTTGCTTCTCTGAGTCTCCTTGCAGTGGCCTAGGAGGGAGGCTGCCGTCCGTAGGAGGGCACATGGGTAGGCTTGCTCTTCCTCTCCTCTAAACCCTGCCTTCCCCTGCGTGTCCTGAGCAAGACCATCTTAAAGTTCTAGAGGCATCTCTTGAGGACCCCAGGCACTGGCTCCGGGTAATGGAGCTTCCAGAACCTTGGAATTCTGCCCGATGGCCCAGTGTTGGGAACCTGCCTGTCTTATGTTGGGAGGCGGATCTGATACAGGACTGATAACATCTTCACACAGTGAAGAAGGCCTTTGGGGTAACTGACCGATGTGCCAGAGATTGCCCCAGGTGTGGTTCCCCTGGAAGTGATGAGTCACCACACCCGATCTCTTCCATATCTGCTGTGTCTGGAGGCATCTTACTTCCTCCTGAAATGGAGAGTGGGACAGGCCCCAGGGTGTTCTGCCTAGTTACTTCATCTTCTTTAACTCGCTTTGCTTCTCAGCACCCATCACCAACATCACCCCAAATCAGCACCCATCACCAACATCACCCAGAGAAGAGAGGAAGGAGAGGAAGGGAAAGTAGAGATAAGCGTCACATCAGGCTCAGGCTCTGGGGTGCTCAGGTGAGGATATAGAGAGAGTTCAAAGGAGCAGTGAAAAGGGAGCCTCAACTGGGCTTGTGTATTAGGTAGACAGAGCTGGGGTGGAGGGAGGAGGTATGGCTACTGGAATTGGCAGGCATAAGTTGGAATCCTGGCTTTTCTACCAATGAGCCACTGGCAAATTCCTTGAGCTCTCTCAGCTTTGGCTTCCACATCTGCAAAGTAAGAGGTACAGTATTTTCCTCATATGTGTATAGTAATGATTAAGTGTTAGGGCAGGTATAAGTACCAGGTGTATTCCTGGTCCTGATTCCAAGTCAGTCAGTGCCTTACTGAGTGCGAACACAACAGTTGGGGGAGCTCCCGTTACCCACAGTCTGCAATAGAGCTTCATGAGGCAGAAAGGACCTTACAGTGATCTCCCTCGTCAGCATCTGAGGTAACCTGTGAAGGGGAGTTACAATCTGTTAGAAAGGCATGCCAGTGATGCAGGTAGGAGGGTGGCGTGGCCCAAGCAGGCCTGGTAATGGAGAGCCATCTGTGTGAGGGTGACATTCTTGCCTCTCTGTCCACCATCCTCTCTAGGATGACATTTCAAAGTAATTACTCTAGTTCTCATTCATATTTCTTTTCTCCACTCCTTGGGATCTTTTGTCAATTGCATTGACTTATTTTGGATGGCATTTCTTAAACCTTTAAACATCTCTGTATATTTAAATAATAGACATGAATGCATGTGCATGTTCAAATATCTCTTGGCTAGAAAATTCAGTCCAATTGACTGAATAAAGAATATACTAAGTATTGCCTTGTATTGTGTGACTCGTTGATTTCTTTAGAACCATGCTGGCTCAAGAGCACAGTGTTTGTCACACTTATTTAAAAATTTTTAACAGGGCCTCCCTGCTGGTGCAGCGGTTAAGCCCTGCGCTGTGGAGCAGCAGCAGTGACGCAAGTTCGACGCTGGGCAGGGAGATTCCCACTTGGCGCAGCAGACCTCTCCTGCCTCATCCGCTGCTCCCCTCAGCAGTGTGTTTCCGTCGATCTGCTGTTCTGCTCCCCACTCCGTCTCTGGTGAACCCTCTCGCCGCCCCACGCCTCCGGCCTGTGCCCCCGCTTGTATGCATAAATAAATAAATATTTTTTAAAAAATAAAATTTTTAACAAAGGACATTGAAATTATGACCCAGTGAACTGTAAATTTTTTAAATTAAAGAACAAAAAAGTTACCTCAATGCTCTGATTGTATGGAAGGTGATCTAAACACATGCAAAATACAGCACAAGAAGGCTGAGAAGATAAGATGGCAAGCCAGGGCTTAAAATGTTTTTGTCCAGTGGCGCCTCCCAGGTGGTGCAGGGGTTAAGTCTCAGCACTATGACGCTATCACAGCCACTGCAGCTTGAGTTCCATCCCTGGCCAGGGAGCTGACCCACATGGTGCAGGAGACCTCTCCTGTCTTGTCCACTGCTCCCCTCAGCAGTGTATTTCAGTCAATCTGCCCGTTCTGCTCTCCACTCTGTCTCTGGTGAATCCTCTCATCCCCCCACCTCTGGCCTACACCCCAGTTCTTGTATGCATAAATAAATAAATCTTAAGAAAAAAGGCCTTTGCCCAAATAATTGCAACTTGGGAGATACATTTTTGTTAAATGTTTCAATGAATGTACCTCAAGAAAGGGCACTTTGTGAAGATATTACTAACATTAATTCTAAGTATTTCAACTTTACCTTATTTTTACCATTTGCCCAATCTGGTAATTGTTCTGCTACTACTTCCAGTCAACTCATAGTTGTGTGAAATTTTAAGCAGAAATCTGATCCTTCTGATCTGAATGTGCTCCCAACTTGGGATGCCTCTGGGGTCCTCACCTAAACTTCCTTCAGTGGTGTCCCCTCCTTCACAAGCTTGCTTTGTCTGTGAGGCTCCTCCTCCCATCACTGACTCAGGGGCTCACCTGCACCAGGCAGTAGGCAATGCGATGGCTCAGGCCCAGCAACCAGCTTTGGTGGACGATCTATGGCCCCCAGCTGAAACCGGCATCTCCCTCTCTTGTGTCACCCAAGAAGCCCCCACATTATAAGCTTTGGTGGAGCCTTCCTCAAGGGAGGTGAAAGGGGTGAACTTCTCATGTTTGGGGGAGTGGCAGAACAAAGATGGGGGGGCTGTTACCTTCATCAGTTGCTTCATCTCTGTAAGTGCCATCAGTACTTGAAAAGTTTCACCTGGTTCTGGCTCTTCTCAGCCACCGGACAGCAGGAGTTCCCTTCTGCTTCCAAACCTGTTGGTCTCTGGCAGTATGCTGACCCAACAGGACTTGTTAAATGTTTCAATGAATGTACCTCAAGAAAGGGCACTTTGTGAAGATATTACTAACATTAATTCTAAGTATTTCAACTTTACCTTATTTTTACCATTTGCCCAATCTGGTAATTGTTCTGCTACTACTTCCAGTTAACTCATAGTTGTGTGAAATTTTAAGCAGAAATCTGATCCTTCAACTTGGAAGGAGCAAGATCAGGACCAGGGAACAGCAAGATCACACAGATGCTGCAGAGCAGGGAGGGCCTGTCTTGGGTTTGAACATTGATTGCTACCCCCTGAATGGGGGTGGGGCTTGTGTGAGAGAAAATACAGTGGGAACTACCAATTTCAAGAAATCATTCTGATATCACATTTCTAAGATGAAGCTTTATTTCCTTACTTTGTTATTTTTATTAAACCCTCTTAGCACATCCAAAAAGTATTTATGAAGTGTAAAAAAACAAAACAACCACCACCACCATTGGGTAAAAAATCCAAAGAGTAGCAAGGATAAAAGAATAAACTAGAAAAAGGAAGGACGTCATCGAGTATATCCTCAAGCACCTACTATGGGTCAAATACTTTAATTTTTTTTTCTTTCATATCTTTATGTTTATTGAACATGTATTAGACTCTCATTTGAACCACATAACAGTCACAAATCTCACTGGTTAAGTAACTGAAACTTGGAGTTCCTTAAGCTGCAAGTCCAAAGTCACCCATCTGGCTGAGATGGTGAATTGACTGGGATTCAAAACCCAGCTCTGTCAGACAGTACCCCACCACATTTGTTGCACCCCACCTTCAGGATCTGAATGGTAACATTCTCCCATCTGACGCCAAAATGTGAAAAGCTGTGCCTCACAGGTGTACACATCCTATTCATTAAATACAGAATCTTATTTATATTATTTTTTCAAATAGTTACTAAGGCTTTAAAGACATAAAAGCTTATTGAGTGTTTTTTTTATATATATTTTTATTGTTATTTATGTCTTTTACATTTTGTATTCCCCTTGGGCAGCCCACCGCCAATTCACCCGCGATCCATCTCCATGGTCCCTTGTGTTCTTTTCTGTTCCATTTTGTGCCCTTTTCCTTCCCTCCCTCCGCCTCCCTCTCCCCCCCCTCCCACACACACACTGATTGTCTCTCTCCCACCCGGCCTCCCTATAGTCCTGTTGGGTCAAGTACTTTAAATGCTGGCATTCAAACCTCATAGTAACTCTGAAAGCCAGACTTTCCCGTCTCTATTTTACTCGGAATGTTTAAGGGATTTATGGAAGATGGTGAGCTGCAGATTGAGATCCGAACTCAGGTCTTCCCAGCTCTGAGGCTGTGATCTTCCTTTGGTCGCCCACTCACCAGGCAGAAAGCAGCAAGACCGATGGGTTAGGTGAAGCCCCTGTGGGGACCTGAGGACACAAGCATTTCTCTGCTCCTCAATATCCTCAAGCGGAGTTAAATAGAAAACTCCTTAAACCGTTTCCAAGACACGAAAGTATGGTCTATGTGGGTCCTCCAAAAATGTTGACAGGACACATTATATATCCAAAGTCGTGTGTGTATCCAGAACAGCTGAGCTGCACGTCTGTCGTCCAGGTAGTTTGATGACATGAGCTTGTATTCAAAGTGTCCACGCATGGAACTAGCATAGGTTAGTTGTCAATTTTAAAAATACATTTTTTTTGTGAAAGTAGAATTCAGGTTGTTTTTACATACATGACTATGGTTGACTCCTGAGTATCTAAATACGTGTCTGGCATTGATGTTATAGATCAAAGTGATTTTGCTTCAGGAGTATATTTTCAATGGTTTCCATTTCTGCTGACGTTTAAAAGGTCCCCAGCTGGGTGTTAACCTGACGCTGAAGCATGATGCACGTGGAGGCCCCCGCTTCATAAATATGCCGGAATTTCCCCATAGGACTGAGCGCACGGCCGCTCTGCAGGGAGCATTTCCTACACTGTGCTATGACGTGCTTTGCATGAACTGCTGCCACACTTATTTTATCTGGAGTTATCTGGGACATTTGGGCCTCCTTGATTTATGTGTGTAAATGAAAGAAAAACATTAATATATCTAAACAATAAAGATAGCAGGTGAGATAGCTGAGCCCAGTAGTGAGGAGACCAGATTCCTGCAGCTTCCTGTCTGCCAAGTACACACTGGAGTGGCCCCGTGCCTGGAGATGACCAGCATTATCCCCCCACCCCACCTCCCTCACCTCACCCTAACCCCCCGAGTCATCAGTTTAGAGCTCTCTGGGCATCCAGCCTAAGGTTAAGAACCTGCTTCCCACAGAGCAGCACCAAGACGGGGTGTGGCTTTGTGGGTGTAGTGGTGCCAGGATTCCCTGGGGTCTACAGAACATATCAGAGTTAACTAGACTTTTGTCATTAACGTCACAGGGAATAATATATTTTGATGTCGCCTGGAGTGCAAAAGAAAATGGGAGTGAAATCCTGAAGTTTCCTTTTCTCACGTTTGAAACCTTACGCAAGGGGCAGCCTGGAGAGGCAATATTACAGGGCTCTAGCTAGCAGGCTTCCTGTAGGAGGTCTGCAGACTAAATTCACGGTGGTCCCCAAATAATCAGCACCCTGGCCCTGAGGTTCCAGGCAGGAGGCAAATGCCCTGGACCTCTTCACACCCCTCTGACTTAGTGTTGTTCTTCAGAGTTATCTTTCCGCCTTTTGCCCAGAGTTCACTTGCATCAGAGTTCATGAACTGTGATAACATATTCATGAGACAGAGGGCATTGAATGCTCAGTACCACACTGGCTTAAGGATGGAGAGTGAGTTTCCAGATAGTGCCTCTCTGACCTTGCTTAAAGCACATGGATAGACTTAGTGCTCCTGCATTAATGACCGTCAAAATCAGGTTTAATACACAGAATGATTCCTATTTGGTAGGCGTAAAACAGTAGTTCTCAACTCCAACTGCCTCAGACTCATCTAGAGAGTTCAATATTAGGGATTGTAGGGTTCCTTTGATGAAATAAAGCAGAGAAAAAGGAGATCCTAAGAGACTATCTGTTTCTGAAACCAACCTCCAGCACCTTGCTTGCCCTTATTTAATTTTATTGGAGTTAATTCAAATAAAAAGGTATCTTATCTTATCCACCTTCCCTATCTGCCACCCACTGAGCAAGGAAGGTAAAGGAGTTGGGAAGCAAAACTTGGCACTGTGCGTGCCTCGTGGCACACAGGCCAATGTGAGGCCCCTGGAGGGCAGGAGCAGTCCTGCTGTCAGCTGGAGGGCCTTCCTGCAAGGTCGGGGGCACCAGCATGTCTGGCCCACCCCTCTCCCAGTCCACACACCTGCTTCCAGTGACTTTAGGAAGGATGGTCAAAGGGAGGAAAAACAGCTCCTTTCTCTTGTACAGGACATTTTATTTTATTTTATTATTATTTTTTTTAAGATTTATTTATTTATACATACAGCTGGGGTACAGACCAGAGGTGTGGAGCGGTGAGAGGCTTCACCAGAGACAGAGTAGGGAGCAGAACAGGCAGATCAGAAATACACTGCTGAGGGGAGCAGCGGGCGAGGCAGGAGAGGTCTGCTGCACCACGTGGGATTCTCCCTGGCCGGGAGTCGAACTCGCATCGCTGCTGCCGACAACTCCACAGCGCAACACTTAACCGCTGCGCCACCAGGGAGGCCCTGTACAGGACATTTTAATGGTGGAAGTAGAATTGCCTAAATATCACTCTTAATTTAGCAACCAAGAAAAAAAAAAACACCTGGAATTTTCCAGAGAAGAGAAGCAAAGTTCTCCCTGTGATGAAGATGGCTAGCTGAGAAGGAATTTCTAGGGATAGATGACTAGAGAATCAGAAGCACAGAGAACAGCGGACTTATTTATTCTTCTTCTTTTTTTTTTTTTAGGATTTATTTATTTATACATACAGCTGGGGTACAGGCCAGAGGTGTGGAGTGGCGAGAGGCTTCACCAGAGACAGAGCGGGGAGCAGAACAGGCAGATCAGAAATACACTGCTGAGGGGAGCAGTGGGCGAGGCAGGAGAGGTCTGCCGCGCCATGTGGGATTCTCCCCGGCAGGGCGTCGAACTCGCATCGCTGCTGCCGACAGCTCCACAGCGCAGCACTCAACCGCTGCACCACCAGGGAGGCCCTGACTTATTTATTCTTCTGATGGATGACTGTAAAGTGTGTTTGGCTTGTGTTTCTATAAAGTAAAACATAAGGGAAAAAGTGGGGAGGGAGGATTAAGTCTTGAGAGAACTAGAGGCTTAAGCAATCACTATTTTTCTTGTTGATGCTGCACATTGTTTGTTTGACAATCCATGAAAGAATATGGGAGCTTAAATCTATATGCTTCTCATTTTCTGAGCAGTCTAGTTTGGAGCTTTAGCTGCCCAGGAGGCAAAGCAACCTTCTTTCAGATGGGTTTACTATTCTGGTGTGTGTTTTTACATATCTGTTGTTATACTGCTTAGTAACTGTAGCTAGACAGATGTCTTGGTGGTAATGTTGTAAAGGAAAACCCAAGACAAACTGTTTAGCTTAATTGCTGCTGGCATTCAGGTTACTTTGAAAATGCGGGGCGTTAAGGAAAATCTTAATTTAAGTCACACATAGGACAGATTCACACCCTGTCCTCTAGGGCTGGCAGAGCTAGATCATTGACGCGGTTTGATCTTATCACAGTTACAGAGATATTATAAAAAATGAAATGAATTCAAAGCAAATAAAAATAAAACAAACTTCAGTATGAACTTTAGTAAAGAATATAAAAGGGTTGCAAAGGCACCACGGTCATATGACTCTTCAGCTTCCGAAGTCTGTGCTGGTGCTTTGTGAATATTTAGGTAGGAAGGAAGGGTTTGGTCAGGCTGCAGGGGGGACCAGAGGAAAGGGGTGAGGGAGCCTCCCCTCACCCTGGGAACAGGGGAGGGGAGCATGGTCAGCACCTCCTAGGCTGGGGCAAGCTGAGACAAGATCCAGGTGCAAGTGCAGGTTGGGTATCCCCCCAAATACCTGTGTGACCCCTCAGGCCCCTCAAGATCTAGTGAACTGTGCTGGGTGGCATCAGAAGCCACAGGATGCTCCAGGCCAGTGCCCTGCACCTTTCCCACACACTTTTCAGGTTCAAAATTATTTCAACGATGACTTAATACATTTGGAGGACGAAACTGTGTTTTGATTTACCCTTGTAAACTTGAGGAAGGGAGATCTAAGAATCTCCATGCATCATCCCAAGTGCTCTGTTTTATAGTTAAAACTCTAAAGATTAGATGGTGGGAAAATATTAAATAAGGGAATCTGTGAATCTCTTTGAGTGTCTAGGGAGAAAAGAGAACAAAACAGAATTGAATGTTTCCTAGCAGTCAGTAGCAGTTTCCAAACCCCCTTCAGGGTTTGGAAAACAACTCCATTCAGGGCCTCCCTGGTGGCACAGCGGTTGAGTGCTGCGCTGTGGAGCTATTGGCAGCGTGCTATGTGCTATGCGAGTTCAACACCCAGCCGGGGAGAGTCCCACATGGTGCGGCAGACCTCTCCTGCCTCGCCCGCTGCTCCCCTCAGCAGTGTTTTTCTGATTGCCTGTTCTGCTCCCCACTCTGTCGCTGGTGAACCCTCTCACCGCCCCACTCCTCTGGCCTGTACCCCAGCTTGTACGCATAAATAAATAAATCTTTAAAAAAAAAACAACAATTCCATTCAAAAGAAGAAATAAAAATACCATATAGACATGGCAAAGGAAGGAAGCTGTGCCTTGTATCCAAGCACAAATGGGTGAGATTAGCATGATTAAAAAAAAATCACTCCTAATGGAACAGGGTGGCTCACCACATGTCCAAATAGTTTTCATTTCCAGCAGTTTCCTCCTCAAGAATCAGACCTAACTCATTTCAGGAGAGGAAATTGAAAATGGATGTTGCATCTAAATTCTTTTCAACACAAAGTTCCATGTTCAACCAAGAGCTCTAATGCATAGAGATGAGGTCTTTCTGTCTGCTGGGAGGGCTCCCCACACCAGCCTGCTGCTCTCTCTGGCACTCCCTTTTGCATGCAAGAAGGAAACTAGCCAGGTGAGGTCCTGTGTCTGCCTGTCCCTTAGTAGAGTGGGTCAGCACCTCTAGTGGGAGGGCACAGTCCCCTTAGACAGGCATCACTTCACCTTCCAATCTTACCTCCTGAGGACTGTCTAGGGGAATCTGGAGAAGACTATTTCAATTCTTATTTTTTAATAAGAATAGAAAGTCCTTTATTTCAGATGACGATGTCAAATTTGTTTCCTGGATTTTTTTCCATTCTACTTTATCATTACCATTACCATTTAATGATTTAGTTGTTGGCATCTAATATACTTACTCTTTAAATTCTATAAATAAGAAATAAACGTTTAGGAAAATAGTAAGAAGGAAAAGCAAGAAGGAAATGTTGCATGTATTTCCCTCAAAACAAACAATCAAAAGTTATGTTTGGGGTTATCTATGCTCTTTTTTCCCCACATAATAATGTGTAAAAAGCTCAATGTAGATATACTAAAAGGCAAGCCACAGACATTCTTCAAAAAAGTTTGCAATGAAGGTATCATGTAAAAGACTTATCAGAATATTAACAAGTTCCTACAAATGAACATGAAAAAGGCAAGAGAATAGAAAACGGGCAATGGACTTGAATGGGCACACTACTAAAAAGATATTCAAAAATGGCCAATCAATATATGAAAATGTGTCCAACTTCACTATTAATCATAAAGGAAATGCAAATTCAAACCACAATAACCTACCACCACACGCCTACCAGAATGGTAATAACAAAAGTGAATGATAATGCCAAGTGTTGTTGAGGAAAAAGAGCAATTTGAACTCTTACATACTTCTTATGGGAGTGTAAATTGGCACAACTCTGGAAAACTTTTAGTCAGAATTTATTAAAAAGAACATAATCACTCTTTGACTACCCATTCCTCTTCTAGCTATATAGCCAACAGAAATACCTACATCTATGCAAACAAAGACACAGATAAGAATGTTCATTGTAGCACCATTTGTAGCAGATTCAAAATAGAAACAAACTATTTATCAACAGTAGAGCAGGTTAATATGCCACATTTAGGGGCTTCCCTGGTGGCACAGGCGTTAAAGTCAGTGCTATCAAGCTATCAGCAGCCACAGCAGCATGAGTTCGATCCCCAGGCAGGGAGCTGACCCACATGGCACAGCAGACCTCTCCTGTCTTGCCTGCTGTTCCTCTCAGCAGTGTATTTCAGTAGATCTGCCTGTTCTGCTCCCCTTCTCTGTCTCTGGTGAATCCTCTCACCCCATCCTATACCTCTGGCCTAGACCTCAGTTCTTGTGTGCATAAATAAAAATAAATCTTTTTTAAAAATTGTCACATTCATACAAGGAGATACTATGTAACAGCAAGAAAAAGCCACTGCTAAATGTGATGTTGAGGAATATCACAAACATAAATTAAGCAAAAGATAACCAGCACAAAGAAGTTCATAGTGTATGGTTCTACTTACATACTTTAAAACAGTCCAAACTTATTTGTGATGATGGAAGTTATGGCTATGGTTATTTTTTTGTGGAACAGTGACTGAAAGGGGAACTGAGGAGGCTTTTGGATGCTGGCAATGTTTGATTTCTTGTTCTGGGTGTATACGTGTCTGTGCTCACATAGAGAAAATTTATTGAGCAATAAACCCATGGTTTTATACTCTTTTGTATGTATAAATGTCAAGAAAGGTCCACTTTAAAAAATGTCATTTAACAAAGAAAAGGATACTATATTTAAGGTGTTTGTGAAGAATTAAAATTTCTTTTCATAAAGTAAGTAGGAAAAAAACAACATTTAAAAACTGCCATCTTTTGTATAATACTTGATTGTAAACATGTGAAACAAAATTAAAATAAAACATTACAAGTAAAACTATATAGCAGTAAACCTTGTAAAAATATTATATTGAACTTATTCCCCTTAAGATAAAAAGCAGGCCATATGTTGCTAAAATGTTATCATAAATGTTATATTTGATTTCTATTGTGGAATAAAAATTTGTTAACCCTTTTCCTCCCATAGGACTGGGTAATTTTAAATTTAAGGATATTGTTTAAAATGCTACAATCTTGGTGTGTATTTTTTCTATAGTTGAAATTATTTGCAGATGTGGAATTACTAGGTTAGAGACGATAGATATTTTTAACTCTTAATGTATATTATCAAATTTTTCTCCTAACAGACTGCTCCATTTTATGCTCCTATCAGCAATGTATGATTGTACTTACTTCACTAAAATTTCACTGACACTGGGTTTTTTTTTTAAAGATTTGTTTTATTTATGCACACAAGAACTGGGGTGTAGGCCAGAGGTGTGGGAGGTGAGAGAATTCACCAGAGACAGAGTGGGGAGCAGAATAGGCAGATCCACTGAAGTACATTGCTGAGGGGAGCAGCGGGAGAGACAGGAGAGTTCTGCTGTGCCTTGCAGGTTAGCTCCCTGGCTGGGGATTGAACTCCCTGCTGCAGTGGCTAGTGATAGATTGATAGTGCTGAGACTTAACCCCTGTGCACCCAGGGAGGGTCTCACTGTTTCTTTAATGTTTGCTAATTTGATTTATGAATAATAGTTCATTGCAAAGATCAACAATTATTCCAAAAAGAATTTGCATTTACTGAAAATGTCTCTTTTGCATTTGTCTTCAACATAAATTTACTAGCCATGTAAGACTGTCTTTTACTCAGATGATGTCATTCAGTTTCAAAAATGCTTCTGTTGATTTTGGAGAGTCAGGCTATTAGAGTGTAATCATTGGTAGCTAATACTTTCAATAGAAAAGAATTCCAGAATAAGTGTTCTGACTCCTCAGGGGTTTCTCTGTGCACTTTCACAAATAAAGAGAGGCTGGTATCTTGAGGAGGGAACCACAGCAGGAAGGGCTGGGAAGGAATGGGAGCTGGGTCACTCAGACAAGGTCACCCCTTGACTTTAACTGAAAGAGAAGAGGAGGAGGAATTCCGGGACTAAAATGTGAGCATTTCATTAGGTGATACTGAATCCTCAATTTCTCAGTGACCAACAATCTAAGTGCTCCCAGTCTCCATAGTGGAGGTTCAGGGTTCAGGGGTTTCCAGATGTGATGGCCAGATCAAAGCCACGGGTGGAGGGGCATGAAGGTCAGATTAGTAGATGCAGCCTGGTGGCAGAGTCTGAACCTGAGAAAGTGTTCTCTGGGGTGAAGCCAGGCAGGTGCTGTGTCACTGGTGGCCACTTCCGGGGAGAGGGATTTTCCGTACTGTGAGCAGCGTGTCTCTGTTACTCCTGGGGGGAGTGGGTGGAGTTCTGCATCTCATATTCTTGCTCCAGGTACAATGTCTTTATTCAAGGCTTCCTTGGGCAGATCTGAGGCCGGGAAGGGACCCCTCCCCTGACGGAAGCTGGGATATTGTACTCCCGTCGCCGTGTCCCGCCCCCGACCTGCCCAAGCCTCCCAGGGCCCCTCTCCAGCGCCCTGCACAGACAGAACTACCTCTAGACATTTCAAAGGGCTTTTATCCATAGATCCCAGAAAGAGCGCTGCTTTTTGGGGAAGACTAAATTCATCAGCATCCTAACTACCGTAACTCCAAAATTTACTGACCTTTCAGCGTAGCTTTTTTCTTCTACCTTTTTTCTCGTGAAATGTCACGCCTATAGAAATGTTGAAAAAATAGTTCATGAACATCACAGTAGTCTTTATCTAGACTCACAAATTTTTTCAGTTGACATTTATTGAGCACTCATGAGGTACTAGGTGCTGTGATCAACTTTGGGTAAACAAAAATGAAATGTGTCCTGCTTCCCCAGCTCAAGCTACTCTTGGCTTATGGGGAAAGGGAGACCTTAAAACAAAGATAATAATACCACCTGATAATGATGATATTCCAGCAAAGTGTGATTTGGGCGGAGGGAGCAGCATGCATGAAGGCGAGGGAATTTGACAAGTCCTGGTGACTTTGAGAACTGCAACACAGTGATTGAGTCGGAGCTTCTGAGCAGAGAAGCCCAGGTGCAGCACAATGTATTGCAGGTACTGGAAGATTGAAAGATTCCAATGCTGGCCACCCAGTTTTAAGCCAAAATGTCATCTGAAATTTCTAAAGGTCAGATGCTTCTTTGGGCGGGGGGGGGAATTGGTGCCAGGGTTGGCATCTGTCAGGGATCCTACTTGGAGCATATTGGCGACCGGAAGGCAGTCGAGTTTCTCGGAATCACTCTGCTGGTGTGTCAGCCCTGGTGTTCGTAATAAAGAGATTTGGAGGTGGAGTGGGGAGTCATTGCCTTAGCGAGATCTTGGGCCCTTGTTCTCTAGCAGTTACCTCTTTTCATTTCCTGGAATCTGCCAGAAGTGAACCTTGTGGTATAATTACTCTAAATTGTTGTAACTAAGTTTTGAATGAAGCGGATGAGGCATAGCTGTGATGTCTCATCTTTAGGGAAAATTTAAATGCCTTTCTCAAATTGCAACCAAGAGGACTAGGTTCTCCCATACATATCCATATATGCTTTAAGTTTTTCACTTAACGCTTAAAAAAACAACTAATGGAGACTGAAAGCTGTGACCTACATCACTTCATCTCAGACACCTAAATTTTATAATCTTGTTGTAGAAGTGTGGATTTAATCTCCTTCATTTGTTTAGATATACCACAACATTTTTCTTGGTGTCCTTCAGACAGCCTGGCCTGGTGATCTTAGGGCTGCAGCAAAGAATGGGGCAGGGGGTCTTATGGAGCCCCTCTTTGTTTCTGGGGTCATAAAGAAATTCAACTGAACCAGATTTGTAGACGTGACCTTTTGTCCCTACTTGAAATATAAGTTTGTAGCACAAGCCTGGGGACTCAGTTTGATTCTCAAATGTACCTGTGTCTTTCTGGTCAGATGCAGCCTCATACTGCGTGGGATGAGCCTCTGCTTTCTGAGAGCGTGGATGTTTTCCTACATTGTGCAGCTCCATCCCGGCTGCCCGATTAGAGTAGAAAGCAATGGCAGCCTTATCTACCTAAAGACATGCTGACAGATAAAAACAGCACTGTTCTCTTGTCTTTTATTCCTTGACTGGGACACGGCAGTAACTTGAAAAAAAATTGAAGTTGACCTTTGCATAAAAATAAAGAAAAATCCCCCAATGAACGTGTTTTGGCATACTTTCATGCTTAAGGGTACATGCAGACATCACCTGACGATTCTTAGCAGACGTTGGATCAAAGACTTAAACAACTGGCTTTGTTTGAAGGTCTGTCCTCTTTATTTTTAATTTTTTTCAGTTTTATGAGATGTAATTGACATGGAGCATTCATGAGTTAAAGGTGGGCAAAGCGATGTTTTGATGCACTTACATATTGTAAAATAATTATCAGAATGAAGTTAGTTAATGCCATCACCTCACATAGCTGCCATATTTGTGTGTGAGAATAGTTAAGATCTACACTCCTAGCAATTTTTAAGCATATAATATGGTATTATTATTGACAGTTGCCATGTTGTTCATGTGACCCCCAAATGTATTCACCTTAATGAGGGATTATTCTGTAGAAAATATAGGCATTTAAGGTATGAATGATAATTTTCCCCAATTAACTTAAAGTCTTGCAAACACAAAGCTCTCAGATGTTAGGAGCGAGGCAGCAGGCACTGTCTGAGAGGCCCTTCTGGCCAAAGGGCAATGAACTCCCAGGCCTAAACTCAGCAAATAACACAAAATATGGAAGGTACACACCAAAGTATTTGGTTTTGGTGAGGTGATTCGGATTGGGCATAGGAGATATTAAAGGGAACCATTGACTTTTACTGCATTCATGTATTGCTTGTATGATCAGTGGTGTTCTGGGATATGATTAAGAAGCAGCTGCTCTTTACCCCTAAACTTCCTATTGTCATCAATTTCCATAGTTTAAATACTTTCACCATGGCTAATTTCAAGTAATGGATATAAAATAGACTAGCTCACATTTTCATGGAAATGTAATAACCCAAGCACCTTTGTATCAGACTCTGGGTCAAGGGTTAGGGAGATGGCAAAATGATTTATGATGCTATCCTTGTCTTCCAGGTGACAGAAATATAGTGCTGGAGCTCAAAGAAAAGCTAGAGTAAGGAAAGATGTATGTTGGCAAGGTGTGGGGAAGTAGAAGAATCAGAAGAATCAGAGATAGTTTTCTGAATGAACTTTGAAAGATGGGGGTCACAGTTATATAATTAGAGTAGAGGGAAAGCCCCCAAATCATGGAAGTATGGGATGCATTTAAGATTTGCTAATTGTTCATTTTATTCTAGATTATTGACACAACATAGAGCCACCAAAGAGGGTTGGGTCTTATGGTCAAAGGTGATGAATTTCACTTTGCAGTAATGAGAATTACTCACAGTTTTGAAGAAGCATCAGGTAATAATTTAACTGATGGCAGCTGAACAGGAGACTAAATTGCAAAAGAGAACATTGCAATGTTTTCAGCAGGATTTCCAATAAAGCAATGCAGTAAAGATAGAAATGTGGCAGATTCAAGAGGTATTTGAAGAAGAATTGTTACAGACAATGGGTTGAGTGGCTGAGTGAGTGGGAGAGAGTGCTTGAATATAAATACCTAGGACTTTGAAAAATAACCACTCTGCCTCCTGTGGGAATGAATGACTTTTTAACAAAAAAAAAAAAAAAAAAAAAAGAGAGAGAGAGAGAGAAGAAGCATTTTTAAGAGACCATGAAGCTTAGTTCTTGGGAGTGCAATTGGTTAGTCCTTGTATCTTACTACTGACATTTGTCAGTTTGAATGAAAGGGCAGGCTGTGAGAATGGTTTTGTTTTACTGAATTTGGATTTATGAACCTTGATTCTGGGTAGTTATGGTATGAATATGATGAACTTCTTGATTTGGGATGGAATTTATCTCACAAAATTGGTAAATAATAACCCAAGAGTTTACTGGATAAATAAATTATCAATTGAGCTTGAAAAGAGAGTAAGGGAAGAGAGGAAAGCATGCTGGTATCCCTGTGAATCCAGTTACCCTGAGGAGTAATGGGTGTAATTCAGAAGGAAAAGGGGAGCAGGAGGTGTCTGATGATTCACATCAGAAAAAAGTTGGGAAGGAGGCCAGAAACAATACTTAGGATCTTAGATATCTGTGTACAAACATACAGGGCATAGGTAACAAGCATAATAAACTTGGGATTATAGCACCAGGCATAAACATGATAATGTCATTGAAACCTGGTGGCTGGAACTCAAGACTGACATACACTGATGAAATCAGGTCTACGCTCCACTAGAAAGAAGTATTCCTAAGAGGTAGGAAGGAGATTGTGTGTTGTAGAAGAATTAGGTGGAAATTCATTGAAGAGCATAAAAATAAACAGGAGGAAATAATCAGAACATTAAAATGACGACTATATACCTTTTGAACAGAAGGTAATAGGGAAAATATTATATATCGATTTTGTATAAAACACCCAAATAAAATCATTTCAAAAATTGTATTGGGAAATATGACCTTGATTACATGTAGATAACATTTTTTAAAAGATTTATTTATTTATGCATACAAGCTGGGGTACAGGCCAGAGGCGTGGGGCAGTGAGAGGGTTCACCAGAGACAGAGTGGGTTGCAGAACAGGCAAATTAATGGAAATACACTGCTGAGGGGAGCAGCGGGTGAGGCAGGAGAGGTCTGCGCGCCATGTGGGAATCTCCCCTGCCGGGCGTCGAACTCACATTGCCGCTGTGCCACCAGGGAGACCCCATATAACATTTTTAAATCAAATTTTATGCTCAAATAGCATGTAGTTCCTGCCCAAGACTTTAAAAAAAGATACCTTGATATTCTCAAGAATCTCTATGAAAGAAAGATTTCTTTGTGTGTGAGGGTGACAAACATTTATGTTTTCTATAACTATTTAAAAATGTACAAGTTGAGACTACAGAGAATCAAACCATACTTCCTTTTTTTTCAATTGACAAATGTAATGTAACATTGCTAAAGCAAACAGATTCTTTATGATGGGCAAATATTGTCGACTCTCCCCTAAGGCGACAGCCCTCCAGCTGGGCTAATAAACCCCTGTAGCCAAGGATTGCAAGTCTGCCCAAAGAGGTCTGCTTAAAAATTCAACAGTGGTCTCTTCCTATGTTGGTGCTCAACAAAGAGAAGGTCATGTTCAGTTCAAGCAGAAAGATTGTGAAGTTTGAGTCTGGCATCTCTCAGGCTCCTCTTGAGCTGGACATGAACTTGGAGCTCTAGGCCTAACTGAGGAAGATCAATATATATAACAACCTCTAAGGAAATTGAAGTTGGAGGTGATCAAACACTTTTATAATCCTTGTTCACACTGCTCAACTGAAATCTTTCCAGAAAATCCACATCTGGTCAGTACGTGAATTCAAGAAAAAGTTCAGTGAGCGGTGTGTTGTCTTTATTGCTTAGAGGACTATCTAAGTGGACCCCCCAAACCAACTTGAAAAAGTCTTACACCTTAAGGAAGGTGTCCCAGGAGCCACATGCCGAGGTCTACACTTGAATCAGTCTAGGAAGACTCGGTCTTCCTAGGTGAAATTGTGGGGATGAGAATCTGAGTGAACCTGGAGGGCAGCTGACTCATAAAAGTTCATTTGGATAAAGCACAGCAAAACAGTGTGGAAGAAAAGGCTGAAATCTTTTCTGGTATCTATAAGAAGCTCATGGGCGAAGGCAAAGCTGTTAATTTTGAATCCCCAGAGTTTCAGGTGGGAACAGAAGCGACAAAGGGAAACATCATTCACCATAAAAATAAGTCCAACACTGAGAGTCTGTGGGGACCGGGGGCGGGTTGGGAGGTGGGGGGCTTGTCTCAAAATGAGAAGAACTTCTGTTTTTTAAAATAAAAATACTTGAATTTTAAAACATCATGGGAAATTTGGAAAATAGGAGAGGAAAAAAAAATCTTTCCCAAAGTTCCACTATCTTACCCAAATTAATCATACAACTCCTTTGTCTTTCTGCATGTCTGTATATTTTAGTAGTTGGATTTAGAAAATATGCTTTCTTATTTCTTGAGAAATAAAATTACAGTGCAAGCATTATCCCATTTTCTACATGTTTTCTCATAAACATTACCTTTAGTGCCTGCGTATGTCCATGGAATGGGTGAACCGTAATGAATTATTCCTCTGTTGTTGGATGATAAGGTTGCAGCTGGTTTTTTCCTTATCGCTATTCCTTCCAGTGCTGAGAGTCTCTCATTCTATGATTGGCAATGGGAAATGAAAATCACTTCTTAAATTATCTTCTCCATCTTTAATCCCTCTTAAGAGGGACCTTGAGACATCCTGATGTGTTACATTGAGTTTTCTGTACCTTTCCTCTGAGTATCACTTTTTAAATGATTTTAAGAAATTTCTGTCTAGTGTTTATCCTGGACAATATTTTTCCAGATGTACCAAAAAAAAATAATAATGCTACATTGGTACAAGGAATTTCCATATGCCTTTCACCCAGATTCCACGGGACAATGATCAAAATAAGGAAATTAACTTTGATATAATCTTATCGAATCTACCAGCCTGATTCAGATTTCACTAATTGTTTCACAGTGTTCTTTTTCTCATCCAAGTCTAATAAAGGATCACAGGATGCATTCACCGCAATATGTCCTTGGTCTCTAATCTAGAACACTTCCTCAAACTTTCTTTGATTTCACAACTTGAATCTTTTGAAAAGGACTGATCAGGGATTTTATCATATGATCCTCAATTTAGGTTGTATGTATTTCTTTTTTTTTTTTAAGATTTATCTTATTTATGCATGTATACAAGAGCTGGGGTGTAGGCCAGAGATGTGGGAGGTGAAAGGATTCACCAGAGACAGAGTGGGGAGCAAAACACACAGATTGACTGAAATACACTGTTGAGGGAAGCAGAGGGGCAGACAGCAGAGGTCTGCTGCGCTGTGTGGGTCAGCTCTCTGCCTGGGGATCGAACTCGTGCTGCAGTGGCTGGCGATAGCTTCATAGTGCTTAGACTTAACCCCTTGCATCACCAGGGAGGTCCCAGGTTGTATGTATTTCTTCATGGATTTTTTTTTACTGCCATTTTGATGTTGGTTACTTCTTAGAAGATCTATATGGGGAGGCACATGATGATCTGTCCCATTACACAGTGTTAACGTTAATCGTCTGGGGAAGATTGTACCTGTTCTCCATTGCAAAGTTGGTATTTTCCCTTATTATTTTGAGACGATGTAAAAATACTTTTTCTCATGCTTGCACTGACAAATTTTAACTTTCATTTATTGATAATTCTTCCCTGAACCAATTATTACCATGGTATTTTCCAGATGATGATTTTAAAATAAGCTTTATTCTTTGTATGGTTATTAGTTGTAATTTACCTTGGACAGTCTTTATAGATTTTCTTAACCTGTCTGGCCCTAGATCATTCTTTCGTTAAAGCAAAAAAAGAGGATATTTGTCTACCACCTATTCTGTATTGTTCCTATTATCAAAACACATGAGATTAGCAAAGGTAGATCTACCCAGACAAAGACATTCAGGTAACAGGGATCTTCAAGTATCTGCACTGATTCCTGATTTTCTGCCCTAGAATCACAGGCATTCAAAATACTGTATGTATCATTATATTATTACCATCAGGTAATAAAGAAGTAGCAAGTTCACCTCCATTCCGTAGATGAGAGAAATGAAAACCAGGATGTTGGTGCATTGCCCTAGATTAGATAGTAGCACAACGGGGACTAGTTCCCAGTGCCTGCAGTTTTTTAGCTCCTATCTGAGCTGTTCTAAAAATTATGATACTTCTGGATAATGTGCTATGTCTTCAAGAAAAGACATTGTTTTTGAGCAAAATCATTATTAAAAGGACTATAATTCCTTTGGTTAATGATTTATTTTTTCATACATTCAAATGATGCTTGTTTTTCTTTTGGCTAATTATGTTGTATACTTTAATCCATTATAATCCAATTGATTATTTGCAAACAGCAATAATAGTTACTGAAGCAAAGCTTCTTGCAGCTGTACATTACAAAAATATGCTCATCTCAAACTGAATTCTTGATGACGACCTTAAATTCTTGATGATTCTTCAAATTCATTATCCAGAATGATTAAGAAGTTCCGATTAACTGAAATTGCTAAATATAGCAGGATCATTACCTGCAAAGATTCCAAACACAAAGATGAGGGAAAGAATTCTTTAAAAATATGACAATATATTACATTGTATGAACAGTAACGCTCATTGCATAAGACTCATTATAAAAGGGGGTAGGAGGTTGAGCTGATCTTTTAAAAAAATCGTCTTCTATATTACCTTGTTTTCTTGTCATTTATGTTTCTCCTAAAAATTGCAAGTAGGAGAAAGAGAGTTTAGAAATTTTAGAAATTTAGATGGACTTGCTGTTGATTAGTACCTTAAATCTTAAAAAGTTACTACTATATGTGGTTAAACTAGCTTCTTTTCCTTAGGGTGCCAGTAATTAGAGTTACTGTTACGGGACAGTAAGCATCTGAAATTGTTCACATGGGCAAGACTCCTCGTGAACCCTGGAGTCCCAGGGCAGACTCCTCCTGGGATGATGTTGTTTTGTTTTATTTTTAAAGTCATTTGATTTTGCCCCTTTCTTGGCAATGGATACATTTTGATGACTGAACCACTGACCCTATGACAGTCAAACTTTACACCCAGGGTGAGTCAGGGCTTTTTTTTTTTCTTTTTCAAAAAATAGTATATGCTAATTATAGAAACTTGTAAAACACACACACACAAACACACACACACACACACACACACACACACACAGAATGGGGAAGAGAGAGAGAGAGAGAGAATAAAGCTCTCCTTATCCTGCCAGCCATAGAAATCATTTATGCTATAAAGATGAATATTTTCCCATTTATTACCATTTATTAAGTATTCTTTAAAAACAAGTTTTTAACTGCAATAGAAGCAACCATTTTGTAATGTGACATACTTACTAATTTTCTTGTTGTGGGCCACATAAATTCTTTACAGTTTGTCACCATAGGAGATAATACAATTTTCCACAGTAAACTCCCTATTAAAGCTGGTTATCAAATTGCTTTCAAAAGAGACCCTACCCATTTAAGTCCACTTGCTAGTCTCCCATATATTTTAAATACTGACAGTTGAGAAACAAGGATTTCAAAACCCCTTTCCTTTTAGACAGCTCCTGGTGTGGTGAGAATGAACTAACCATTTCCTCTGGACTTAACTCTGTGCCCCTGTGAAGGAAAGGGTAACAATCTGGAAAACTTGCCTGGAAACCTCAACCTAAGAGAGGGCATTCACCCTTAAACAAAAAAGCTTGTGAGCCAAAGCAAAGGAGCAATGATACCCCAAGTTAAGTATTAAAAAACAAAGGAACTAATATTGTCATGCTGATCATTGTCACTTTATGGCTTCAAGTTAAAAAGAGAGAATCATGCTAGTTAAAAGGAGAAAATATTTGGAGAGGAATCAGTCAAAAAGAGAAAGTACTTAAAAATGAACATTCATTTCTACTCTGAGGTATATATATGTTTCATTCTGAAACAAAAGTTTCATTTTCAAAAATAATAAAAGCCCAAACTTTAATTATTTGCCCTTGTAAAGAAAATGCCACTCTTGCTTGTCTTTTTCCGCTGCTATGTATTCTGCCTCAGGGACTAGTAGACCAGGTGTCAGATCAGTTGCTCCATACCCACTATAGGGAACCTTTAGTTCCTAGAATTGCAGGCACAGTGTCTTCAAGATACTGTTTAAAATGACTGTGAGCCATCGTGAGCATCAAAAGTATCATTACTACTGCAATGCAATAGGTTATTTTAAATTTAACCCTTAACAATTAATTTCTAGGCCTTCAGTCAAGCAAAGACTGCAGCTACTTGGAACTCTGGAAAGCTCCAGAGATAGAGATCTGGGCTTGGAGCCAGTCATTTAGTGGGAAACCACTGTTTTAGAAAGTGGGATTTTTGGAATACAGTGAGAACGAGATTGAAATCAATCTTTATGTGGGACAATTTTGTTGAGAAGCCTGAGTAATTGACCCTTGTTCCATTGGTTGTCAAGAATCCAATTCCAGCTTATTTTCCAATCACAAGCCCATTTATTACATTTTACAGCTTCATGGCTCATGAAGAACACTGTAAGCACCATTAGTCAAAAAGAGGAGATTCTAAGGAGAGTTGCGTAAATGCACTTTCATTAACATGAGGGTAGTTGGGAAGGCAGAATTGATCCCAATTCTTTGTACATTTTTGAAAAATAACCTCATGGCTAACCTTGCAATTCTTACTGTATGATTGACTAAGAAAGACCACCAGCAAGTGGACTTAAAGCCACCATTGTTTCTTCCAGAGCACACTGGGAAGTCAATGATACCAAAGCAGTGGGCAAAGAATGAGTCATCTATCTAGGGTCCTGATGTTACTGGGTGCTGGGAAGTATAGGAACCATCACAGTTTTTTTGGTACCTGAGACCAGGAACCTAAGGATATGTCAGCAAATGGGAGAGGCACATACAAGGGAGTGACAAAGAAACAGAACAGGAGCTCTGGGTTACCCAGCAGCTCTTGGGTTAACATGACTGAAGTTTGCCCCACTCTGAACTTCTGTTATAGGAACACAAGAATGTTTTCGGTACTAAAGATTTGCTGTATCTTGGAACCAAAGACATTCTTTTGACAGAGCAGTGGGAGTATCTCATATCTAAGCATCATATGGCTCATTTTTAGGGACTGTGTCTTCCTTTGGACGCGCTATTATAAATGGTAGGCATTTGCAACAAGGAGCAACAAATGTTGGTGAGGATGTGGAGAAAAAGGAACTCCTACACTGCTGGTGGGAATGCAAACTGGTCCACCATGCAAAGCTGTGTGGAGGTTCCTCAAATTGCTAAAAATGGAGCTTCCATAGGACCCGGTAATACCACTTCTGGGAATCTACCCAAAGAACACAAAAACATTAATCCAAAAAGATACATGCACCCGTATGTTTACAGCAGCATTGTTTACAATAGCTAAAATATGGAAACAGCCCAGATGTCCAAAAACAGATGACTGGATCAAGAAGATGTGGTACATATACACAATGGAATACTACACAGCAATTCAAAAAAGATAAACACATGCAATTCGCAGCAACATGGATGGAGCTAGAAGGGATCATGCTCAGAGAAATAAACCAGAAAGAAAGAGAAAAATATCAAATGGTTTCACTTATAACAGGAATCTATAACAGGCAAGCCAAATAAGAAAAAGATATTCAGCAAGGGAGGGGAAGGATGAGGGCTCAAAAAGGGGGAGAAAAGAGCTCACGGGACTATGATGATGTTTCACGGGTGAATTGGTGGTGGGTAACCTACAGGGAATACACAAAAATGTAAAAGATACGAATAAATAAAATAAATAAATAAATGGCAGGCAATTGCTCATACTATCTTAGAATGTATATTACATGATACACTTCCAGACAGCAATACTAGGAAACAGTAGTATTCAAGTATATAACACTTTATAATGGGGGAGGAAGAGAAGTATTTTCACATTTATCACATTTTTCTATGAGAAAATCTGCTCCAACTTCCAAATAAGCAATTTTAAAATGAGTAATTAGAGGTCCTCTGGGTCTCAGGTTTCTCCTGAGGTATAATATTAGATGAAGTTTAAGGCATCTTTTAGCTGTAACATTCTATGATTCTTTGTTAGTGGTTCATTTTAAGTAAGTAAAAGAGAATCCCTATAATCGCACAGCCTTCTTAAATAATATGGATGGCATTTGAAGATTGTTCAATTCTTGTCCAGCAAGCTGTATCTTGTTTGTTTTCATAGCAGTTGACGACTTAACATCATTATAACCATTTTTTTAAAATTCTAGAATAGCTCTCTCATCTTGCCTCTAAATATTTATATACAGAATACCTTATTTCCTATGGCATACTCATTTTTTGATTTGTCAGTTTTATGGAAACCTGAGATCCAAACAGGCTCACATTTCTAAGCAAAAGCAAATATTAATTTCCTCCTTCACCCATGGATGAGTCAAAGCAGGGAGTTTTATTTTCTTTTCACTTAGAGTAGAGGTATTTGGCATCTTGATGGTTTCCACACAAAAACGCAATAGTATATAACACTACTGGTTCAACATTTAAGTTAGAGATTGAAAAACAAGTGACCAACTAAGCACAAAGAGCGCCTTGAAATAAAAATGGTCATATCTGAAGTCACGGTTAAGCAAAACCTACCTTGCCTGTAAGTGTGGTAGGTGATGGCCTACGTGGTAGGAATTAAATATTAGAGACTCTGTCCCCTAATCTTGCCCACTAGATCACCAAGAGTCTGAAGTTCCACCAATCACCTTCTTTAAGATACTGTAATATACAAAATCCCCACTGAAACAACAATGTATCACCCTGACGGGCTGGTCATCATCCCACTAACTCTCAGTAGCACACTAGCTTAGATCAACCTGGTGGTTAGCTGTTTGGGGGTTGGATTGTTGGCAGAGGGAAGAAGGGAAGGATTGAATATGGGAGTAAGCTCCTGAGAGCTCCTGCTGGTTACCTAGCCCTGGGTATGGGAACAGGGACCAAAGGCAATTTGACCTGTCCTACAACATTACATTGGATCTTCCCATATATCTTGATTCAAAAGAAGTCAATAGATCCCGTTCTTCTGGAGTGTTAAAGGGTGTGCACGGGAATCTTCCGTATCATTCCTGTTCTCTGTCCTGTCGTGGTTCATTGTATGGTCACCTACAAAGAAGTATCCAGGAGACACCTTTGCTGTGACCTGGCAGTTGCTCTGAAGGCAGAAATTCAGCTGTTTGGAGACAGCTTCTCTCCCCTGAATGATTTACTAAGCATTATGTCCCAAATGGTGCCTCTTCAGTGAGCCCCTGAATTGGTGCAAGCAGGGAAGAAGTGAGAGACAGTACTTTTTCGCTTCTTCCTCATCTCCAGTCCAAAGCTCCTATATGAACATAAGAGGTGAAGCAAATGAGAGAAAATAGGTTACAGACATTTGCACTTGATGTTGTGAAACAGAAGTAAATTACGCTGATGTGGGTCTGTGTCTGTGCTATGGATTTATACGGGGTGCATCTCATAGGTGGGCTACTCAGAGTGACAGCTCTTTAAGAAAGGCTTTGTAGGGCAGGAATTTTACCTACAGTAAACATGTGAGGTGCTCAGCCTTTTATAGTGTTGTAGGAAAGCATTTTAATTAATTTCCTTAGCATGTTTTGACCTGTTCCTGTGGTTTTGGGGAGGGAGGAGCCTTGGTGTGGACGATGGCTGTTTTTCTTCAGCTAGGTCATCACCAGTTCTCATATTAGACACTTTCCCTCAATGAAGAGAAGGCTGAATTATCCCAAACAACACAATGGAAAACATAAATATTATTCTTGAGTTGAGCAAAAAAGAAAGGAACTTGCCATTTAATTTAAATGAATCCTTCAGAAGTGACATTTATTTTTCTTGTACTCTTTTCCCTTTGTTTGGTATTCACTTATCCTATTATATTTTAATAGGTGCCAGTCATAAATTTGTTCCTTTATGTTATAACTAATGGCTAGTCTCTTGGGACAGAAATCTGTTCCTTAAAATTAGGATGACAACCAGAGTTGTGTGCACTCAGCCATGAATATGGAAGTGATACCCAGGTTTCATGTTCATAGTGCTGGGGATGCCACTGGTGTTAAAAAAAATTCTTGCTGATTTGTACTACTAGCCCTTAATTCTTCTTTTAATTGCTCTTTCTAATGGGCTCAATAAATTATTGACTAATATAGACAATGTTATATTTTATCTTTTTTCCAAGAATTGTTAGTTCTTTTTAATCATCAGCAAAATTACATTTTTACTTAAATGCATTTTATATTTTTAAATTATATATATATACATATATATATGTATATATATATACATATATATATATATATATATATATAAATATATTACATCATTGTTCATTTTGGTACAATATATGCTTGTATGCTTCCTCCTCTCAGGTGGATTCCCTGTAAAATTCCCACCACCAATTCACCCAAAAACCATCACCATAATCCTTTGTGGACAATACAGTGTTTCAAAGTAGCTGGATTAGGAGAAAAAGTGTGGAGAGTGGGGTGTTCTGAAGTTGGTGGTAGTAGAGGGTAGTGCAATACAAAGTCTACAAAAATTGAGACAAAGTCTTGTGAGTAAAGGAACAATTCCCACTGCTTTAATAGTCTCGGAGCAACTCCTTTGCAGGACCAAGCCTACAATGCTTGGGATTAGAAAATTCCCACAGGCTACAATTGGGATTAGTTTGTATTAGGATTTTGGGATTAGAAAATGATTTATACTATCATTTGATAATCAATTCTATTCAATATAAACTCCCCCTTAAAGCTGATATTCAAGCCTCCTGTTTGTGGAGCTTATTTAGGGAGGATGTAGAAGAAAAAGTTGAATTTAAAAATATCATAGAGAGAGATCATTGTTGTTAGTGTGGAAATGACTGATACTGGTAGCATTGGAGTTTATTGTTTGGGCTTGGAATGTTGTATCTAAAACGTCCAATATTATCACACTCAACAGCTTATTCAACAAGCACTTAAAGTGAGAACTACGTTCTGGACATTGCGTGTGTCAGTGGTCCAGAGATGGACAAAACCTGATCAGTGCCCTTCAGGTTTTACCAACCAGAGAGGGACGGGGACTCAATAAAGATGAGCCCCCTGTGATCTGCTATATGCCAAGTGGTCACAGTGATGCCTGAGCCTCAAGGGGCAACCACATCACGGGGGGTGTGGAGAAAGAAGAGGGCCTTTATCAGTTGTGTGAAGTGCAAAAATTTTCCCTAATCCATAAGGTGTCTCTTTGTTTTGGTCAATGTCTCTTTTGCTGTACAGAAGCTTTTTTAGTTTGATGTAATCCCAGCTGTCTATCTTTTCCTTCACTTTCTTTGCTTTGGGGGATGTGTCTTTGAAGATGTTACTGAAAAGTATGGAATATAATGGAATACTATTCAGCAATCAAAAATGATAAACTCATGCAATTCGCAGCAACATGGATGGAGCTAGGAGGGATCATGCTCAGAGAAATAAGTCAGAAGGAAAGAGAAAAATATCGAATGGTTTCACTTATAGCAGGAATACAGGGGAACCAAACAAGAGAGAGACATTCAGCAAGGGAGGGGGAGGATAAGGGCTCAAAACAGGAGAGAAAAGAGCACAAGGGACTATGGTGATGATTCACGGGTGAATCGGTGGTGGGAATACACCATAATGTAAAAGCTATAATTAATAATAAGAGAGAGAGAGAGAGAGAGAGAGAGAGAGAGAGGGAGAAAGAGAGAAAGAAAGAAAGAAAGAAAGAAAGAAAGAAAGAAAGAAAGAAAGAAAGAAAGAAAGAAAGAAAGAAAGAAAGAAAGAAAGAAAGAAAGAAAGAAAGAAAGAAAGAAAGAAAGAAAGAAAGAAAGAAAGAAAGAAAGGAAAGAAAGGAAAGAAAGGAAAGAAAGAAAGAAAGAAAGAAAGAAAGAAAGAAAGAAAGAAAGAAAGAAAGAAAGAAAGAAAGAAAGAAAGAAAGAAAGAAAGAAAGAAAGCCACTGTGTGATGGAGACACACGTGACAGCCCTTCTGTTACAGGATGGGTTTCCTGGACATTAGAGTCATACCAGCTGTGACTGGGGACACAACTTGGTGAGTCACTGGAACAGAACAGGTGCCCAGGGAAAGTTCCAGCTACTGTGAAGTGCTTCTTCAGGTGAGAAAGATTGTAGGCTCTGCCTGAAAGAAACTTTGACAAGTTTGTTAGACATTACAATATTTGTACGCTCGGAGTTGTGTTGTCTCTGCAACCTTCATTTTCACCTCTGATATAAACATAATATACTGGGCAAAAGTCTGTAGCTCCATACACAGAACAAATTATTGGCACGTTTGTCACTGTGAACACAGAATACTGGAAAGTGCTGTAACAGAAAGGGTGAGTTTATGACTTAAATAATCCCCAATAGGGAATGTATGACATTCTCAAAGGTTTTTCTCTATATCCCTTTTTTATAGAAACTTGTGTTTTTAATTATCAAAGAGTTCAAATAGCCTGCATTTGAGCCAGGCACTCTTTTAAACAGTTTGTAAACATAAGTCACCTAGTCTTCATAACAATTCTTTGAGGTAGCTTCTGTCTACCAGTCCCCTCCCCCTTTTTAATAGATGAGAATAGAAGAGGAATACTAACAATCTTGTAGAAGGACACAGCCAGTGAGCAGGCTGTAGAGCTGGGATTTGAACCTGAACCTCCAGGTTGTCAACCTCAACCATACAGATGCTAAATTTAGCCACCTGCTGAGGTTACAGAGAGATTTGTTGCTGACTCACCAGTTCTATCACTGGGTAGGATCCTACCTATTCACCAAAACTTCTTCACTTCTACACAGAGAACAGTTAGCTCTCTAGAGAAAGAAACATTTGAAATGCAAAGGTTGACAGCTTTATTTGTGGATCCACATTGTGGTTTTTGGCTAGTATCTGCTGGGCATCTGCTAAGTGGTTCAGTCTTTTAAAATGTTGTAATATTCACACTGTTTGTGTTGGATAATTGCATGCCTTTAATTTGTGGTATTATAAACAGAGCAGTAATCTGGTTCAGGAGTAGCCAGAAAAAGTTATTTGATATCCATTAAGTAAAATTTCTATTTTTATTCACTTTTGTAGAGGTGAATATTATTATGGTCAGGAAAAAGCAACATCATTATATACTGTATACTGTAATGGATATCTCCTGACAGGATAGTTTAAAAAAAAAAGGTAGGCAACAATTCTACTTCTCTCTTTAACAGGTGAATAGTTTCCCTCTTAGAATTGTAACATTTTAGCATATAAATCTAACAACAGAGGACAAAAAAAAAAATCACAATTTTTATTTAATTCATGTACTGGAACAATTATTTTTTTAAGAGACATACTTAAGCCTCTGCTACTTAAAATGTTTATCTTATGCAGATAAATAAAAATATGAAATCACATAAAATAATTACTTATCTGGTAAATACAAAGTCCCTATATAGTAACCATATTGGAAGTAAGGGTATTCATCCTCACTGATTGCTTTTCATCAGTGTTCTATGATTTACTTGACTTGCCTTGTATTTATAGGCAAAGATTTTTTTGATTGTATCTTCCAACCAAGGACAATTCAGTGATTTGCAAACATGAGCCTAAATTAATTCTTCAGTCTTTGGAGATGAATCATTCCTTTTGTGTAGCTCATTGGTGTAGTATTTAGATTAACTTGTAGGTTAGTATTTAACCTGACAGAATTCAAAAAGCCAGATCAGACATATGATAACGGTCTTCCGGGACCCTGACAGAGTTACACGCAGGGAGGAGGACCCAAGTCATTAGTTTGTGATTAATGTTTGTAGAAAGTAATATTTCTACTATTTTATGAATGGAACGGCTGACGCACTGAGGGGTTAAGTGGCTTCCCTAGATCACAAGGCTGTTTTAGTAGATCCAGGAAAATCAGGCACTCACACAAGCTGACTGGTTTTACATCCAATTCTCACCAACTTTAAATTTTCCAAGTTACAGCTCCTATACTTGCCCACAGGCAGGTTATAGACTGGAAGGTGGGACTAAAGTGAGAGGATGTTGCTAACACTTTCTAGGGGAAGGTTTGTTTGAGTTAACAGAGCTGACATAAGAGCTAATGTTCCACATGGATCCCAGTCTTCTCATACCCACTAGTTCTCTGCTGGTCCTCCACAGCTTCTGTCCATGAGGATTCAATCAGACTCTGACCACTGGCCGGGGTGGGGGGCAGGAGGACTGTAAATCTGGGGAAGCTGCAAGTATTCAGGGTCTTGAACTTTATCAGGTTTGAATGTGTGATTGTGAAAGTAAAGAACAGAGAAACGACAGCACTCAGTAAATCAAACATAGAGAAGATCAGGACTGTCAGAAGCAAGAGAAAAACAGGCTCTAGGCACAAACCCCACAGCAAACCTGCAGGGAGGGGAAGACTTTCATGTTCCCTGCAGACTTTGCCTTCTGAAAAACAAATCTCTTTCCCTGTCATTTTATCTAGGGAACAGTATTCTTTGTTATGGCTCATGGATTTCTTAAAGATTTCACTATTGAAGTTTAGATCTTGTTTTAGAAGATGGGGTGCTGTAAGACAAAACCAGAAAGAAAATCAGTTGAAAACATCTGGAATGGCCTAGATTTTCCTCTGCCAAAAAAGTGCTCCATAACTTCTCAGAGGTCTTTATTTACTTAGTCTTTAATAAAATGTGATTAATGTAAAAGACCTCCTATATATAGCAATATCAAATTGGAAGATTAAAAGCATGAGAAAAGTAGAGTTAGATGACCGAGTCAACTCAATTAGTTCTTTCTTTCCCTCCTTCTATCTAACGCCAGTTCTCAAGGTTGCCCATCTGTGAATTCACTCCTCTGCTTCCCAGTGAAGGGTGCTGCTGAAGACTAGGATTCTTTCCTTTGAGCAGAAGATGAGCTTCAAAATTACTATCTTTGTCCTGAAGAAGACTGCTGGCATGTGCAAGAGGAAAAACAAGGACTGTTTCCTTTTCAAAGGAACCAAAAGAAAGTAAAGGACTCCTGTCTGTCTTACCCTCCTCCCCTTTCCCACCATAATGCAATAAATAAAGTGCTCACTGCTGGTATGTGGAAAAGCCTGAGCCCTCTAGTGCATGACAGATCTCAAAGTTGAGTAAGTGTTCAAAGAAGTTCTTTCTCAGAAATCAATTTAGCTCTGAGAGACAACTGAATCAAACAAGAAATTGAAATTTGAGGTGAGTCTATTTACAATTATATAGATATTGGTAATAACAGTTTATACTTACATTGTGATCATTATGTGTCAGATACTATTACCACAGGACAGATAAGAAATCTTTTAATTCTTTCAACAGTCCTGTAAGGGTGGTACTTTTATCATTCCCATTTTACAAATGAAGAAACTGAGGCACACAGAGGCTAAGAACTTGTTATAGCCACAGGCTAGTAAGTGGTGGGATAAGGATTCAAATCAGGCAGGCTGGCCACGCTCCTAGAAATTTATTCAGTGTGTGAGCTAAACCGACTCCTTTACAAACTCACTTTGAAGCTCAGAGGACAATCTGAGCCTCGATACTTTTCTAGAGAAAGGGAAAAGGAAAAAAAGGATCCAACATCTCCCTGTATCTTAGAAGTTGTTGGTGGTACTTTGCCTAACCGGCTGGACAGAAGTGCAAACCTTCTAGACTGTAAACACTTCAGAACTGGGAGCTAACTCTTCTAGTTCTTCTTTGTGCAGTGCATACTCAGTAATGTTGGGCAAGGGCAGGAGAGTGGAGACTGCACATAGGTAGACAACCCTTTGGTCCTAATTCTCTGCATATTTGCAACATAGCTGAATGGAGAGGTCATATTTCTGGGTGGTAAATGCAGAATTTTTCAATTTCTGCCACCTTTTTCTGCTTCCCCTTAGCAACACCCCCACTCCCAACATGGGTGGGTGGAGAGGAGCAGTCAGAAAGGTCTCTTAGTTGAGGCAGCTCTGGGGGCAGTGGTGTCTGGACCCTGACCCTAAAATTGGCATTGCCTGCACACCTAATAATTCCAGCAAAATCCAGGGAAAGCCTAGGTTCTGCCTGTCTGGTGGGTTGGACATTTCATTTTTTCATCTTCTTGGGAGCAGCAAAGATCCCTTTCTCTCGGCTAGAAATTCAGATTCACAGTGATATTTTTTCCCATCCCTGGGGGCTGGGATAGCAGAGAAGAATTAGCTATGGTGGATAACTTGGTTGTTCACCTATTTGGAGGGGACCATGAGAAAAAAGAGGGACCCAGCACGATGTGACAGACAGAAACGGAAGAACGGCTGCCTATTGGAATTCGGAGTCTGGCTTCTAACAGCCATCCGAGAACAGATGGGAAAGGCAGAAGACGCCCCACTGCAGAGAAGCCAAGGAGTCTCATCAGCCTCCCCCAGCTTATCCTACCATATTTCAAAGTAGTAGAAAGGCTTGTTGCAGGGTCTAAAGCCTGGGGGAATGCTCTACCTACTAAAGGGGGGGTGGGGCGAAAGGGGGTAAAGAACTCATGGGGCAAACACCACATCATGGTATCTGATCTCTCAAGCCCACTCTCCTGGATCTGGAAACTGGATATTCCCTGCTTCACCTTTGCTGAAAGGGAAGGGATCACCCCAGAGGCAGGGCCTCCACCCAGCTGGCAACCCTCGGCCTTATGTAGTGATGCCAGCAGCAATTAATAATGATAATAAATACCGCACTTCATAACCAAACCCAACCTGCGGATGACTGAATGACTGGACCTCCGCCTCCCACCTGCACGCTGTCAGTCTGCGAGTCCACACCCTCCCCTTTAGCCTCGGACTAACCCAACTGCCCGGTTCCGCCCATGGAGCTCTGACCCGGGTTCAAAAGGAGGTCTGCTCACCACCTCCAGGGACGTGGAGTACCACTGCCCCTCAGCAGAACGGCAGTGAGTGGAGCGGAAAGGTAGGGTGTTAGTTTTGTCTTATTCAGTATCACAAAACAATCAAAATTGCTATATAGGATAGCAATTTAGACCTCACTGAACTCGGTTTGGTTTTTCTGCATGGTGGGGGGCTGTCTTGAGAGCCCAGCTCGGGCCTCGAGTTCCACAGCTTCACAGACCCAGGGTCTGACACCCCTAGGTCCGGCAACCTGGGGGACCTCCACATTCCCGGTGCAGCAGACACTGGTCCCGACATCTGGGCTGCTGAAGTGGAGATCTCAGGGTGTCGGGCGCTACCAGGCCGTGGGGCGGGAGGCCGGCGCCGGTGTGGAATGTCTTTATCGGGATCCGAGAGCCACAAGCTTGTCCGTCGCTTCTTTAAGCGATCACGAAGACACCTTTCGATCTTTTGTCAGACATCTTTGGCCTTAATAGCTAAATTTATTTGGTTTAAAGCGGCCTTGGGAGAAACAGAGGGGAAATCTTTCGTCGGTCATTGGGTGGCCCAGATAACAAGCTTTAAAAGAGAGAGGAAGAAGAAAGTAAAAAGGTTAATGGATGAGGGGAGGGCTAGGAGGCGCCCAGCGTGGGGCTTTTACAGCGACCCTCCCCCGGCTGCCCCCTTCCAGCGGCCCTAACTTACCCGCGGCGCATGAAGCACATTAAGTCGCGTAAACAGGGCGCGGGGAGGAATGCCACCGCGGTGACCTTTCGTGCGCCGCCGCCGCGAGCCCACCTCCGCGCCACGCTGGCGGCCGCCGGCGGCGCGGGGTCGGCCTCGGGCTGCGGGGCGAGGTGCGGCCCGGCCGGGCCCGTGGGCGCCGCGCTCCCGGGACTAGGTGCCGCTGCCCGCGGCCCTGTTGTGGCTCCGCGTGTTTCTTGCCCAAAGGGACCGGCGGCGGGAGGAGAGGGCGGGGAGCGAGGGCAGGGGGTTGGGGCGAACTCCAGGCTGCGCGGTGTTCGCGCTTCCGCCGCCGCCACCTGACATTTCTAAGGAGTATTTAAAACCCCTCGTCGCGCGTCTGTGCGACGGCTCGTGTTGGACTCTCAGCAGCTGAAAGTGGGGTACTTCGAGGTGACCTCAAGTCTTTTGGCGAGGCAGTTCCCGGGGAGAGGAAGAAATATGGCATAAGCGAGAAGGCCTTATCAATTTGGTTTTTTTTTTTTTTAAATCTCAAAACTGTTTTAAGTCAGAAACTGTATTCTTTCTGAAACGTCGCAAAGAAGCCAGAAACTTTGGGAAATGAAAATGCAATGAAATTAAGTTTGTGGGGGTCAAGTTTGTGGGGGTCAAGGCGTGTGGTGACGCGGGTCCTCGCTGGGGTCTCGCCGCTTGGACCAAAGCTCATGCCGGGTACCCAAACGCGCGTTCCTGTTTGGCAGCGAAGCCTCCGCCCCCCGCCCAATGGGCTGCGGTGTTCTGGCAGGATTCGAATCGCGAATGGTGGTGTGTACGGCCCAAATAAATCAGCCTGGGACAGACCGCGCCCCGGAGCCAGCCCCTCTCCGAGGGTGAGGAGGGCTGCTTGGGGAGGGACGGCTCGCCCTGGGGGGACCATTCTTTGGATCTACATAGTCCGGAGAGAAAAGATTTCGTTTCCGATTAGCAAATCCTCAAAGAAGAGACTGCGGAAGGGAAAGGAAAATAGAAAGAAACCACGAAGAAAAAGAGCAATTTCTAAGAGCCTGCCTTTCTCCGTGGGGACCTCTATGGGGGTCTTCTCCTGCACTCGGGATTCTCCCTACTTTGGGGGTACCCTGCTTCCCTCCGCACCACCATTCTGCCGGTTTTCCGGAACCAGCTGGGGCCCTCAGAGGAAGCTCTGAGAGCCCGGCCTGCAGGCCCTGGGGGTGACTTTGAAAATGTGTCGCTTCCCGGGGTGTTGCCCCCAGGGCCAAATCAGCTCCTTTGGAAAACTGCAAACTGGGAGGGTCAGGCAGCCTGGCTTTCTGTCTGAACCAACTCTATCGGTTAAACAGTTTTGCTATGTTTTCAAGTTAACTGACAAAAACAGTTCACTATCCATTTCCTCCTTTGGTTGAAAAAACAGTCTAAAAACAATTTGTGACCCCGCAAATAAGCAAATGATTATTTCCCACTCTCTTTTAGGCAATGTTAAAAAGAGATTGGGAATCTGTAAGGTAAAACGCTCAGTCCATTCTCAGTCCTTAGAACCCTTAAGCTGGAGAGCCCTTCGTGTCGGCAGTTCCACTATGTTCCAGCATTGCCAGGGCCAGAACACCCTCTCAACGCTGCTGTGTTGCTACAGGAAAGGCAGGACCCTGAGGGTTAGCTATTGTCCTAGGAAATTCACACGGACACCCTGGTACTTGCAAACGTAAAGAAACACACACAACAGGAATCAGGTTTGCGCAGGGGGTAGGGGCTGGGTCTCCTGGGGGGTATCAATCCTGGAGGCCATTCACAGCCTGGACTCTAACTTAGCCAAAGGATTTGTTAACTGGTCTTCATTAGAAATCATGTTACCGAAATATGAATTTTTAAAAATTGCTTTTAAGAGCAAACTAGAGGAATATTTCCAAACAGTTGGACTCTAAGGAAATCAAATGTCCACAACATTGTGTAACTGCTTACAAATGAGCTTCGGAAAAACTTAGTTTACTTAATAATTTGGTAGGAACTCAAGTGAAAACCAAAACAAAGGCATTCTAAGCCTAGGTTAGAGCTAAGTGTGTGGTGGACACCAGCCTATCTCTTCTGGTAGTCGCGTTGGATCGAACTCCGGTTAAATTTTAAAGCCACTGGATCCTGCCCCAGTGGCCAGCCGCAGCCGATCCAGAGTTTTCTACCCCAGTCTTTCCGAAAAGCAGTCGCACTAAAACTGAGAACACTGCAGTGATTGTGGGAGGCAAAAAGGAATGTAATAAAAGTGACTAAATTCGATGAGAACGGTTTATGGACCACCTCAGTAGCAATTTAAAATTCAGAAGTGTTTAGCAGCAATTTACAACGAAGAATGAAAAAAACAAAAAGAATTATCACCAACTTCCTCGATTCCACGCCCTCCTCCCCCGCGCTGCCAGGCCCTGTTCTCATCTCCCCTTAAGACATACAGGTTCACAACTCACAGTTATAAAGGGAGGACACATACTTAGCGACGAGGTTTGAAATCTCTCAAAACCAAGTTTTACCATGCCCCTACCTACCCCGGTTCAACGTTACCTAGGCTTCTCTCCCTTTCACAACTGGAAAAACACAGAAACAGAATCCAGACGCTTTCAGGGAGACTGACCTTTAGAAAATCATTTACTTCGATTTACCTGGAAAAAGTGTAAAAATCCATTCCCATAAAACAACTCCTCCTGCCCTAGTTAAAATCCTCTCTCCGCAGCCTTCTGGGGTCATGTCTGTCGGAAGAAATCCTTTTTGTGAGCGAAAGGGAGTGAGACATATATCACCGCTCTGCAGCGGACGAACTTGCGGGCGCTCAGCTCGCTGCTGACAGATCGGCACTGATAACCCCGCGACGTTCATTTCCAGTCCTTTTGCTGGCTAAAGTCCTTTTGCTGACCGTATCAGTTTGTACACAGTTGTGCTAACTGTTTGGAGGGATCGACGTAGGGATTTGTGTGTGTGACAGAAAGAGAGAGAGTGAGTGGGTGAGGGATGGGGAAGAGGTATTTCGCGCTGGGTTCAGGGAAGGTGTCCCCCACCCCCTTTTCCAACGACTAATCTGAGACTTACCTGAAATTCTTCAGGGAAAGCTCAGAGCAAACGGGACACCAAAACACGGAGAACGTCTTTGGGCGCGAGTGGAGTGGAAGCACTTTTCCCATACTGCGCACCTCATGGTTTAATCTTTAGGTACGCCACCACCCCAAAGTATAAGCTCCCAAAGGTTAGCTGGGGAGTGCCATTCCCGAAAATTTCGGGGAGTGAAATTCCCAGGAATTTACTATATTTCTAAAATGCGGGGCAGAGATAGAGAGCTGGGCATTAGCATTCTTTCTTTCCCATATCACAGGAGCCTCGACTCCCGACGGCCACCGCGACCTGAGCTTCTGGGTCTCGAGAAGAGGTCGGGGAAAGTTTAAGGTCGGTTACACACAACTGCGCAGCAGAAAGCTCCTTTAGCGCGCAGGGAGGAGCGGAGAAGGCCAACAGAGCAAAGCACTTTCCCCCCTTACTGTGGGGGCGCGTTGACCCAGGAGTCGGAGCGTCCCTGCCGGGGCGATGGCTACGCGGAGCTGTGCGCGGCCAGCTCTTCCCGTGCCACCTTCCCCCCACCCCCACTCGCCCCCCTGAATGTGTGTGTAAGTGGGGGCGGAGGAAAGTGCTCCTCCGCGGGATGGGTGTGGGTCGCCAGCCAGGTCAGGCGTTCCGCCACCTACGCCCCTCCTCCGGCGTCCCTGGGCTCGGCGCCGCGAGGATGGACTCTTCCCCCCCACCCCCCAGCTCCCAGCACGGTCCTCGCCGCTCAACCCACACCCTCGGGCTGCCCGGCGCGCATTGTCTGCCCTGGCGGCGCGCTCCCCTCCCCCCACCCCGCCCGCCGTCCCCTCCCCACCCTCTTTTCTCCCCTCCCCTCGCTCCCTCCTCCTTCTCCTCCTCTTCACCTCCAGCGCCCAGCTGCTCGCTGAGCGCAGTTCCGACCCACAGCCTGGCACCCTTCGGCGAGCGCTGTTTGTTTAGGGCTCGGTGAGTCCAATCAGGAGCGCAGGCTGCAGTTTTCCGGCAGAGCAGTAAGAGGCGCCTCCTCTCTCCTTTTTATTCACCAGCAGCGCCGCGCAGACCCCGGACTCGCGCTCACCCGCCGGCGCCTTCGGCCTCTCTTCGCGCTCGGGAGCACTCACCGCCGCCGCGGTTCTCCATGCGCTGCGCCCACCCGAGGTTCGGCTGTTTCCTCCCTTGCTTGTGCTCCCCCTTCTCCTCCTTCAACCTTCCCTCACCCCCTAAACTCGCAGGCCCCTTGGCCTCGTCTCTCGGGCCCTCTGAGGGCCGCGGTCCGTTCCGAGGGTGTCTCCCTTCTCCACTCCGGCAGGCTGTGGCGGCTCCCAGGTTCCCGGGACACCGCGAACCAACTTCTGGTATCGTTTGCTCTCCCCGAAGCGCTTATCTGCGCTCAGCCTTATCTCCCAGTTATCTCGGCGCAAAGGGGCGGGAGCCGGCAGTCAGGCGGGCAAAGAGACTTATTTCTTGCTATCTAGCCTGGGTCTGTGTGTGGGCATTAATTTTAGTATGGTTATCTCCTGTGAGCCGAAGCCATTTGGAAAAGCAACCTGGGGGAGGCCAGCCCGGCTGCATTTCGCTTCCTTTCCCCACCCCCTCCGAGTCTCCCTGTCATTCTTCCCTCTCCCCCTTTTGGGGTGGCCTTGGCGCCCGGGCGGTATCCCCCCGCCCCCGTTGTATTTACCCCTCCTTTTCTCTGAGCTCTGCTCCACCCCGCTACGTCCGATTCCAGAACGATCTGGCCTTTCCACGTTGGGGCTGGCCGCGGGGTGGGCCAGGGTGGCGGGGCTGGCGTGAGGGCACGCGCTAGTGGCTGCCCGCGCGAGCCGTGTCCAAGGTGTGTCTTGGTGCCGGGCCCCGGGTTGGCGTGAGACTCCCTCCCTGTGGGCACCCGCACTGCCTCTGCCCGTAAGGTCCGAGACTGCGGTCGCCGCCCTGGCGCCCCACCTTCCCGGGTTGGGTTGCATTTCTCTCTGGGGCTCGCGTTCCGTCTCGTCAGCGCAGCTCGGGAAGTTCTGGGAGAGACCGTATGGAAGAACTTGGCGGTTTCGTTTTCGGGGACAGGTTGTCGTCCTTGCGCTTCTGATTTTCACCAGGGCAACCCTCGCACGGAGGAACTGCGGGCGAAGGGCACACGCGGGGAGGTGGAGGGGGAGTGCGCCGACACGCACTGCTACTTAAAAAGTTCTTTTGTGTGTCATCTGCCGGGAGGGGAGTCATTTTGGGGCGGAAGGAAAAGCTCGGCCAGCCTCGCCTTCGCCCCTGGGATCCAGCGCGCGCGGAGGAAGGATGCTGCCCAGGGCTTGGGCGGGGAGGGCGAGGGGACCTGAGCGACGAGGGTGAGGGAAAGAGGGCGGGAATCACAGTCCTTGGCAGGACCTCCGGACCCCATGTAGACTCCATTCCTCTCTCGTTCCCCAGCCCCCGCGCCCAGGGCAAAACCCGGGACGTCTGAGGAGTCTTACTAGTTAGAAAAGAGCGTGTAAGTGAGATGTCGTACAGCCTATGCTTTGGTAACACCTTTTTGTTTCTCCTTCTGTTCTTGTTCCCCCCTGCCCTCGCCCTGCCTCAGGAGCTAGAAGTCATCTTGGAGCGGCGCGGGGTCGTGGATGGCCTTGACTGACGGCGGCTGGTGCCTGCCGAAGCGCTTTGGGGCGACGGCTGTAGACGCCAGCGACTCCCGAGTCTTTCCTGCGCGGGATCCCTCCACGCCGCCTTCCCCCATCTCGTCCTCTTCCTCCTCCTGCTGCTCCCGGGGTGGAGAGCGCGGCCCCGGCGGCGCCAGCAACTGCAGGACGCCGCAGCTCGACACGGAGGCGGCGGCGGCGGGACCCCCGACCCGCTCGCTACTGCTCAGCCCCTACGCCTCGCATCCCTTCGGGCCCCCCCACGGACCTTCGGCGCCCGGGGTCGCTGGCCCTGGGAGCGCCCTGTCGAGTTGGGAGGACCTGTTGCTCTTCACTGACCTCGACCAGGCCGCGACCGCCAGCAAACTGCTGTGGTCCAGCCGCGGCGCCAAGCTGAGCCCCTTCGCACCCGAGCAGCCGGAGGAGATGTATCAGACCCTCGCTGCGCTCTCCAGCCAGGGGCCGACCGCTTACGACGGCGCACCCAGCGGCTTCGTACACTCGGCGGCCGCCGCCGCAGCAGCCGCGGCCGCGGCCAGCTCCCCGGTCTATGTGCCCACCACCCGCGTGGGCTCCATGCTGCCCGGCCTGCCGTACCTGCAGGGAGCGGGCAGTGGACCCGCCAACCACGCGGGCGGCGCGGGCGCGCATCCAGGCTGGCCGCAGGCCTCGGCCGACAGCCCCCCGTATGGCAGCGGAGGCGGCGCAGCAGGCGGCGGGGCCGCGGGGCCTGGCAGCGCGGGCTCGGCCGCCGCACACGTCTCGGCGCGCTTTGCCTACTCGCCCAGCCCGCCCATGGCCAACGGCGCAGCGCGGGAGCCTGGCGGCTACGCGGCGGCGGGTGGCGGAGGTGCGGGCGGCGTGAGCGGAGCCGGGGGCGGCAGCCTGGCGGCCATGGGTGGCCGCGAGCACCAGTACAGCTCGCTGTCCGCCGCGCGGCCGCTGAACGGGACTTATCACCACCACCACCACCACCACCCCAGCCCCTACTCACCCTACGTGGGTGCGCCACTGACGCCCGCCTGGCCCGCCGGACCCTTTGAGACCCCGGTGCTGCACAGCCTGCAGAGCCGTGCCGGAGCTCCGCTCCCGGTGCCGCGGGGCCCCAGCGCAGGTAAGGGTGGCGCCGCAGCATTAGGGTGGGACCCGAAACGCCGAGGCTCTAGTGAGTTGTGGAGCGGCTGCTTGGGCCTAGCTTTTAGGGCTTTCCTGTCTGGGTGACCAGTGGTCACCCTGACCCGGGCAGGATTTGCAAACTTGTGGCAGAGCCACCAGAGTCTGGCGGCTTTGATGAGGTGCTTCTGCTTCTACAAATGAGACCTAGTTCGAGTATGTATGTATGTACCACACATGTACACATACCTCAGTGTCTTGGAGGATTTCGAGGAACTAATGGGTACTGGATAAGCGGGGCGATCAGAAAATAGAAGCAGAGAGGGGAGAGGGAGACCTGGCAGGTCTTGAGCTGGGGTGGCAGACCCTAGTTTGCTTGAGGGGAAAAGGGAGGGGTAAGTTTAGGAGAATATCGGGCACTTGATTTACCCTTCACTCAAATACACATCTCACCCAACTTAATTCTTCAAAGGTGAAGATTTGCGCATGTTTTCCTCGAGAGTATTTAAAAGGGTTTCACAGTGGGAACGAACCCAAGGACCTAGTTGGCAGGTCCTCTGCCCTTCAGTCAGAGAGGGAAAGGAGCAGACCCCTGCACTGCTTAGCCTCCTGACTACCCGGTGGGAAAGCTGGCTGGCAGACCCTTATCTGGGCATCAGCTGGAGAGGGAAGCTGGGCTTTTGGGGGTGGTGGGGTGAGGTTGGTTTGGGGCTTGCTGCCCCCACCCACCCCCAACTCGGCAGGGATCTCAGGGCTCCCACACCTATTCTTCCTCCAGGGTTCAGCCCACAAATTTTTGGTTTCTAGTTCCAGTGGTACTATCATTCTAGTGCCTGAGGCAATTTAGATAGAACTTTGAAAACAAAATTGTCAAAATACCTGGAAATACCCCATTTTGAAGTGTTTTGTTCTACTCAACTAAGGGAGGGTGTGAATTGTGTTTGCTTGGACAAAGGCACTTTGGCATCTCTTCTCAGCTGCAGCATTCTAGCTCCTTGGTGTTTTCATCAGTCCCTTTTAACGTGTTTGATAACCTGAGAGATTCTTGGAAAAGGTGTTTTTTTTTTTTCCTTTTTGAGGAGAAACTGTGGCAAAGTAGCAAAGAGGAAGGAGGCACATTGGTCTAAATTATCCTACCTGGTGCTCCTGCACCATGGATTTGGGCTTTTCTTGGGACAGCAAGTGTTTTAGGGGCCCTTATGTATTAGGATAAAGTGAAGCATTGCCAACCCTGTGTTCAGAAAACCTACTGGAAATACTAGTGGCCTGAAAGTGAAGGATCTGATTTGAATAGCTCTCTCTTAGTAACATTGGCAGGGGGCACGAGGCTTTTGGTGGCGGGCCCTTCCTCTGTTACTTACTCCACTGTCTCTAAGATTTTGCTCACAAAATTCCATCTTTCCCCTGCCAAGCTGGCCCCAGAGACCTTCTTTACTGTTAGTGTGAAGCATGGGGGTGGGGTCCTGTTGCCACTTGAGAGCAGAGCACTGCCACCCTTCCTGCTTCATAGGGTCCTGTGTCTGGCTCTCAGGAGCAGAGATGGAGGAATGAGGAATCTTCAAAGGTTGGGAGAGGTGGTGGTTAGGGTGTGACGCCTTTGCTGTCAGGAATCCTGCAGGGAGTCAGAACGTGTTCAGGTTGAATAGGGGCGGCTGCATTTGGAGCAAGACCCTGCTGCTCTGACTGTCTAGCACAACTCGAGCTCCATATTCCTTAAATATGAGACAGAAATGGTCCAAAATACATCATTGGAAACTTTAGATGTTTAAAGTAACTGGTTTTTGTATGGAAGACTCCTTAAGAGCAGTAGAGTGCAATTGCAGATAGGATATAAATCTATTTTTATTTTAACTTTTCACTAATTTCTTCATTTTCGGGGTAGGACACTGCAAAGTGAGAAAAATCTGTAGATTCAGACTATGTTAAATCAAAATGGGGATGGTTTTGGAAAAGGTCTTATTTTAAGAAGGCATGGGGGAGGTGAATGACCCTAACTTCGCTTGTCCTCACAGGTGTTCTCATGCTAGAGACCTCCACTCCAACAACTCTCTTCCCAGATTTCCAACCTAGTGTCTCCACTTCTCCACTTTGATTTTCTTTTTAAAGACTTTTTTTGAAGGCACTTTGTTTGAGCAAGTTGCAGAGCTAAACCTGAACACTGAGCTTTTTCAACATGCAGTGTTGGAGGCCTTTGGGAATCCATTCCCTATACCTCTCTGATTTTGGTGGGGATGGGGGTTAGGGACGTCCTCATAGCCCTCGGTTCTGGGGTCCCATGCTCTCCTAAGCTTCTGCTGAACTGCACTCATTGTCTGGGTCCTGGGATAAAGTTACTGGCTGTTCCCCTCCTGAGTCTCTTCACTCCCAGCCCTGTTAGGAGAAAGTTGATGAGTAAGGGAGAAACTTGTAAATGAGCTTTCAGCATAGTCAGATTTTGAAACTTTTATTAAAAACAGCATTTTTCTTATTTTAGGATTGTAGCTTTGTGGTAGGGGGCGGTGTAGGGAGGGAATGGGGGCTATGGATTTTATTTAACTAAAAATAAGCTAATTGTAAGTTTTACTTACCCAAAATGGACTTAGTTTTGTCTTTAGGTTTTCAGGTGACTAAAGAGATTTACCTGGGCAGTTCACACTTTCTTCTCCTGGGAGACTTTATTGTTCCTAGCCCAAGGGAGGGAGGCCAGGCGTAGAGCTTGGTTCTCCAGGGAATGCCCCACTCCTGGAGAAGGGGCTCTGATAGGTAACATTTTAAAGTCAACAACAAAGACAAATACCTTGTTTAACTTCAGTGTCCTTGAAGTCCTGAGTATTTTACTGATTACCGTAGTCAATAGTGGCTTTTAGGGCAGAGAAGAATAAATCTTTGTGATGTGTTGTAAGTTGCAGTATCCCCATGACAACTTTGAACTCCAGTTACGTAGGATGCTAGTTTCTTTTAAACTTATTTCTTGAGGAGGAAGGAGACTTGTTTTCTAGGGTAAATAGTATTAATGAAATTAGAGTTTTCATGACAAAGTCACATTTAAACATTTTTACAACAGTTGATGGTAAGAAAAGCTGTAAACTGCTAGGGAATGAGTTGAGATAGAAAAGGCTCATTAGCATACACAATCTTCAAATAAAACTCTTAAAGTGCAATGTTTATTCATTTTAAAAATTGGTTCATAAATGATCCTTAAAGCATTGGAATATTTATGTCCCCTAAGATATAAGTGACCTGAGTTGAAATTAGTGTATTAAAAATGCTCAGTAAAGTAATAAGTGCCTATCATTTTAGGGAATATTTATTCATAATAATTTAAGGGGAAGTAATGTTATAACCATTGACACTTAAGATTTTTTTTATTAGCATGGTTAGGTTAGTTGTGAACTTCAAGAACTAATCAAATAGCAAAGCAACAAACATAATTGAGATTGCATAAATGGAAATTGTAGTGTAGGACAATATAAAACCGTTTTATGCAGACAGGTTGGCACTGTCTTAAGTAATTTTCTGAGTCAAAGTGTCAACGGTCTGTCGAGGTTTTTGCGTGGTAGAAGCAATTAGACTTACTTTGAAATCAGATTAATTTGGTCCTTTGGTGTGAAAATAAGCCATTTTATCTCTGTGCTTATTAATGTTAATGTCTTTTATTTCCCCGAGGAGAACTGATTACTTTTCTAATTAATTGACATAAGTGCCAAGAACAGTATTTCTAGTTTCCCTTGTGAGTTCTGTGGGGGCAAAAAGAAGGGTGTCAGATACAGAAAGTACTTTTTAAAATTACTTGAGATAAAAATAAATAAAGCAGCCTCACTGAGTCCCGGGAATTTGTGGGTTGGAGCCGGGGTCAGTAATCAGTGTTGATGTTGTATGTCTTGCTTGGGTTTGGCAAGTGGCATACTGTAATTATGATGGATTTCAGCTTTGCAAAGCTTGGGAACAGCCGGAAAGGAGGGGTCAGGGGACCCAAACCGTCCCCACGCCCATCTCAACTCCGTCCTTGGAGACAGAAGCTAAAGCTTTTAAGCTTCAGCCTCCAGCACTGTTCGATTTTGTGGGTGTTTTTAGGCTACAGAAGAACTTGACAAATGTATGGTGGGCAGATCGATAGCGCCGACATGGACAGCCGGGTAGCTGAGCAGAAAGATCCTCCAGGAAGGGTTTGGCGGGGAAGTCGGACTGCGCAGCGCAGCCCTGGGATTGGGGGTCCTGTGGGTCTTCGGGGGAGCCTGCGGGGCTGGGCGGGCGGGCGCGGCCCCACTCGGCCTCTTGTCCCCGCTCTCACCTCAGACTTGCTGGACGACCTGCCCGAAAGTCGCGAGTGCGTGAACTGCGGCTCCATCCAGACGCCGCTGTGGCGGCGAGACGGCACCGGCCACTACCTGTGCAACGCCTGCGGCCTCTACAGCAAGATGAACGGTCTCAGCCGGCCCCTCATCAAGCCTCAGAAGCGCGTGGTGAGTACGAGCGCCGCCCGCCCATGCGGCCAGGCTCCCGGCCGCGCTCCGCCTGCGGGACCCGCGGCGCTCCGGCCCGGCCCGACCCACCTCTGGTTCGCCTGCGGGGAACCGTGCGGTGCAGCCCGGGGCCTCCTCGGCCCGACCTGAGCTCAGGCACCGAGCTGTAGCATTCGTTTCGTGGCCAGTTCCGCTCCCACCCACCGGTGCCGAGTGGAGGTTATCCCGCAACTAGTGTCGGGGAACGGAGACAGACTTTCCCCATAATGACCCACAGGGAATAACGTCCTTAAATAAAAAGGGAAGAGGGAAGATGGATGATGTACAGTGTTACTATTTTTTTAAGTACATAATCTATACATATATTTTGATGTACTTCTAAATGCACGGAAATAATTTTGGAGGACACACAAGAAATTAGTAATGGTGGTAACTTAGGGGATAAAGTCGAGTATTCCCAGCCTGGTGAAGTGAAGGAAGAATATTTGTTATCTATATAAGATCTCAAGAGTTCCTATCATTGAAAACCATGCTCATTCATAACATCCACCTCCCCTTAATAGAATATGACAACCGCAAATTCACTCTCCCTTTCTCCTCCCAGCACCATTTGTGGTTTTTTATTTTGTCCCTTCTACCTCTGGATCTCTTCTATCCCTTCTCGAAGTCAGATAGATTTTAGCCCCAAATTCCTTAGTCTTTGAATTGTCCTTGAGTCTGGTGAAGATTGTTCACTCTAATCTTTAGTTATTTTGATTTCTGGCTGTTCAGAGAATTACATGGAACTTGAAAAAAGAATAGTCGGTGTAATTCTCAAGTTGAGGATTTTTTACCAGTTTGAGCACTATGCTTTAAAGTCTGGAATTAATCTCATTGTCATTGTTATGGGTGTTTTAGAGGGAGGGTATTTACTGCAATAGTGATTAGAGAAAATGAAGCTTCCCCACACCTCTTTGTAAGGGTAACGTGTTTAGTCAAGCATTTATACTCTGATGCCTGTTAAAGTAAAATATTTTATAGTTAGATGCCAGACATCTTAAGTATCTAAGTAATTTATTTAATTGTTATACTGTAATTAGCGGGAACAAATGCTACACACGCTGTTTGTGTTAAATAGATTAGAGTGAAATTGCATCACAATGTAAGTCTGACACCTTAAAGAGAAGCAATTAGTTTTATGGTTGTTTTGTTTTTAATGCATTTAAAATAGAGTGGCCAGGGTTAATTAATGTGTGTATGTGCCTTAAACTTGTCACAGCCTCCTACAGATTATAATTTTCTTCAAAGGGCATCTTTAAACTTCAATGCTGACTTCTGTGGCTTTCATTTTTCTTACATGCATCTTCTTGACAAAGAAAAAGTAGTGGTAAGAAAATATTCCCAGAAGTTCCTTGTTTTTATGTATTAGCTAATGACTGAGGAATAAAATTGGTTGTTTTTTCTTAAATATTACATTGAACTGAGAACAGATTGTAACATTTTCTCTGAGATGAGTGAAAAACGGTACACGTTCCAGTTGCCTTATAAATTTGATCTAGTAACAGAAGTATTAGACGTGCCATTTGTTTTATGCATTTACCAGTACAAATAACCAGAAAAAAGGCTCTGACATCTTTGAATCAATTTGTTTTCCTCCTGTATGGCAGGTGTCTTGGCAATAGCCAAGGTCAGTCAATGTGCTTTGTAAATGGGTTATAAATGATACCAACTGAAGGGTGTGTCTATCAATTAGTTCTCCTTGTAGGCTTCTTCTTTATGGTTTTGATGGATCTAGCTTAGTTCTCAGAAGGAGAATGTTGAACCCATGTTTGTTCAGCCAGCAGTATAGAACCAATCACTATGAATCTGAACTTGTAATACATTGCAAAATAAGAGATTTATGGTGTAACTTGAATTCCTTGTCAGTGATGAATATAACTGAGATCACTTGTTACAAGGAACTTTTATAACCATTCACCTTCATTTCACATGTTTATGGGCACTGACTTCACTTATGATCTGCAGTTGACAGTCATAAAGTTCTTTGTTATAATGGCAAATTCTGATAACACGTTTGCTTCACATTGGCTCCAAATTCCACTGGAAACTGTCATAAATAACCTATTTATAAAATGAACCTTCCTGTCCCTAGTTTACCGATTTTACATTTATGAAGAGAAAGATGTGTTCTCTTATATCCTTTCACCATAAAAAGGGGGGAAAAGAAGCCCTGGTATGTTGACTTTATATTTTCATTATTTTAGCAAAACAATTTCCCAAATAGTCTGTCAGCCAGGCATATTCATTTCAGCCAAAAGTCTAATTGATTCTTAGCACTAACCAAAAAATGTTATAATGCCAGGGTGTGTACCAGTGACTGTTTTTATGATTTGTCTGTAAAAGAGTAACCTTAAAGTACAATACAGCAAGCAAAATACTGCAAGATGTGAGTTGTAGATGCAGCATTCAGTTTTATCTTTTTAAATCTGCAACTATTTAATACATATTCAATTTATATTTTTGTTTCTTGGTTCTTTACATCTTTTTGAATTTATTGGCATAGCTAACTTTTCCAACCCTGTAGCCTTTAACTTGCTTCAATCTGTAGATTACCCCCATAGTTCTCTTTTTACTGAAGCTGGAACACATTTAGTCGCCTATCTAGGTAATTTAAGAAGAACCTTAGATTTTTCCATTCTGGAGAGGAATTTATATTAGGTTAAATTTTCTCTCTTTTTAAAAATAATTTATACATAATTTTGAGGAAATAAATTCCTTTTAAGGATGTGACCAGCATAAAGAAAACATGGAAATTGGAGACAGTGGGAGACATTGGCCTTTTCTGATAATGCCATTTAACCCTTGTATGAACAAGTTTTGTGTTACGCTGACCAGTAAATGAAATAGGTTATCACTGTGTATAAGACAATGCCAGCATTAAAATAATACTGATCATTGCCGATCCTTGGTAACATGAACAGTACTAAAATTCAGGCAGCGCGTGATAGTGGTACTTATGGAATGTACTTAAAATACATATTTTTAACAAAAATTTGGTGCTTTTTCCAAGATTCACTTCTATTAATATGTATACGTCCTTCTAAGATTTCTGGTTTCCAAGGTTCACGTCTATTAACATGTATAAGTCCTTCCAAGATTTCTGGTTTATTCCTCTGTACATATCTGAGCTTATTACTGCTTTTCTCCAGTTTCAAGTGAACTGGAAACTGCCCAAAGCCACTTAACTAAGTACATTGACAGGCCATTTGTGATTGCATTTCCTGACTTATATCTCAGACCTCTGACAACAGTGAGTGTGGAGTTATTGGCTAACATTGTGACTTTGCTGGTTATTCCATCTATAATCTATAATAGATTGGAGTGAACAAACATGTAGGGGATTGAGCACATTGTGCAAAATGAAATTACGTGGTCCAGGAAGGTTGATGTAATTACACTTCAGATATTTTCTTTATGGGTGGCTTTTATTTGTACTAACCAGGCACATACTTGGTGACGACAGGGACACAACATTGATGTATGTAACATATACGTGACAATTTGTATCTGTACTCTTGCTTTCCAGCCTTCCTCCCGGCGGCTTGGGTTGTCCTGTGCTAACTGTCACACCACAACCACCACTTTGTGGCGCAGAAACGCCGAGGGTGAACCAGTGTGCAATGCTTGTGGACTCTACATGAAACTCCACGGGGTGCGCCAAGTATTCTGCTCATTTGTGTCTTGTTTGTTCATGGTTTCTGTTTTAAAAAGTCAACAAAGGAGAGGGGATAGAAATTAAAAATATGATTTTCTTTATACATGTGACTGAACCTAAGGTGCTATTAATTATAATATAAAAACTGTTATCATATACCCTAGTAAGAAACAAACAATGCTGTCAGTTTAATACACTGTCACATACATCCATTGTAAGACATCCCTATTTTAAAATATTTAATATGTAGAAAAACGTGCTCTTTGGTATTGATAACTTGGTAATAACCCCTTTTTAAAAACCACACAAAAATTCCATGGAACCAAGTAGGAATACACAAATAGTTTGTCTTAGAAAATTTTTGAATGCAATCAAATACATTAATACGTGTATAGAAAGGAATAATTGTACTTGATAGTTATAGTTAAAGAGGCTAGTCTTCATTTTAAGAACATCACAAAACACTTTAAGCCCTTCTGTTTTATAAAGGAAAATAACCTTGGATATGTAGAAGGAAGAGAATATATGATTCCTTTAAAATAAAAAAAAAAACTCATTGGTTTTACTCTATAATTAAAGTTGATTAAGGCAGCACATTATGTTAAAGGAATGAGTTCTCCCTGCCAGATCACTCCATTTTGGGGAAGGAATCTGCATTTGATCAGGAAAGTGTAGTCTTTGTGTACTTGAAATTTATTGAATGTATATGAAAGTTGGATTGAAATGTATGCCAAATTATTTGAAAGGAGGGCTTTTGGTACTGATGGTTAGATCCTAATTAAAGTTTGTTTTTTCTTTAATAAAATATTTATTATACTTATAGCCTATGTGAAAATTTTTTAGGTGCCTCGACCTCTTGCAATGAAAAAGGAGGGAATTCAAACCAGGAAACGAAAACCTAAGAACATAAATAAGTCAAAGGCTTGCTCTGGTAAGTAGTAAAATCTTTTTGATTGTAAAGTTTTGACAACCTTGACAGTAGCTTATATATATATTTATGAGGTTAATTTTGAATGTTGCAGGTAATAGCAATAATTCTGTTCCTATGACTCCAACTTCCACCTCTTCTAATTCAGATGATTGCAGCAAAAATACTTCCCCTACAACACAACCTACAGCCTCAGGGGTAAGTGTTAAAGTAGTAGATTCTAAGCTAGAGGGTTGCTCTCCTACTATATTATCTCAAATTTTATCTTATCTGGTGGTGCAATAATCCGAACCAACAGTTCAGTTTAGTTAGCTGATACCTAAGAATAGTTTTTAGAGAAAATTACATTTAAATGTAAACAAAATGACAAACTTAAGCACTTCACAAACCTCTTAATTAAGATATCATTTTAAAGGTTAAGTTAATCCATGTGAAAGCAAGAAGTTTTGTGGTTTGAAGTGTATATGAAATATGTATTTGTATTTCTAATGTAGATCAGAAAAGCTTCCAGCTCAGTGGTCTCATGTATCTGGGTGCCCATGACATTTTACATTACTTTTGCTTATCATACTAACTTCAGCTTCTTTTTTCTTTATCTTTTTCCCAAAGCAAAACTCATCCTAAGTGTCTCATGTTACTGTAGTCACCGACCTTCCTCCACCCAGTTGTCCTGTAGCTAGGAGGCCTCACTTCCTTAAGTGCATGTTAATTGTATCCAGGCTTGTTTCAACCTTGTGATAAACCTGAGTAATTTTGTTTGGAGCATTTCATGCCCCTTAAACATGGGATGCCAGGGTGTTGGTGAAGATCACAGAATTAGTCTGTAAAGCCATGAATGAAAATCAGTTTTCCTTAAGAGCATTTTTCTTAACCTTAGTGCTTCCTTTGTTTACCTGGAATTCTCTTTTAAAATGACAAGGCCTCACCCTGTCAGTGAGATGCAGGGCAGCGCCTAGGCAAGGCTGATGCTAAGACAGGTTTAGGAGGAAGCACCAGAGCTAAAAATCCTTTTTTAGTTAGTAATTGTTTTCTACATTTGGTTTTGCCCTGTTTGGGGTACTTTAAAATACTACAGATTCTTGGGCTCCACGCTGGATTTTCTGAGGCAGTCTCTGGAGGAGGTAGGGCTCAGAAATGTGTGTTTTTGAACAAGTGTTGCAGGTGAAATAGAAACTGCTGCCTTCAAGGTGTCTTCCTTGGTTTGGGAACTGAGTTGGTTTCTTTCTGCATTTTTGCTGACTTAAACAAAAATGTAACATTAAAAATGAACTGTGCTTAATTGTATCTGTATTTCTTTTTGTTCTCCAACTCAAATTCGCTTGGGCTTTTATTTATAAAACAAGAAGTTCAGAGTTTCACAAGGGATAAAATTTTTCAGTTTTTGTTTGTTGCAAACACTCGTTAAAGAATGTTTCTTTATAAAGGTGTCTACTTTGTACGGTAGGGTTAGATGAAACTTTAAGAATCTAAAATGGTAAATAGAAGGTTACTTGTGGGGAAATGAAGGTTGCTTGTGGGGAAATGAATAGATTATTTTTAGATATTTTTTATTATGCCCTAAATTCTTAGGAGCAATTGTATAGACAGCGAAGTGATGCTTAAGTAGGAAAGCAATGTTCTGGTTTTCTAAAGCATTGGGCTCTGTCATGCTTTTTGCTCCATGTCTGGTGTCTGTCTCTCCAAGCTAAAATGACAGTTGCTGCCAGCTCAGATTCACTTTTGCTGATACAGTTTGGTTTAAGTGCCTCAAAATTCAAGTTTGAAAGATAAATGACATCAAAATAGAGATGTTTTTCCAAGAAGGGGTTTTGGGAACTAGGAACCACAGTGGGTGAGGTCTGTTTTGCTCTCCTGGTTTTGTGATGTAAAATTTCAGAGTTGGCAATTTACAAGTCTAATCAGTTACCCCACAGGGAAGGAACAGTAAAATGGCAGTGACTTGGTCCTGCCTTTGCTTGGTTGGAAGAGGGACCTCTCCTGCAGCCGGTCCCTCAGCTGTTCCGGTGTGCAGGTGTCCCTGTATCTCTTACCTGAGACCAGCAAGCTGGAGGCGGTTCAGCAGCCAGGTGCCCTTCTGAGGAAATCTTAGTCCTCAGCCAGGAGGCAAAGTGACAAGGATTCCAGAACCTGGGGGAGCTTGAGTATTGTTCTGCACAACAACTTTTGCTTTGCGCTCCCTTCCGTCCTGTATTCAGGCAGCCTCCACTCAAGCAGGCTACGTGAGTTTCAGACTAAGGGCAGCTGTCATAGTCCAGGCATCCAGCCACAGAAATGTTTCCCGACAACTTTGCCCCGGGCAGAGGTGGGGCTTGCCCTCCCTCCTAATTCCCTCCAGGAACCCACTCCTCCTGACCTTGGCTGGAGGCTGTGCTTGTGCTTGCTGGTTTGTTTTTTTTCCCCCAATGGTGAGCCCATCACCAGTGTCTCCACCAGTTGGTTGCCTTTGGAGTTTGTCCCTTTCAAGAATAGTGTAGCATAATCCCCCCAGCTCCATCTATGTTGTTGTAGATGGCATGAGTTCGTCTGTTTTGATTGCTGACTTAAAAAAAAAGTAATAATTAAAAAAAATACTGGTAACCTTAAAAAAAAAATAGTATAGCAGACTTGAGTGGCTTCCTCGGGGCACTACCAAGGAGTGGCATTGTATGCCCCTTGGTTCTTTAACACTTTTCAGTCTTTTGGATAGACTGAGCTCTGTGTGTGGCCAGCACAACAGCTGAGGTGTGTGAAGACCACGTTGAGGGAGTTATCTGCGGGCAGCTGGCAGAAGCATTTCTGGAAGGTCACTGTGTTGACTAAGATGTGTCTTTTCCCCATTTTTGTCACGGTGGATGATGCTGGAGGGCAACTGTTGTTGGGACTACTGCTTTATAGGATTTCATGAAGTGCTGTTGGTGAAGAAAATGTTAAATCCACATAGCAGGGCCATATCTGGTGTTTAGAAAGTGAATGTGAGTGTGTTCCACTGCACCGCACAGTGTTCCAGAGGATGTGATAATGGGGCCCCTACATTGATCCCATTGATCTACAGGGGCCCCTACAACTGACACAGTGGAAATTAGTATTACATGGTTATCCTAGTTTAATTATGGCAGCCAAGTTAAAAAACAAAGGGCAATTTAAGGTATACTTCCATTATTGGAAGGCAGGAGCTGAGGGCCACTTTGTTCTATTCAGAGATGGCAGTGGCAACATAACTGCTCGTCTGCCCCTCCTTAATGAGTGTGAGTTATAGCAAGGAAGTAGAAAGCTGTTATAGAGGCCCGTGTCAAACGTGACATCATTTTAATGCCTCGCCTCCCCCCTAGAAATCAACTGTAGGGCAGATCACCCACAGACAAACTTCTTTCAAACCCTGATGTTCCTGCCCTGCCTGGCATGTGGGCATGTTCTTGCGAGGACACCTGGTCTCCAGCGTGGCCTGACCGGAGCTGAGTATTCTGTAGGGAGGCTTCTGACTTGTCTGGCGCTGTAGTCAGGGCTCCCTCCCCAGCAGGACCAGAGCTGTGGGCAGGATTCCTAGCACTGGGCTTTGGCTTTTAACATTCTTCCAGGACAAGCATCAAAGTGCCATGAAAGTTGTGTTTGTGATGACTATGGCCTGATTTCTTTGGCTTATTTTCATGTCTTAACTTCATGTACTTGTTACTAATTTGTGTTTTCCCTAGACCTTTTGGTGAAAAGGAGACATTCCATTTGATGGTGGACTTACATCTCACTTTCTTTTCTTTGTACATATGCGGTGTGCACGTATGAGGTAGAGGGAGAGCAGTTTGTTTCCTGTATGAAATTAGGACAGTCTGGTGCCATGCAGCTACTGTGCAGTATTAAAGTAGCCTGTCTCATTCCTTTCGATTTGTTCATGCTTGTTAAGAAGTGTATGAAATTTTTGATAGACTGTTGATTAATTTTTGTGGCTTTTTTAAAAAAAGATTTATTTATTTATGCATACAAGCTGGGGTACAGGCCAGAGACGTGGAGCGGCGAGAGGGTTCACCAGAGACAGAGTGGGGAGCAGAACAGGCAGATCGACGGAAATACACTGTTGAGGAGAGCAGCGGGCAAGGCAGGAGAGGTCTGCCGCGCCATGTGGGAATCTCCCTGGCCTGGCATTGAACTCATGTCGCTGCTGCTGTCGCCGACAGCTCCACAGTGCAGTGCTTAACCGCTGCACCACCCTTTTGTGGCTTTTTCACTTGGTGATAAACTTAACCAAATAATCTTTCATTCTGACTAAAATTTTCTTGACAATGGAGATTTACTGAAAAAATATGTATTTACTTGATCAAAGTAGACATTGGATTTTCTCTGGTTTTTACATCCTGTAGATTTTAAGAATAATTAAATCTTTGTTGAATTTTGTTTGACTGAGTTGTTTTATAGATTTGTTACTGTTACTCAGGAGGGAAATGTGGTAACATGTTCTGTTTTAGCAATTCTCAAATGAGATTTGATAAATTGTCTCTAAATATTCTCATTTCTCTTATGAGTTGCAACTAAAATTTTTTTATTAGATGATACCTTGTATCATATAATACATATGTGTTACATATTACATATAAATATATGGTAAACTTTAAGCTCAGTTCCCAAATTTACAGGTTAAAAACTATTTATCTTAATTTCCTTTGAGATGGGAAGAATTAACTTGGGGCTGAAATTAGTAAGCAAATTATTATTGCTTGTTAGGTGATAAGATAATGTATCTGAGTAGTCCTTGCTTTACTGGTTATTGTTACAGTTAAGTATTCTATGGGAGCCCTATTTACAGTTTTGTAAAGCAAGGGCTTCTACCTCATTGTTCATAACTTGGTGTTAGGTGTGGTAGTTGTGGGGGGAAATGTAGATAGACCTTACTGCTTGTCAGATTTGGAGGTGCTTTGAATGAGCGACAAAGAATACATTGCATACTCTATACTTTAGTATACTTTCCAGTGTACTGGAGTTGAGAGGAGGGAGCAGTGAACTCTGATGGTAACATGGGAAATGACTTCACAGAACAGGGAAGTTTGAATTAGTTGTGTAGAATTTTTGCAAGGGAAATGTTGAATAGCGAGAGCTAGGAAGAACAACACAGGTGTCTCTTATTTAAGGAATTATTGTTTTAGGAATCGGGTGTGGCTGGAGTGTAGGGTATAGAAGCCAAAGGCAAGATAAGAGACTAGTCAAATTGGTGAAATTAGATATTTCAAATCACTATCAAGTCAGTCTCATTAAGAAGTGTCCAAATTTTAGTCATTTCTAAATAATGTCCTTTGCTTAACCTCCCTGTTGTGGCAAGTATTTCTGTCTGTATACTGGAGTCAACCAAAACATTCTTATTTGAAAATATTTTGATAGTTGATATAAACAAATGTTCCTACTTTTTGCAAGCTGGGTTTCCCCTCACAATTTTTTTTTTAAAGATTTATTTATTTTTGCATACAAGCTGGGGTACAGGCCAGAGGCGTGGGGCGGTGAGAAGGTTCACCAGAGACAGAGTGGGGAGCAGAACAGGCAGATCAGAAATACACTGCTGAGGGGAGCAGCGGGCGAGGCCGGAGAGATCTGCTGTACCATGTGGGATTCTCCCCGGCTGGGCATTGAACTCGCATCCGAGCTGCCAACAGCTCCACAGCGCAGCACTCAACTGCTGTGCCACCAGGGAGGCCCTCCCCTCACAATTAATAAGGAACTGGTGACCACAGCTTCTAGTGTAGGCCTGTACTTTAAGGTTTTTTGCTTCTTAAGGCAAGATGGTTTGGGGCGGCTGCCGCCTGGTGCTCCTTCTGAATGGAATCATACTAGGCACGGTGTATTAGTGATAGGAAGTGTTTCTTGACCTTTGTGGTTCATTGTTGGTGACAGATGATTTCCACAAAGAGGCAGCTGTCTTTAGATGAAGGACAAGGACCACATTTCAGATGTGTCACGGGGTGACTTTCTCAGTTTCTCAGTATTACATAGTTGTCTTTATTCCTGCCTCATTTATTCTTCTGGGATGCTGTGAGCCTAGCAAGACCTGTTTCCTTACTGTAGTCACTGCTTGGTACTAGCTTTATTCAACAATGATGTCATGAGGAATACTTATCCTGAGCTGTGTGATGCTAATCTTGTGTTTAAAGTGGTTTGAAAGAGTTAATACACACTCCTGAGTGCTTCATTTAGGACAGGCAGTGATTTGGGGACTGACACATTAAGATACCAGAATGTCTTTGAGACATTTTGAAGAAATATACTTTGTACTTTTGTAAAGTAAAAAATACTTTATTGTAAATACATAAAAATAGACTTTATGCATTAACATTTGCATTCTATGATGAGACATGGAAAATGCACCTTTAGTCATTTAACTCACTTTTAGCAACTGTATGTACTCCACTGTGTTCTTTAAGTAAGTGACACTCTTTGGATTTCTGATGGCATTGTGGTTGGTCACAAAATAATAGTTCCTATTATTATTAACTGTTCCTTATAATAGCCAGGTAGCTGACAGGAACATTCACGAAGGACTTATACATACAGTATGAATTATTTTCACTCAGGAATTTGACTATGAAGAGGGGCTCTGATTTGAGAGTCTACCTCAGCAGGGATCAACAAATGCTGCTTGACTCTTAACTTGAATACACTATAGAGCTTTTAGAAGTTTTGAGAGCAGACCATTAGTGGATTAGTCTAACATTTTATCATTATACTGCTTTTTTTGTGAGACACTTTCTCCCAAGTTTCTCATTTATAAGATAATGGACATAAGAAAGTGGGAAGCTAACTTCTGTCAAGTAACCTTCATGTGCCAGGTGTTCGTGAACATTTTCTCTTTTATCCCTGATTATTACTCTACATCTGAGGTGTTTCTGTTTTCTTTTTTCTTTGGGGGAGTGAGACTTAGAAGGTAACAGCTCCAAGGCTATCAAATTTAGAGGCAGGACTTGGATTTCGGCAGCTGTGGAGCCAGTGTTATCACTACAGTATACTAGCTTTCTATGTGATAGGAAATATTTTTGGAAATATATTTTTAAAGAAATCTGACAGGTTTTGATTAGTAACGTCAGCATCAAATATCATTTCAATGAAACAGATAGGAAAACAGCTTCAGAAATGTCACTTGCTAATGACCAAATATATAAGGCACTTTATGTGTTTGTATAGTGCCTTATATATCTACATCATATTGTTAATATGAATTTTATCTGTTATAATACACTAAATTGCATTTTAATACTAAGATTATATTAGTTGTATAATAGAAAATAATAATAGGTTGTAAAATTTACTGTTGTTGATATATACCTAATGTGATTTTAAAAGGCACTCTTAAAATATTAAATACGAGTACTTCAGACCTTCTACTGCTGTGATTTAAATCCATACATAGCAAGGGCTAAGTTAGTGCAAATGTTTCAAAATGTTCAAGTCACTTTTAGTGAATTTTTAGGAAATTAAAAGAGCATTTCTTAATAGGCAAATATCCATCCCCCTACCCCTGGAATTAATAGTTCAAGATATAGTTAAAAAAAATGAATTTAAAAAAGAGTTAAAAAGTCATTAATCTTTCACAGGGTCTGTGAAAAAGAGCTGCATTTGGGCATTGTTATTGCCTCATTTATAAACCAGGAGCCCAGTGACTCTATAAGGTCACAGAACAAGCCGTGTTGAGGCCGGGACTGGAACCGATGTCTCCTGCCTCCCAGTCCAGGGCTGTTCCTGCTCCCAGGGAGTTGACCAATCACCAGTTATTAATATCCCACTTGCCACTTGCTATGAGCCATGAACATAAATATTTTGTTGGCATTTTATCTTTGAGCTCCCTGTGTGCCAGGCTCCCTTTCTTTCTCCTTTCACAGCCCCTTCTAATAACTCACGTTCCTGCCTGACCACACTGGCCTTAGCCATGAAAGTCACACGTCACCCTGGCAGGAGTGTTTAACCATGTGGAGTTTACATACTTTCATTTTGATCTCAAGGCCTTCTCTAGACTTCCCTCCTGTGTGTGTGTGTGTTTCATGGGGAGAAGTAGTTAGAATACATTATTATATTAATATCCAAAGCTTTGTGTGTATATTAAGAAATAGTAAGACTATTGCTCTTTAAATAGTTTATAATATGTGTATCTGCCCAATTTATCATAGGGCTGTGGTTTATTTAATAAGTGACTCATTATCACATCTGAAGGCTAGAATACTGGAATACCTAGGTAAAGAATAAATGGGGCAGGTCATTTGCCTTTTCACATTACCTCTGGTTAAAAGACTTCATCTCAGAACATAGCTTTTTTTTTCTCTCCAGATTACTGATTGTCTACAGTTTTTTCCTTGTCTCTATAAGAATATACACAATTGTCACAAAACATGAAATAATGTTACGGGAAAACATGGCCAAATTTAAGAAATCTGGCTTAGAATGCTCTGAAATGTTATTGCTAAATGAATCTTTGAAGAAAATGAATTCCTTTACTGGAACAAAAGTAATTTATTATGCATTTCATGGGTGTCTGCCAAAAGAGTTACTAGCAATATGAAGATCTAATGGATAGGAATTAAATATAATCTGTTAGCTCTGTTCTTGTTTAGACCTACCTGTTAATGTTCTGAAATCTTAATAACTTTAATAAGCATTTCCAAAGACAGGTGCTCTCATATGTGATAACTCATATGTCATCTACCTCTCATATCAGGCTCAGTACTCAGTTTGTGAGACAGAGTACAAACAGGTTATTTTATGGATCTCAAATTTTAAGAAGGATTTGAACAAATAAACAACAGGTATTGATTTAGTGTTCTGTTGGAGTTGTATCAGTAAACAATTCCATGTAAATATCTGTAAATATTCCAACAGTAAATATCTGATGGTGCTAAATGATGGTTTACATGGTAGTTTTTAGCACGGTGTGGTTTTATCAGAATTGGGGGGGTGCTTATAATCCAAAATCTGTACACTACAAAGCATAAATATGTTTAATTTAAAGCTCTTAATACATTTAGCCATTTGATTCTTGGTGAAGCCTGAATATAGTCTGAAGTTTATTCTGGGGGTTCGTGGTGTAGCAGCTGAAAGGAAAGGTTTAGGCAGTCAGGCAGCTTTCTGTGTGACTAGAGCAAGCTGCCAGGGTTTTGTGAAGCCTCTGTTTTCCTCCAGCTAAAAGGGGAAAAATAATTCCTACCATCTGGTCCTTAGGAGTACTGTGTAGTAAGTGGGAGATGCCTGCAGACCTCTTTGAAGCTCAGGAAGAATAGCACTACTTAAATATGATCTTGGAAGTTAATAATGATGTGCTTAATTTGCATGGCATTTTTAAATCCCGAGACATTATAAATAAATCCTTGGCTTTTCTAATGGGAGAAATGCGGCAATGTAGAGAGACTGTGTTTATAAAGTAACCATAATTTAAATATTTTTTCTCTGATAGCAACATTTTTTCATTCCTTATGAATACTTAGTATTCATAATGCTTTCTTGCAATTACTGCCTGATTCTTGGACTATGGTATATTTTCTCTAATTTGAAATGGTGAGATTAAATGCCCATGCAACCTCCTAAAAAGTTGGGCTTTTAAAATTAAGATCAGAACTCACAGGTTTTAAATCTTGCCCTGGGGTCCTTTACCCCTTAATTTGAAGACTAGAATAGAGTCATCAGTTATGACTCATTTTAGAAGATAAACTTCTTTAGTTGTGGGACAAGCCCTCCCCACTGCAGTAAAATTATCAGTATTTTACTAATAACCCCAGGATACTTCTAAATTTGGAGCCATACCTTTCTTCACCACAACATGCTTGCTGTTTGAGTGTGTACAGATGAATAAAACAATTTGCTCGCAGAACAGATTGTGTGGATAGACTTGTTCTTCTCCCCTTGAAAGAGGCAGTGTCTCTGAGATGGATATAACTGGCCTACCCAGTGAGAGTAAGGGAGCGGGAGTCAGCTGGTGAACTGCCTACTAAGGAATTTATTTGTGAAATTACAAAAAATAGTGTTCTGCTAAAAATTGAGTTAGGTCATCAGTTTAGATGACTGTGCTTCTCCCCTTTTGTGTGAGAAGGCAGCCTTGATCTCTGGCTTTATTGAGCTGTTAGGGGAGAATTGGAGGGTTTTGTTGTGACTGATGTTCACGTGTTCTGGTAGAGACAGAATCTGTGTGTGTGTATCTCCCGTATGTCACCTCCTAATCTGTTACGGAATCACTTTTGTGTCTGGCGCTGTTAACCTGCATTCAAGCTGAAATGAGCATGGCTTTTTAGAGTGGGCATTAAAATTTATCTGAGTTTCTTCTTTGTTGGAACGCACACATTGTTTTAAAATTTTTCTGTTGAGGAAGACTGCTTTCAAGCACTGTGAGAGTCTACCCTACGGGTTGCAAACACAGAGCAGAGCGCTTTGACGGTGAGGTATGCCTGGTGTCCCTTCACACAAGAAAAAATGAACCACCAGCTTAACTGTAGGAAGGACCGATCACAGGCCATGGAAGCTGACCGTCTCAGCTAAGGAGACAGTATGAGCAACACTAAAGTCTTCTGGGATGAGCCCACCTGTCTCAGGTGCAGTGTTCTGCTTCTTCAGATGGAGGCAAGCATTAAGAGAGATTTCAGTGCAGAGCTAGAAGCGGCATTGTTTGTGAGCTACCCTCTGCTGGGCATTGCCTATATGCAGTAATCACATCGGAAATGCTTGACTTTTCAGAAAATAAGCGCAGGCTTAGTCTCACTGGGAAAACAATCCTGTGATCTAAAGATGACCTATGCCACTCACAGGCAAGTGTCTGTTTTCCACGTCTGAGTCTGCAGCCGTTGTCTCCGAAGTCATTTGTTCCCTTCAGAGTGCCGCTCTGCCCAGCCTCCCACCACCCAGCCCGGTCACTTTGGTGCTGAGCCCTGACTGGGTCTGCGGCTGATCGCACATTCTTTTAACAGGAAGTGCCTCCATTTTCAGTTGTCTGTGGGAGGGTGGAGGGCAGATAAACCCTGAATGGAAACACAGAACAGATTTCTGCTCCACCCTCATATTGCACTTTGATCAGAGAAAGAGTCGGGACCTCTGCCTGCCTGAGGAGGAAGGATGGTTCAGTTGTGGGGACACCAGTGCACTTTCCTCTCATTTCGTTCGGGAACGCTTGCTGGTTTAGGTTAGCGAGGGGCCTGCTTTTGCTGTGTTGATGTCTGTGGTCTGAACTAAAGGCCTTTCAAGGATTTAGCTACATGAGGGAAAACATTATTAACCTATTGAAATCTGTATTTGTGTGTGTGTGTGTGTGTGTGTGTGTGTGTGTGTGTACCGAGTCCAGGGTCACAGTATGTTTTTTCTGATTTTTCTCGCCCCACAATGAACTGATTTTTGATGCGTAGTTTTTGAATGTGAGGGAAAGGCACTTATCATCAATGATATGAAAGGCCAGATTTCTTAAGAGTTGTGTCAGTTCTCCACTCCTACAGTAGAATACTAGTTTCCAGAACTCAGATTAGTGAACCCATATCGTGCATTTGGTGTTTCAACTAATGTGGAACCGTGTTTCACATGTGCACGGCTGGCTAAGCTCCCACCTATGCCAGGTGGCATGGAGGTGACTTAGGGGATACCTGGGAACCCTTTCTGACCCTCCCTTCTGTCTGCTGTGCCTCTACTCTGAAAACTCCCACTTTTTTCATGCTACTTTATGATGCCATCCAGGCCAGCTTCTCCTCCAGGCCTTATGTCTTATGTTTCTGGTGCTAGTGTCTTCTTCCCCAAAGTTAGGCTGCACTGTGCCTTTCAAATTAAAAAAGAAAGGTGTAGATGACTAATAGGTTCAGCACTTTGGGATGATCCTCTGTCCCGTGTTCCCTCCTGCTGTCTCTCAAAATACTTTTGCATGTGCATGGATAAGCTGTCCTGATGACATAGTTAGAATTTATATCTTGTTGTTTTTCATTTAACAATGCATTACGGGATTTTTCCCATTTTGCTCCATGATCTTGTTATTTTTAATAATTGCGTAATAGTTCATTGAGCGGATGTGCCTTGCTTTTCCAAACCATCCGCATATCATTAGACATTAGATTATTTCCATGGTTTCCACTATTATAAGTAACCCTGCAATGGATGTCTTCCCATGCAGAGCCTTTTCCTTCCTTTGAATTCTTTCCTTACAATATATTTCTAGAAGTGAAATTACAGAGCTAAGGAGGGTGTCAGATTTTTGGTGGCTCTGCTAACTGCATTCTAAGGTATATACTAGAATGCAGATCACTTTCCACCTGGCCATAAATGTGAGGGGACAGGTTATTACAATTTCATCATTATGTGTCATATGGGCTTTTTAATCTATCTCTTTTTGAGATATAGGCGACTTACAAAAAAGCTGTAGATTGCAGTATTTCTTGTTTAAATAGTGTATTTGAAAATGAAGTTTTGAAACTGTGTACAAGTAGTTGTCCTGTTCTTTTCTGACAGATGCATAATGTGACTTTTGATTTCAAATGAGCTGATAACTTTGCAGGAACCCATCACTCATGTGATTTGGGGTTGCCTGCCTTTTAAGTAGGACTCTCGGCCTGCTGTATAACATTGCCCAAATAAAGAGGCAATAGGTCTTTTAGTGATAGCTTTTTGGGGTCTGTTGTTCAGGTGTAACAATACTCAAGGTATTAGGATTTCTTGAATGTGGCTTATATGAATATAGGTCAGTGAGCCTCTCAACATGTAACAGAAGCACCCTGCTTTCTCTTTTTCAAGAGCTGCCAGTAACAGAGTGAGGTCATCACTGAGGTGATTTTCATTTTGCACTGAACCTGTTCCTTCTGCTGTTCCCACCCAGAGATGACGGTGACTCCAGTATGGATCCTGGGCTAAAGGTTGAAATTGGGGAGATTAAGCCCATGTTCCTTAACAACAACAGTAATGGAATCACTAATAGAGGCAGTATATGCCCGTGTCATCTTTAATATGGCCAGCACTGGTATAGGGCTTTTAACATTAACTGATTAAATTCTTGCAGTACCCTTATGACTTAGTTGCACTTTGCTTTGTGGAATGCTTAACATGGCAAAGCATCATGCTGACAGTTTTATAAACATTATCTCATTTAATTTGCACAACCACATTTGTGGTAGGTAAGATGAAGGCCAGTTACCTCGGAGGAGTCTCAGGGAGGAGACCACACACAGGAGGTGGCTGCACCAGCCAGGACTTGGAAGCCTAAGCGTGTCCCCACCATGGAGACCATCCACAGGCATCCTTCCCCCTCTGCAGTTCCTTTTCTCACCTCTCCCTTCACCCCATTGTCTCATTCATTTATCATTCATAGTGGGCAGTGGAGCAGCTTGCTTTCCAGTCTGTCTGTTTCCTGACTCCTAAGGAGGCCTAAGAGCTTCTGGAAGGCAACAGTTTCTTTGGGGCTCACCTCCTAGTGCCTGGTTCTCAAAGGTACCTGTTGTTGCTTCTTTTTGCGGACTTGTGCAGATGGTGCTTGAAAATCCATAATTTTTGTTTGGTAGACAGGATTCTCTCATCTATTTCAACAATTTCACAAGAATCTATTTTTAAAATTTTAGACATCTCAGTGACTGAAATTTTCTTTTTATGCACACAGAGCCCTCAGTGTATAGGTCTTTATGTGTGTGTTTAAATAAGAGTTTGGGTTGGGGTAGCTTTTTGCTAGGAAAGAAGCATTGCATGCCTGTGGAGGGGCTGGACTTGGTCTGTCCAGTTGGGAGGAAGTTGGGAAGGGCAAGGCAGGAATTCATGTACTCAGACCCCCTGGAGCCCCGCTTCCCAGCCTTACAAGGTTCCTTCCAGGATTAGAGAAAACCAGAACTTGCGCAGGAAAGAGTAGGACCACGTTTACTTCCAGGCCCCCAAGGGGTCCCTCAGGCTCTGTGACATTTCTATTCAGTTTATCCTATATCTGGGCTGTGTTTCTCTGAAGTAGATGTAACATCAACTCAGCCAGCCAAATGGATGTTTAAGGATTTAATGGAATTGTGTATGTAAAAAAGGAATGTTTTGAAATGTACAAAATGTTCTACCTATGTCAAAAAAACAAGTGTCTAGAAATTTATGGAAAAAGTACCCTGTAGGCTTAGAAGAAATAATGGGCTTCTTCTGAGCTTTCAGAAGGAAAAAGCATGATTTAAAATACCTGATTATTTTGTTTTAATTCTACTAAGACACAATGTTTCATATTCAGCCTCTCATTTTAATAGAAGAAAGGAATGACACAGGAAAAAAGGGCCCTTTCTGCCACCATCATGATTGATAGAGGTTTTGAGCATTTTCTTTATACTGCGATCTGTTTCAAACATGCTCTGTTCTTGGAAAGAACTAGAGTGAATGAGGTAGAAAATAAGGTCTGTGTATGCATGGGTTAATTTTCTGTGAAGTCAGTGCTCAAAAATTTCATTTATCAAACCATGCTGAACTCTGTAGCCTTCCTTTTTAGACTTTGCCATGGCTGCTAAGCCTTGTGGCTCGGGGTTTGTGTGTGTGTGTGTGTGTGTCCACATTGCTCTGTACTTTTTAATTTTTTTCAAATGATTCAATTGTATGGGCATCATTCAGTCCTGTTTACCTACATGGTGTGGTTTATTTCACTGTCAGATCTGAGAGTTTGGCCTTTTTTTAAAACAAATAAGTTCCCTCCGATTCCCCTATTCTACCTTTGTCTGGCTGCATCTTGCAAGGTGGTTACTTCCGTGAGTTCTCAGGTTAAGCAGAGAATGTCTCTGCCCGGGTCAGGTTGATGGCACTACACACACAGAGAGCTGCTTCCGCAGGTCTCATCGCTGTCTCCTTTGTCTCCCCATGTGCTCACCTAGCAAGAGTGTGCCCCCTGACAAACTTATCGTAACTGTCTCTCCCCTTCTCTTCTCTCCTTCTCCCTGACCCCTCTTTGGCCAGGCGGGTGCCTCGGTGATGTCTGGTGCTGGAGAGAGCACTAATCCTGACAACAGCGAGCTCAAGTACTCAGGTCAAGATGGGCTGTACATAGGCGTCAGCCTGGCCTCTCCGGCCGAAGTCACGTCCTCAGTGAGACAGGATTCCTGGTGCGCTCTCGCCCTGGCCTGAGCCACGCTGGGCGGAGCAGAGGGCGCCTGCAGGGCCCCACTGGACCGGACCCGCGCTGACTTTTGTTTTGTCAAGCAGCCCACACTGATTGATGCGAGTATGCTGACAGAACATGCCTCTGACGCGTGATTTCCGTGCCTTTACTTTGAAGATGTGTTTCCCAAGAGGTTCGCTCTGCCTTACTGCCCAGGCCCTATCTCTGAGGAGAGACAGAAGACAGGTCTTCCTGGAAGGGCCGGTGCAGTCCACAGCCTTCGCCCCGGCCACCACCACCGCCAGCCAGGCTGCCCCAGGGACTGCCAGGGACTGATGTTTGCTGCGCCACTTCCAGAGACCGGAACTAGGACCGGGACCTTGCCTGCTAAGGGATATTGAGAGCGATTTTTAGAAAAAGATTTTATGTCTGTTGCTCCAAATCATGTACTTCTTCTGATCGGTTTTGGTTATTCCAGAATGTCTTCATACCTTTTCCACACCCAAATTTCACATGCACTCATGGAGAAGACCGTTTGAGGCCATTTGGTACACACCTCTGGAGGCGGAGTCGTTCACGAGATCTCTTGTCAAAATATTTCTCAGTTTCGAGACTGCATCCTAACTGTAACTACACTGTGACTGATGTTTCTCAAAGTTCATGTTGTGTGACTGATCTGAAGTCAGTCAGAATTTGTAAACAGGGTAGCAAACAAGATATTTTTCTTCCATGTATACAATAATTTTTTTAAAAAGTGCAATTTGCGTTGCAGCAATCAGTGTTAAATCATTTGCATAAGATTTAACAACATTTTTATAATGAATGTAAACATTTTAACTTAATGGTACTTAAATAATTTAAAAGAAAATGTTAACTTAGACATTCTTATGCTTCTTTTACAACTACATCCCATTTCTAGATTTCCAATTGTTAAAAGAAAAATATTTCAAGAACAAATCTTCTCTCAGGAAAATTGCCTTTATCCATTTGTTAAGAATTTTTATACAAGGACACCAATATTTCCCCTTTATTTTACTGTGGAATATGTGCTGGAAAATTGCAACAAAACTTTACTACCTAACAGATAACATTTGTAAATACTTTAGGCATCTGTACACACTATGATGAAGTCTTAGTGTGACCGACCCACAGGCAGGTTGGTTTACATTAATTTTTTTTTAAAATGGGATGTCATATGGAAAGTTATTTCACCAGAGTTTTAAAAATAAAAAAAGGGTATTGTTTTGTCTTCTGTACAGTGAATTCCTTCCCTTTTAGTTTCATTTTAATACTGTATGTGGCTACAGATATTCATATAAAACAAGTGCATGTGGTATTTGCAAATTGCCTTACAGCCTTCATTTCAATGAATTGTCTTTTTTGGAACTGTTTATTCCTGGGCTTTTTTGAACTTGACAGATGCAGTTACCACTTTGAATTTACATTAGGGGTGATTTTTATAAGTGAAAAGGACCCAGTACTATTCTATGACATCATCTGTGATAATAAGCATTCTCTTCAGGGTCAATTCTTAAAACCATCAAAACATTCAGAGTGTCTTTCCTCTGAATATGAGACCCAAAACCGGAGTGGTTTCTGTTCTAGTTTTCCCTTTTACAGAATGCATGAAATATCAAAATTCCTCTGGGGTTGCAGTCCTTATTCTTAACAAAGATATCCAATGATCTGAACAGACTCTGTATCATCGGGAGATTTCAGAAAAGCAGGAGGCTGTTTCACAACACAAAACAGTAGCATTTCATTTTGGCTACTTAAGGGTGTTTTTTTTAATTTAATATATATTTTTATTATTATTTCTATCTTTTACATTTTGTATTCCCCTTGGGTAACCCACTACCAATTCATCCGTGATCCATCTCCATGGGTTTAAGGGTGGTTTTGGACTTTTCATGTATTGATTACAGTTATTCTGTGGGATCCCTTCTGATTCTGTCAGCCAATGGGAATTCTTCCCTTTGTGATGGGGTTGTGTTGAAAGTCAGATTCAGGACTGATGGTGTGTAATCACCGAAGCTGAATGCACTGTGATACCACCTGGTGGGTTAACAAGGGTCAGGAATGCAGGGTTAAGAGTCAGACCATCAGGCTCCTAGTCCATGCTCTGTGGTCTCAGGTAAGTTTTCCAACTCTCATTTTCCTCTTCTATACAATAAGGCCAATAACATATGATGACTCGTAAGATTAAGTGAGATGATCCACTCGAATATGGTGAGCCTTGAGTGTTAACTTGGCTTTGAAGGAGGGCATTGTGCACTCTTGGAACATGGATGGATTGAATAATGTATTACTCCCTGTGCAGTATGGAGGATCAAAAATTTATGGTTTTGAGAGTTTGTTCTTAGTCCCACCTGCACTTCTCAAGCAAGGCTGGGGAGCATGAAATGTGGGATCCCTCCCAGCATGGGGAGGCAGAGATGAAGAGGATGCTTGAGGAGGGATACCAGTCTGAGTTGGCTGGTTGTTATATAGAACAGGGCTGGTCTGACAGCAGGAGCAAATGATTATTTCCATGAGCTCATCCCCCCCCTCCTTTTCTGTGCACTTACTCAAAGTTCCTGTTATTTTGAGTGCCTTGTGGTGGGTTGAAGATTGTTAATTAATATGCTTTCATTAGAAAATGAATTTTCCTTATTGTTATTTCCAAATGATCATTTTTTCCTGGGGTGGACTCATTCTGTTTCATCAAACCTTAAGATACCATTAGGCTCTAAATTTAAACCCCCCCCCTTTTTTTAGAGCACTTAAGTGGAAAGAATTATAGCTTTCATGGAATAAATTACGAGGGCTGAAGGGGGAGGGACGTTTCTTATAGCCAGTGCTAACACAACGAGCTCCACCTGTTTGGGCCTTTTCATTGGTAACTTTCTCACCTGTGATTCTATAAAGCAGAAGCTTGATAATTTCCAAAAACACAATCACAGCATCTGCCCTCTAAAGTATGTCATTAGGGAGTGCATTTAAATAGTACACCTTAGCTTAAAGAGTCTTCAGATCCATTGCTATGGGTTGCAGAATTTGTTCTTTCTCACTGACGACTGATTTTAGATCATTGTATGTAACTGAAGGCTCTACCTGGGGTCTCTCTTCAGGGTCACTTAGTGTTGCTTCCTGGCTCCAATGGGAGGGTCAGGAAAGCAAAGGGAGCAATTCATTTCCCCCTGCAAATAATTTTAAGTTCTGCTCACAGGAAATGTTTTCTCTAGTCCTTGGGAATTTGATGTAATTTGAGATCACAGACAAATTAGCTGCTGGGAGGTTAGTACAGCCAGCCCATGGTGGTTCTGCCAGATTCTAGACTGCATTCAGTCTGGGGCAGTGTGGTGGCTGCAGTGTTAAGCTCTCTCTATGTACTAGCATTGTCCACAGGGGCTTTGGATCCCCCTGATTGAGAAGGAAATATGTGTGTGTTGGGGAGGGAGAGGGGTGGTTAGTGGAAAGGACAGAGCAGAGACCCAACATGAGAATATGGCAGTTCCAGCTGGTTAAACGGTGTTGTTTGGGACTAGAAATAGAAAGCCAACTTGGCAACATCAGTTATCTCCTATTGCTTGGCAGTTCTAATGGATAGTCTGATAAGTGATTATTTAAGTGAGAAATACTAATAAATTTATGAGGCAATATCTTTCAAAAATGAGGTCTGTGGGTAAATATTTGGTACCTACAAATTGGCTAACTGAAGCTTTGGGATAGGTTCTGTGTGGCTGACCGCTTTACTATGATCTCGGGGTGCAGTGTTCAGGAACAAGTGATAGGGCACGGAGGAAAGGAAACTGAGTCTTCAGTTGGTTCAGCTATAGGTATAGGTAGCTATAGATACAGGTAAGCCAAGAGCCTAAATTAGTGAATCTATTTTTTTTTTTTTTTGCATAGAACTGGGGTATAGACCAGAGGTGTGTGTGGGGGGGAGAGATATTCACCAGAGACAGTGTTCTGTGGATTTTACTGAAATATACTGCTGAGGGCAGCAGCAGGTGAGAAGACAGGAGAGGTCTGCTGCGTCATGTCGGTCAGCTCCCTGGACTGGGTGGGAGGACGGGGGCGGAGGCGCTGCGAAGAACTCCTGACATAAAGGTGATAGTGTGAGACTTAATCCCTAGGCCACCAGAGAGGTTCTCTCTCTCTCTCTCTCTCTCTCTCTCTCTCTCTCTCTCTCTCTCTCTCTCTCTCTCCCTTTCTCTCCTTCCCTCCCTCCCTCCTCCTCCCTCCCTCTCTCTCAGTAAATAAATTACGGCTGATAGTTCCTAATAGTTTCTGAGGAAAAGTTTTGATGTTCCAGGTGAGCGTCAAGGGAGGGTCCACTCTCCCATCAAATACTCCGCAGCATTTCTCAATTCTGCCCTGGAAAACACCTCTCTCTTCCTCCTGCTTAGTTGCCATCCCTGGAACTGACTGTTGTGCAGTTGATGTTGCTGTTTCAGTTAAAGAGATACTTACTTTGTTTGGTGGCTTTTTTTTTTTTTAAGAATGAACTTTTAAAAGATGTCTACAACAATATAGCTATTAAAAATGAAATAATGTTTAATTAGCAAAAGAGTGTGTATGTCTATTACCAGTGGGCCCCTATGGTGAGAGATTCTTCCAGATATTCTTTAGTTTTGGAACCAGTCATCTCCTTCTGTACCTCAGTCTCTGCATTTGCTTTCCACAGCCCCTTTGCAGTGAGGTGATAGTGGGTTTGTGATCTGGGCTGGGCTCCCAGAATCTGAGGAATCACTTCAGACCCCTCCATGACTAAGGGTACTGGTGGAATTGGAGTCTCCTTCCAGCCCCTTACCTGCTCTCTCACCACCTTGGTTTTCATCTATGCAAGCTGGTCCTCCTGCAGCCTTGGACTCAGAGGGTGAGTCCTGGTCATATTCATGAACACAGGGGTTTGGGAAGAATTGCTGTGCGCCACTCCCTCCCACCCCCCAATGCTAACCTTGCTTAGTCTGGGGCCACTGTTGTAAAACTTATACAGCGATATGGACCCAGACCGGAAAATGGAAAAGTCTGGCAGCTGAGCGATCCCCAGAACAAGGAAAAAACAGCTTTGCTTTGCTTGGCGCATTGCTTCAATATCTTGTAGTTGGTTTTTTAGTTCTTGGAAACAACCAACTTTTCATTGTTTGCTTTCTGTGTCTTCTCTTTAGCTATTAATGGAGTTTCCCTCTCTGTTTTCACCCCTGCTCTCAGTTTTCCCCATATTTTTGTGAATTCTGCTCCTTTAATGCTCCAAGACTGACCTGAAATTACATTAGCAAGTTGTTATCTAGCACTTACTGTGTGCCAGTTTCTATACAAAGTGCTGTACATCTATCAATTTGCTAATCCTCATACCAAGTGAATGAGGTAGTGCTTTCCCGTTTTCCAGATGTGTCTACAGAGACACAAAAAGCTAAGCAACTTGTCCAAGATTACACAGTGGTAGAACTGGCATTTGAGTACCACCAGGCTGGTTCTAGGACACATATTCTTAATCACTCTGCCACATTACCTTTTAATATTGATTTAAAGGGGAAGAAATTGAAGAACACAGAAGAGGGGTCAGAACTGTCTGAGATTTCACATGTCCCTTATTCCCCAGCATCTCAGAAATACACAGTTGTATTTCTAGGCAACACAAGTAGGCCTCAGTTGCAGAAACCTAGTAAATGTATATGCTTCTTCTAGTTACAGGTTTCTTTACAACATATACTATGTAAGATGTGGTAACTGGAAAGTAGTGAGTTTGGAGGTTTCTGTCACGCTGACCTTGAGTAATTCACTTCTCTCATTTGCTTGTAACTTCAAGTAAGGCTCTTCTCTAGCTCAAAAGATTAGGGCAAAGCATTTTGCAAAATCTAGAAAGCTGGTGAAATTATTAATAGTGTTTAAAACTGAATACCAGAGAGAACAAAGAATACTTCGTCGGGTGTAAAATCTTTCTGTGGTTGTGCCAAAGGACTTCTCTAAGGAAAACTTGTTTAAGATCTTGGCGATGGTGTTTCAGACTTTATCTTTTTAAATAAGTGTTCATTACTACTGACATCATTGTTACCTTTCTTTTGATAAGTGTGCGTTGCCAGTGATGTTAGGTTTCTCAAACTTCTCTGTGTGCCAGAATCACACACAGTGTTTGCTAAACTTCAGAGCTCCTAACTCCTTCCCCAGAGAGTTTGATTCTGCAGGTCCTTTGTAAGACCAAGGAATCTGTATTTTTTGGCCTTTGCATTAATTAAATTTTCTTGAATAGTACAGCATTCAAAAGTTATAAAGGGGATAGAGTGAAAAATAATTGCCCTTCAAACTAGCCACTCAGTTCCTCTCCCAGATATAATTTGTTAATATTGGCTATCAATGTATACACAAACATATTCAAGTATATATGTTTTATATTTTTACACATGTGATAACATACTATGCATATTGCTTTGCATATTATTTTTTAATCTTATTGTATCTGAGTAGTTCATTATTTAATAAGTGTCAAAGAACATTTGTTTCCAGTCTTTTGCTATTTAAGCAATATTGCAATTCTTATCCTATATTTGTGTTATTTCACTCATGCAACTATACATAATGTGTTTGTGTGTAAGTGCCATTACTGAATGAAGGGATGACTCTATTTTCAATTTTGATAGAGATTGCCAAATTGGTCCTACAGAAGTTTTTCTAGTTTGCACATCAAACATTTTGATTTTTGTCATTTTTACTTTTGAGTTTTGCATTTATTGCTCTGAATGAGGTTGAATATCTCTACCTATGATTCAGAGTCATGTGTAGTTCCATTTGAACTCTGACTATCTTCATATTCTTTACCTATTTTTTTACATTGAATTACAGATTTGAGAAGTTCTTTACATATTGGAGGAGATTAGCCCTTTGCTTGAAATATACTTTAATGATGTTTAGCCCTGATTTTTCATTTGACTTTGTTTTTACTTTTTTAAAATCATGGTGATCTTTTTTATAAAAGGTAATTCAATTTATCATTCTTTTGTGGCTTTAGAGTTGTTTATGATATTTAGAGAAGGCTTTTCCACTGTTAAGATTATTTTTAAAAGTTCCATGTTCCAGTACTTTTATGGTTTTGTTTTTGAGGTTTATATTTTGTTTCCATCTGGCATTTTGGTTGTTGCTTGTTGTAATATGTGTAATTTCAATCTTATGTCTTTCCAGATGGCAACCTAATTGTGCCATCATCATTACCTGAATCATCCATTTACTCCTACAGATTCTAAATGGGAATTAAAAAATATATATGGGAATTCCCATAATATGCATTCTTGTAGAAGTTCTTATGTGGATATATACTTAACATAATTTTTTTTCCTGTATCTGAGTCTTTCTGGATTTTCTATTCTGTCCCAATAATCTGTTTATGTTTTGATACCATATGACTTTGACTATTTATATTTTGCAATATATTTTACTATTTAGAGGGCTAGCCCCTTCTGTGATCTATAAAAATAAGAATTTGCTTGTATTTTTTACTTATTTATTTTTCCACATAAACTTTAGAATCAGCTCGTTCATTTGAAAAATCCTGCTGGTATTTTTATTGGAATAATATTAAAATTTTAAATTAACTTAGGGAGAATTAACATCTTTATTTTGTTGTCTTCTTATTCAAGAAAAAATATATCCTTTCCTTTTAAAAAATAATTTTCTGTGTCCCTCCCTCATTAACATTTAAACTTTTCTTCATGTAGATATTGTAGATTCTGGTTAAGTTTATTCCTGATTGTACATTTTGATCTTAGTATAACACTTTTAATTATTTTTACGCATGCTAAGAGTATATTAAGCTTGTTTTTCAGAATGACTCTGAATTTTCATATCCTTTTTTTCCAGTAGATTCTCCTGTATTTTCTAGGGATAAGATGCAGTTTCTTTTTGTGCTGCTGATGGTTTGGGTGTTGGTGGGAAACCCTGCTCTTAGTGTTCCCTAAAGAAATACATATTGCCTTACTCTCCTAAATCCTGGACTCATGTAACTTTAGAGATGAAAGGGACCTTGCTGAGGTCTAGCTAAGGAAACTGCATTTCAGAGAAGTTTAGTCCTGCTGGTCAGTATGGAACCTGGGTTTCTAGATCCTTTGGCCAATGGCTTTGACTCTGGGCTAACCTGAGAGGTCCGTGAATGAAACTTGAGAACCAAACACTGTAAGCAAAAGATTGGCCTTTGGAAAAGACTGTAACTTCTTACTACTCTACTTCATTAATCAGTTTAGGAATTAACAAGCTACTGAGACTTGGTCCAATATAATTTTGCAAAGTTGCCTCTGTCCCCAAACACCAACTCTGAGTTAACCTCCAGGGAGAAGCACAAATGACCACGTTCTCCAGTGAATCATCAGACTGCATTTGCTGGAGTAAATGAAAGCATTGTGAGAGCAGGAAATCAGGACAAACACCTACACTTGCTAACCCAAACAAGCTTCTCTTTCTGAGCCTCTGGAGATCAGTTATCACCAAAAGGATAGATATTCTCTGCAAAGTTTTTGCAGGCTTCACAGCTTGTAAATAAGAGACTCCATTCTTCATGCCTCCCTCTTGTTGAATCTGGCAAGGGAAAGCTCTCTGACTCCAACTGGCTTGGGCAATGACCAGTAGCTGGGCTGGCTGAGAGAGAGTGAGAACGCCAGATAAACGACCTTTGCAAGCCCACTACACTTAATTCAGACACCCTGTGTGTTGAGAATACAAGACATCTTATTCATTAAAATCATGTTAGGAGCACCTGTTGGGTATTCTCTATCATTTATAAAGCTGTACCAAGACACCAATTGGTCCATGGAACAACACACTGGCACAGACTGCGATGTTTAACATTTCTACAATTCTTATTGTGTTTACTTTTATTCTTACAATCTTACTATTTTCTGTAGTTTTACCAGCATTTTCTTTTTTGTTTATTTCATTTTGTTGATTACTTAAGTCTCCAAGAAATCTTTTTAACTCTTTGACACCAGTAGACTCAGTGGTGAAATTTCTAGTTGGGTCTTTCCTGGAGAAATTCCTGAAAATGTCTCCTCTTCTTTGCAATTGCATTAGAGATTCTTGTATTTTGGAATTATTCATAGGAAATCTTTAGCAAGCAGGTGACTCAGGTTAAGAGTTCATGCTGAAGTCATGAGTCTGTATTCTGCAGGGTGGTAGGCTAAACTCTGAGGCGGGATTTCTTGGATTGTGTAAGTGCAGGGATCTGCTCCCCAGTTCAGCATTTCTTTCTTGACTCCTTTGAAGCATTTGCTATTGTGGCCAACCCTGTTTTTTCTCCAACCTCCCCTTCGGACTCTCATGACATTATAGATAAATCAGGGTTGTGGTGAAGTGGAAAGATGGTGCACTTTGGAGTCATGCAAATGAGGGTGTGAATCTTGGCTCCAGGTCACCAAACTCTGTGGCTTGAGCAAGTTACTTAATGTCTTTCGGCTACAGTGTTCTCATTGCAAAAAAAGAGACCAATTTTACCAGTGAGTAGTCCCATCACCAGCCTTGCCGCCGGGCTCCACTTTACCTTTTTGAAAAGAACAGTGTCACCCTGGCCACGGTGCAGACATAGTGCCTGCATGAAATAGACACTGGTTTAATCCCTTCCTACCTTCATGTGCAACCTATAGCAACACCATTCATTCATTCTCCATCTTTTAGTCAGGGTTTTGTTAGAGAAATAGAATAATTTATGTGTGCGTGTGTGTGTACACATATATCTTTATATATTATCTATAGATCTCTGTATATAGTATATGTCTATATTTTTCTCTGTGCACAAACATACACACACATTAGGAAATTGGTTCATTTGATGCTTGTGGGGCTGGCAAGTCTGAAAGCCATAGGGTAGACCAGCAAGCCAGTGAGTCAGCTTAAGAGTTGATGCTGAAGTCTTGAGTCTGTGTTCTGCAGGATTATAGGCTAAGTACTCAGGCAGGATTTCTATGTGTGTTCCTGAGGAGTTTTTCTCTTCCTGCCTTTAAGCTCTTTCATTAATTGAATGATACCCATCTGTATTATGGAGGGTGATCTGCTCTACTCAGTATACTATTAAAATGTAAATCACATCTAAAAAATACCTTCACAGCAACATCTATGCTGATACTTGGTTGAATCACTGGGCACTGTAGACTCACCATGTTAACACATAAATTCCATCACACTCCACAAACTTGGTCACTGAACCATACCACCTGAGCCTCAGACGATGGTTAATAAAGGGCTTAATTGGGCCTCCCCGGTGGCGCAGCGGTTAAGCGCTGCGCTGTGGAGCTGTTGGCAGCGGCTATGCAAGTTCGACGCCCGGCCGGGGAGAATCCCACATGGTGTGGCGGACCTCTCCTGCCTCGCCCGCTGCTCCCCTCAGCAGTGTATTTCTGATCTGCCTGTTCTGCTCCCCGCTCTGTCTCTGGTGAACCCTCTCGCCGCCCCACAGCTCTGGCTTGTACCCCAGCTTGTATGTATAAATAAAAAATAAATCTTTAAAAAAAAAATAAAGGGCTTAATTACAGTGGAAATTATGATGACACAGCTTGGAACAGGCCTTAGGGATCTGTTAGCATTCACTCGGAATCAGTATTCTGTGTTGAGTATTTCTTGGGGACTCTCTTGGTTTTTCCCTAGAGAACAATTTATAGAGGGGGCGCCGTTCTAAAGTATGGGAGCTTACGGTTCCCATCTGGGCTCACCCAGGTTTTGCTGTGTGGCCCCAGGCAAGTCACTGGCCCTTCTGGGCCTCAGCTTATTTGTCTATCAAGGGTGGGGAGGCATTTAGACTTGAGGTGCTTTAGGTTCCCTTCTCAGGTTCTAGCCCTGGGTTTCTGTTGTTTTGGTGTAAGATTTGCGGAGACTTGCTAGGAATTTATATATCTTGTGACTGCTTCACTTTTTTGGGAAATGGCTCCATATTGTCAAATAGCCTTAAGAACTGACATCAAATTTATTGGTTTAAAAATTGAGGTCTCATTTTCACTGTGATGTGATGATATCATTCATCTAGTGAGTGCTCATTAGGTGTTTTTTGGGTTAAAAAATATTTTTAAGACTATAAAATGGCATGTTCCCAGTGGGAGCTCCAGGGTAGCTATAGGAAGACTCACCCTCTACATTAGATTTCCTGAAGTTTAGGGAACTGTAGAGTTTATTGGAAAGAACCATGGCTTTGGATAAGACAGATCTGGACTGAAATTCTGGCTTTTCCACTTACCAGCTGTGCCAGCTTGGTTATATTTAACTTTCCTGAGCCTCAGTTTACTCATATGTAAAATTGAAGTAATGGGATAGCTCATAGGGTTGCTGTGAAATTAGATGAAATGCCCTCGCTCACGCATCATGCTTGACAATGTGAAATAAAAATGAATTCCTTTCTTTCTCCTCGGATTGTCTCTGATGTTCTGGAGAACTACAGAGTCAGTATTAGGTTTGAGGCTAGAGGCTCACTTTCTGAGGGGTCAGGAGTTTATCTGCCTTGTTTTTTAAACTGCATCAGGGTGTGGTCACCATCTCAGAGTGCTGAAAGGGGAGGTATAGACCCTGAAGCACTTTGCTTTTAAAACGGCAGTCTGTATTCTAGGAATCAGCAGTTTTTCCAATCTGGGAAGGTGATGAATCATTACGGGAAATATTGTATAATTTCCCTTAAGACCTCACCAGTGATGTTCAGTTGACAATAATTTTAGGCAGAGTAGGAGTGGGGATGTGTATTCCAGGATTGGCACCAACATTTTTTTTCCTTTTTAAAAATTATTATTTATGTCTTTTACATTATTGTGTATTCCTTGTAGGTTGCCACCACTGATTCACCCGTGAACCATCACCCGCTGCATCAAGACAAAACATATCAAACCTTTAGTGGAAAGAAACTTTAATACAATTAGTGTGTAATACAGAAAAGACCAAGAATATCGTTTTCAAATCAAGCACCCAAAGTTACCCATCCCCTCATGGGTAAAAGTCCACCCGAACGGAATCGGCCTTAAGCAAGGCCTGAAAGCCTGCCACAAATCTAAAGCACCTTCCAGTGGGGACCCATAGAAAAAGGTCAGAAACAGACAAATCTGGGAGGAAAAGAGCAAAATCAAAATCAAGATAAAGGCACCATTGTTAACCTCCCCACGGGTCTCTCACCCACATCTGTTTCAACCAATCCAGGACCAAGAAGCAAGTGCAGCTTCTTCACATGTCTCTGCTCCCTGTGCCTCCCCCAGGTCTCCTTCAGGCCTCCATCCTGCTTCCTTCCTTCTCAGTCTCCTCTCCTCAGCTCTACAGTCCCTTAGGTGGGGCAGGGAACCTGAAACTTGCCCTTTTCCTGGGGACCACCCTCTTACAGAATGACTTTGTGTGTTCTGTCTAGGTGACCTTGGAAACTAGCAGCTGGGTGAATGGATGGTTGCAGATAGGCTTGACCATTTTAAGCAGATATGCTTTGAAGGTATTCTAAGCGGTACTAAGTGTCTACCTGCTACTGAAGTTCTAGAAACATCTTACCATTCTCATCACTCAAAGGCAGGCTGTGATGATGTCACCCACATACTTCGTGGTATATATGTCCCTGCAACCCATCATTTTCTGGGTGTCATCGGACACCATTTTTCAGATTTTTAGTTTCCCTCCCATTGGGCTCTACCTGGATCAACTTTCCTCTCTCCTATCTTTTGCTGCCTCCTCCATGGGACTTTGAGAATGATCTGGATGTGAGACCCAGATGAACCCAAAGTCTGCAGTGCTTGGTCTTGTTTCAGAGTGGCCCTTTCTCTGGACCCATGACCTTATACCACCAGGTGGAGTTTTTGGTCTTGGACCCAACTGAATTTTTGGGCCTGGAACTTTAAAAAAATTATTATTATTTGATTGGCTATAGGTTAAGCAGTTGCCTTATTTGGGAAAAACTTGTTGGCTGTTTGTGATAGGTTGTCCCTAGATTTTTATTTCTTAACCTTGAAGCATTTTTGGGCTTAGGTTTGGTTTGTTTACTTAGGCTACTTAGCCATTCAAGTCACCTCAGCCTAATGGGCTCCTTGTATAATTAATTTAACTGATGTAAACTCAACTTCTGGTTTCAAGAAAAAATAAGCATCCATTTGAGCAAATCACTGAATCTTCTTGAATCTTCATTTTCATATTAAAATGAGAGAATTGGGCTAGGACCCCTCAAAGTTCTGTCCAAATCTAACATTAAATAACTCAAGTGAATACTTTGAGGCCAGGTAGAAAAGGCTGATGTACACACTAGGGGCTTGGGGGAGAAGATCAAGGATACAGAAAACCAGAGAAGAAAAAAGTTGGAATGTATTTAAAATTCTGGGTTACATCATTCTATTAACTCATTGGTTAACCTGGTTGTATAAGGTGTTCTTAGTGGGATTAAATGTGAATTATTTGCAAAAAATATGGTTTTTGTCTGAAAGTGATTACTATGCTTTTATGCTACATTTTACATGCTACATATAGTACGGGTAGAGGAGAAACTGATCAAAATCAGATATAACAGATAAAAACCAGATAAAATCAGATATAACAAAAAAAGCAACAAGAAGAATAACAGTACTAGTTACTGCTCAGCATTTTGAGTGCCAACTCTGATGAACTTTGCATTCTTTATCACATTGATTCTTCTTACGTTGTAGATTTGATCATCCCATATAGTTTCACCTATTGGCCCGGCAGCCAGCAAATGGCAGAGCTATGACTTGAACTCAAGCTCACACTTAACTTGGAAGCTTCCTTCTCTGTGAGCACACCTGGAAGCCAGAGCTTCATTCTTCAAAGTGTGGTCTGATGTCTGGTAGCTTGGGTGTCACCCTGGAGTTTCGTTGAAGCATCTCAGGCTCCACCCCACACCTTGTCAAGTGAAATTTGGATTTGACAAGACTCTTAGGAGATCTGTATTCACATGAAAGCTTGAGGAGCACTGGCTTAGATGACTTAAAAATAAACAAACGTTCCCCGCGTGTTAATATGCATGAAGTGTTCTTGCTTGATGATTGAAGAAGATTCCCACTAAGAGAGGGGTGTTCAGACACGGAGAGCAGAGTCCTAGCTTTTTGATTGGTTTGGGAATTTCTGAACCAATTTCATCTGTTTCCTTCCTTGAAGACTAACTATGTCATAGAATCCACAACACGAAGCACGAACACCAATGTAAATTATGGCCTTATCCCAAATGCACCACTGGGTGGATAGCCGCAGTGGGGGTGCTGTGCATGCAGGGGGGCAGGGGGCATATGGGAGATCTTTGTACTTTCCATTTGATTTTGCTGTGAACCTGACTCCCAAAACTAAATTAAAGAAGAAAACCCCGAAACAGTTGAAGGTGAGCTGCTGGCCTTGCCAAAGACGGGACAGGCAGTATGATAAAGCCTGCTCAATTCTTTTTTTTATCCATTGGATAAAAGGTACTTTTGAAAGAGGGTTTGTCAAGTGCCATGATCTCATTACCTGGCACCACCGGTGGGAGAGGATCCAAGGGAAACCCAGGGCGTTGACATGTGAGTGACTCAGGGGCCTGTGCCGCTGACAGTGAGCAGCCCCAGGCTGGGAGTTGGTGGGAGAGGGCGGAGGACCTGCCTCCTTGCGGCCTTGCTCGTTGGCAATGAGGGCCTTGAGGCTCAGGCTCTGGGCTCCTGCCTACCTGGAAGCGCTGGTGCTGCATTTGGTTTGCGCGGGTCTTTTGACTGGTTTCTCCCTTTGTTCTTCAATAGATGGCTGTGGCTTGTGGGGGCTTATTCAAGGACTCTGCTAACATTGGGGGAGCCCTGGACCTTGGTTATAGATGCTCCATGCCAGTTCCCAAACTGAGCCCTCACTGTCAGTTCTTGGGGGCAGTTCCCATTACCTGAAACAGCCCCTGTATGTTTTGCCTTTTTTTTTTTAATTTAGTAAGACTGTTAACATGCTTGTACCTTTAAAAACTGTATCGTTGATTCTCACTTCAGTGCCTGGTAAAGGCATGGCTGAATGATACGTGAGGGAGTCCAGGTCGTTGCTAGTTATCCTCCGGATAACGGAGACAGATTCAGTGAGTGCAGTCATTTACCTCAGCTCCGTGCTGGTGGGTGACGTGGGCAATGGTTTCCAGGACATGTCCTTGCATTTCTCAAGGCCTCCTTGTCTGCTCCAGAGTCTCCCTTGTGCTGCTTCAATGATAAGCCAGCAAAGTAAGTGATGCTCTGCTCGTTAGCCATTAAGGAGAAAAAAATAACCTCGTTTGTGTTTGCATTTGTGGGAGTTCCCCAAAGTTAACACTTTGTCAGGAGATTTAATGTCAGAGTGGAAAACAATAAGACAAAGCAATCCTTTCAAGAGACTTTATTTTTTCATCTGACTTGTTGATGTTGCGGAACACTTAAATAAGTCTTTCTTAGTTTTATCCCTGGTGCTGAGTTTTAAGAAACAAAATATTCACGGAAACAGGCTGACTGACATGGTTAGGTTTGGCTTAGGGACAGCCAAGCTCAGTTCCATCTGAAGGGTGGGGTGAGACCTTGGTGCCCTCAGGGAAACCGGGACTTGCTGACAAGGCAGATTATCAGAATTTGAGGCAAATGGTCCAAGTGGCTGTTCAGCATTTTCAGGCTGTTTCACAGCTTCCATTCCAAGCCAATAACTCATCCCAGGGGGGCCTCCTAAGTGACCTGTGTTCCACACCTCCAGTGGTTTCCTGGAGGTGGCTTATTCATCAGCAAATGTGAGAAATTGCTAATTAGCGCCTCTTGCCCTGCACAAGCAGGATAGGTTATAGGTGGGTATTTAAAGAGAACTCAGGAGAACTCCTCCTCCCCTGCTCTTTCCTTTTGAGATACTTGATTAACACCTGATGTCTTCATTAATGAAACCATCAAAACAGTGTTTTTTTTAAACTGAAAAGATAGCTATAAAAATATTATAAACCCCTTATAGCTACCACCCTAATGTAGTTGTAGTATTTTTATATTTGCGTTGGTTTTAGTCTGTGTCCATATACATGTCAGGCACTGGGTCAAGCTCATTGCAACATGCCTATGTAGTATTGTATTATATTGTAGTGGTTTTCAACTAATATTCGATAATATGTATTTCTCCATGTCTCTGCACTGTCTTCATAAGGATCATTTTCAGTGTCAGCACAGTATTCATCATGACACCCTCAATGAATTTACCAGTCCTGTTGGCGGACTTTTTGATTGCTTCTAGATTTTCTGTTATTGGTGTGGCCAGGGTGACTACGTTTTGGTGTGTAGATCCCAGGCTTCTTTGAAACCGTTTTTTTTTTTTTTTTTTCAAGCTGGGGTACAGGCCAGAGGCATGGGGCGGTGAGAGGGTTCACCAGAGACAGAGTGGGGAGCAGAACAGGCAGATCAGAAACACACTGCTGAGGGGAGCAGCGGGCAAGGCAGGAGAGGTCTGCCGCACCATGTGGGAATCTCCCCGGCTGGGTGTCGAACCCTCATCGTGCACCGCCGACAGCTCCACAGTGCAGCGCTCAACCTCTGCGCCACCAGGGAGGCCCGAAACTGTTTTATTAAGGAAATATGAGCAGTGACAATTGGAAAAGGGAGCTGGGGAAGATGATGCCACTCTTCTGCCTCCATCCCCACAGGAGGGAGATGCTCAAAACTTTCAAACTGTGCACAGGGCTACTTCTGAAGTCCTTTCTCAGTTCCTTTAAAACATCTCTCCTCTGTTCCTACTTATGCTTCTGCCTTCATTTCCTCTTCCTCCCTTTCTTCTAGTCTTTCCTTAGCTGCAGTCCAACCCTTGGTCTCCCCCTGAATATCTCTCTCCTTGTTCCTGAAAGGGTCTCAAGTGAATGATCTGTTCGCTCCTGACTCCTTTCTGAAGATGTGACATCAGAGGGATAAAGAAAGGAGAACACACATTCAAATCCTATCAACCTCTTGATCTGATGTCTTATCTAAATATTATTTCTTGTCCTACTTACATCACAAGTCCTCAAGGCAAGGACCATGTCTTTACATGTGCCATGGAGAACAGAAAGTGCTACTGGCACTTGGCAAATGTGGAATGTTGTCATTGTAAAGTGTTAATAATTAGAAGATGAGAACAGATATTCTGGGGAGGTAGAACCGGTGCTAGCAATGAGTGGGGCTTCCCAGAAAGATCCATAAGCACGGTCTTCAATCTTGAGAGAGATTTTGAAACAATAGGTTCTGAGCTGTCAGAAATGTGCCTGGGGCTTCTGCTATTAGGAGAGATTGTTGCTTGAGTGGGTGCTCAGGCGGGGTGCTGTCCACTGAGCACTTCATGGAGCATTTCCAGGCCTGTCGAGTTGAATGCAGGGCACATTCACAAAGGAATGGTGGGCAAACAGCTCTGGGATAATCCTTCAGCTCCATTGGGCAGCGGGGCTAGACTGCCTATTCAGTTTCTGTTCTTTTTTTTAAAAGATGTGTTAGAGTTAAAAAAAATAAACATATTATTTGAAAAACTGAATAACATACAGTTTAAAGAGCAGTTTGTCCTGTGTTTTCTCGCAGGTTTTCAGAAATCCTGTACTTGGAGCAATGACTGGCACTCTATGGTAGTGAGTCAAATACCATTTTCTCCTGCCTTTTAAGTCCTATTACTTTTACAGGGAAGTTTCCTTCCTGTGTGTGAAACACTGTTCCAACATCCCCACTTTTTTTTTTTTTGGTAGAATTTGGGGAATGATCATCAAAATAAATCTGTTAGCATCCTTTTAGCAACTTTTAATTTGCTGTATCATATTATTGACTCGAGTCCCCATGCTGTATTTCACATCTCCTTATTTGTTTTGTTTTTATTTTATTTTTAAAGATTTTATTTTTTTATGTAGAAGAACTGGTGTGTGAGGTGTGGGGTGGTGGTGAGAGGGTTGACTAGATACAGAGTGGGGAGCAGAACAGGCAGATTGACTGAAATACACTGCTGAGGGGAGCAGTAGGTGAGACAGGAGAGGTCTGCTGTGTCAAGTGGGTCAACTTCCTGGCCAGGAATTGAACTCAGGCCGCCTTGGTGGGCCTCAGTGTGGTAGTGCTGAGACTTAACCCCTAGGCCACCAGGGAGGCACTATATACCTTGCAAATTAGCCTCTTGTTGGATATGGGCTGCAGAAATATCTTTTCCCATTCAGTAGACTTTTATTTTATTCTACTAATTTTTTCTTATGTTGTGAAGTTTTATATTTGATCATTTCTACATTTTAAAATTTAATGTTTCTGATTGGAGGATTTTCCAAGTGTGAAAATGTCCTGCTAGGTCAAGCCAGTGGGACTTTATCCTAAGATATTAATGATATATACCTAACTGGCATTGTCCCTTTAGCTAAGGGCTTTCATTCATTAAATAGAAATTATATCAAGTGGGATAGAAATGAAAATCCTACTTGGTAAGGGCCTTTGACATATGTTTTTCAAACAACTTGAGTAGGATGGTTTTACAAATGGATTCTTTCTAAGGCAGAATCTGTTTTTGTATTTGAGATATATTGATGCTTATAAATGTACTTTTTTTTAAAAAAAAGTGAATTGCACAGGATGGATACCCACAACTCTGTTTACATATTGTTCTATAGGTCAATAAGTGCTTTGATATATATTTTTTCTTTTTTTTTCCTTAGCTGATTTAATGCCTTTTAAAAAAAATTAAATTTATTTGTTTATTTTCTTACATCACTGTTCATTTTGGGGCAGTGTTTGAGTTCTCCCCTCAGGTGTAGTCCCCATTGTTCTCCACCACCACAGTCCCATGTGCTCTTCCTTCCCCTGTTTGACCCCCTCCTGCCCCCTCCCCTGCTGGGGACCTCAGATCTATGGTCGGCTTGCAAGCTTTGTCTTTTTTCTGACCCTTTGTTGGGTTTCTCTATGTTACATATATAAGTGACACCATCCATAGTATGTCTGCTCTCTTTATTCTCAGAACAATTCATGAAATAGACATAGGTCTGCTTCCATTTATAGACGTGAACACTGAGGCACTGAGCACTGATCACTGAGGCTAAGGAATTCAGGCTTTCAGCTGTTTATCTCTGCACTGACTGTCCAGTGTCGTGTTGTCTCCCTGATATGGGAAATGGTGGCAATTTCTGGTGCAATTGCGTCCCTTTTCTTTTTTAATAAATATTTGAGATACAAATTTATTCTCATTCTAGACAAAAAGGAACAGGAATGGCAATAGCAAACAAGATTTCACAGTGAATATTGTGACGTGATGATAGTAGCATTCTTACACTGGAAACTCAAAAGGAAACAACTGTATTTCAAAACAGCTCAATATGCAGGTCCAAAAAATGAAGGTTTTTAAACAGCACATTTACTCCAAAGCCAATTCATTTCTTAGGGCATCCCAAAGACTAAGGACATGTTCTGCTTAGCTATGTAATAAAGTGGCAAACACTGCACCACTGACCTGTGATACAGTCGCCCGTAAAACTAGACTTCTGATGCTGGGCTCCAGCTTCGTTCTCTCCCAGGTCATCATCCTCATGTGGGAGAGCAGTTGTCTGCGCAACCTCTAAATCATGCTCATACTTTGCTACCAAAGCTAACTACCTCTGGCGGGGCAGGAGCAGGCATGGCAGCCAACTCCAAATTAGAGTCTCCGATCAATTTTCTAGTAAGCCAGAGAAAGGGCTTTTCAAAGTTGTAGTTACTTTTGGCAGACATGTCATAGTACTATAGATTCTTCTTTCGGCAGAAGATGGATTTTGCTTTGATTTTCCTGTCCTTGATGTCTTCTTTGTTGCCACACAGCATGATAAGGATGTTTTCACGTACTTGTACCAGGTCTCTGTGCCAGTTAGGCACATTCTTGTAAGTATCTTTTGATACTTGTAACCATCAAACATAATAGTGGCACACTAGACTTGGATATTATCTCTCAGCCCACCAATTTCTCCTGACTAGCTGAACTTTATAGGTCCTCTTGGTTTGGAACCTAGGGAGGGACCTCAATGCCCAAGGACGCTACATACTTGTCAAATTCATTGGTCCAATAATGTTTCAAAATCATGTTCAAATACTCGATTAGTTTTCCCAGTACCACCATCACCAACCAATACAACTTTGAACTGAACTTGGGGTTCTCAGCTGGCCATCACAGTGTTACTTCCAGAAGTATCTCTGGTCCATCTCATTTAGGGCTGGAAACACAATTTAAATGCCTGGAGACGCAGCTGGTACATGTGGCTGCATTTTTTTTTTTAATCTTTCTAAGTATTCTGATTTTCTCCAATTGTCTCTTCTTATAGTCTTTCTGTCTGTCTTGTGGGTATCATTTGTGTGTTGTTAAAATTCTAGAGAGCCCAGTGGAATTTGTTTGGGTGAAATAGTCAATGCACATGGTCCAGAAATGGAAGGGAATAGCTCTAGAAGAGGGGAGAGAAGGGAAGACCAGTCAGCTCAAAGTATCCATTAGTTACCGTTTGAAGGCCACAGAAGCTGTAATAACTGAAATGTTCTGAAGTGTATTTCGAAGAAATGTTAGCATTTCTAATCATTTTTGGAAATGCTAAGTTGTTTCTGTAGTGTCAGAACTGCTGCAAAACTGCCACGATAAAAAAAAAAATCAAAAGAAAGCAAAAACTTGCCATGATAAGACTGATTTAAATGTTCAGTAGATTTAGGCTCTGTGGTACATACACATTTTGGTGACTTAGCAGGAGTGAACATTTTTGTGGACTACTGATAAATAACTCTGTTTAAATTGCACTTTAATTAATTTATAAATTGCTTATGTATTTCTTTAGGGTCTCTTGGTGCATTCACTTTTACTACTGTGTGGTTTTTTCAGGTGACTTCACATCTCTCTGTGCCTCAGTTTCCTTATGAAATGGAGACAATATTACTGTCTACCACAGAGTGCTGGTATAAAAATTGATTGTGTTTCAGAGATATCATTTAATGAGGGTTCAATAAATGTTAGCTATTATTATTACACTGGTCAATAAATTTTTACAAAAGTCATGTTACTGAAATAAAATTAGTCATTTCCTATCAATTTGTATGTTCTCAACACGAATATGACAGTTAAATTCTAATTTTGGCTCTAGTTTTTTTTGTAATCTGCAATAAATTGATGTTTACATCACAAAATGCATGCCAATAGCAATAGGCCTACGGTTAATTCCTGTAAAACATCAAGTCACAGACTACTTCTTAGATTTCTTCACTTGTCTCTTGTACGGCTGTTCAGGAGCATCTCTGGGGAGTGTCCAGCAGTAGTCAGCCAGCATTGTAGTGGACCATTTCCCCTGGTATCTTTGTTCACTGATGCGGTATCTTGATGAAAACATTCGCCATGTTCATCACTAACCATACCACAGTTTTCAGGGAAGAAATCTAGATGGGAATGAAGAAAGTGAATCTTTAGAGACATATTGTAGCCAAGTTTCTGATACTGCATCAGTATGTCTTCTACTAGTTCCTTGTAGTTGTCTGCCCTAATTCCCAAGAAAGTTTGTAGACACTAGACAAAAAGCATTCCATGCTTGTTTCGCATTACCCTGCAACGAACGAGTTGTTAAACCGGTCATCTTTGAAGAGCACTTGAATCTGAGGACCCACAAAAACTCCCTTTAATCTTTGCTTCACTTTTGATATAAAGTAATTGTGACATCTTCTTCTAGAAGATTCCGTTGTTGGAGTCTTGATCCTAGCAATTCTGCCTTGTTCTTGGATAAATCCAAATCACGAACCAGGTCATTTAGTTCTTCCTGTGTTAGTCTGTGTAGGGTTGATGATGCACCACAGTGAAAATCTGGATCACTGCAAGCTGATGGAACAGGAGAACAGGTTGGCTCACCCTTGTCCTCATCAGATGAATCAAGAGAATATTCTGCTGAAGGTTCTGGAATAGGAAGTCCCTCACCAAGTGGAACTGGTCTCAATGCAGACAGAATGTTTGTGTAGACTATTCTCTACTTCTTTTGCTTCATCATTCCGCCAGAAAGAGGAGGAACCAAGCAGAAGAAACAGTCTTTTATGTGACTGCTTGGCTCTCTCCACACCACGGGGACTGCAGATGGCATTGATAGTCGTTTGCCATTGAACCACTGTGAAAGCTGTGTTGTATATGTAACACAACATATATGAGAGTCCCAAGGCTTGTCTTGGTCACCAACCCTGCATCCGAAGTAAAGGTGATAAGCCTTCTTCACTTGAGAAATGATACTTTTTTTCTGGTTAGCAAATGTCACTTCCCCACAAATAGAGCAGAACTTGTTCACGCTATTGATGCACTTTTGAGGCACTACTGTTCTGTATTGTGCCCCAATGGATAAAATAATAACAGTTCTATGGAACAGTAGCTTCAATTGTCTCGCACAAAGTCTGAAATATTTTCAATGTTCAACCTTTCTGACAGGGCTTTCTATAGCACACTGCTGACGTCAGCTTACTTCAGTAGCCGCCTGGCAGTAGTATTGCGCTGCATCAGAAAATGATGCAATCAACTCTGGGTGATGTGTGCATGATGGTATTATCGATGCGACGCAATATGACATCATTCTAGGCTGATTTAGGATGTTGTTGCAGTCCTACTGGATAAATTTACACAGTGAAACATAAAATGAATTATATGAAATATCTTCAAAACAAGAGCTAATAAAAAGTTTTCGGGTTTATATTCATGTTCAGCACACCAAGATACTACGGATTAGGACCTTTTTAAGTCAGTAATGATCTCAATGCTGACCAGTGTTATTATAATAACTCATTTGTGAACTTACTGTGAACTCATTTGTTCACAAATGTATTATAGATAATAGATTTGCTTGTCAACTGGTGAGTACATTTCTTTTTTAACTTTTAAAAGTTGTGGTAAAATATATACAGCATATTAGCTATGTTTAAGCATACAGATCTGTGGCATGAAGTACCTCAGCACTATTGTGTGGGATGCATATTTTAAGAGGGGAATGGATGAGGGAACGGAGTGGGTTTGAGAACTGTGTGTGCAGTGTTCATAGCGAATCTCCTCTCCACATCTGGCTGCCTTTCCTGTGCAGGGAGTGAGCAGGGAGCCTGGGCTACACAGAGGAGGCAACCACAGTCACATTGTTCTGTGAGAACAGGAGTCAAACAATTATATCAACCATCCATTTGTTTTTACTCATCTCACTGGCTTCTTTTGCTCAACCATTTCTTTGATTCTGAGAAGTAAAGGCCTGGGTTCAGATCCACGTTGGGGATATAGTTCATTTGAAATGTCAGCAAATCAGTGACTGAGAGAACCATTTAGAAGTCTTACATACCACAATCGGAGTCTACTGGGACTTGTAGGTTAAGTGTAAACCTGAATTCAGTGATTTTACTGCATTACTTGAAATGGAAAAGTCCAGAAATTTAGAAGATCAATTTCTGACAGTCATAGATATCTGGAAACAAATAGACTTTAATGCAAATAGGAAGTACACCCATCTCTCTGAGATTATTTCTTCAAGGAAACATGAGAGTAGCTGAAAAGTGACTGCCTGCTTCTTGGCACTTGTGTCTGCAAATTCAATTTCACAGAGAAGTTTTGAAATTCATTCTCCAACACACAATATTGGTATTGAGTATGTGCTAGGAATTGTAGTGGTCCCTGGAATTCTACTTACACAGATGCCATCCTCCTCCAGAGAAGGTTTATTGTAAGCAATGTCTGATGTAAATGCCTGTTATTACTAATGCTGAAATTGTTACTTAGCTCTTCTGGGTCTGCTTAGCTGCAGGTGTCAAACAGATACAAGCTTTTAAATATATGTGAGAGACCTTAGATTGGCAGACTATTAAACATCAAAGAACATCAGCTGTCTCCAAGGTGGCTGCTGCAGTAGTTACTTAAAACTCACAAAGTGAAGTCTTGGCAACCTAAAGGTTCCAGGTGGGCATACCTAGATGCAACTATCTAGGGGAGAGCAATTTTAATTTAGCTTTATTGAGATACAGTTGACATGTAACATTGTATGAGCTGGTGGTATACTACATAGTGATTTGTTATATGTAAATATTGCAAAATGATGACCACAATAAAGTTAGTTAACACACCCATCACCTCACGTAGTTAAAATTTGTATGCATGTGTGTGTTGAGAACTTAAAAAATCTGTGCTTAGCACCTTTCAAGTTTAAAATACGGTATTGTTAACTATAGTCACCCCACTGTGTGTTATATCCCCAGAATTCATTCATCTTATACCTGGAAGTTTGTAATCTTTGACCACCTTCACCTATTTTCCCTTCCATCCTTCCTCCCTGGCAACCACCAATCTTTGTTTTTATGAGTTTGGTTTCTTAAGATTCAACATATAAGTGAAATCATATACCATTTGTCTTTGTCTTATTTCACTTAGCATAATGCCTCGAGTTTCATATATGTTTTTGAAAATGGCTGTAAAAAAGTAATATTCAATCCTATGTATGTTTTCTTTATCTCTTCATCTACTGATGTACACTTGGGTTCTTTCCTTGTCTTAGCTATTGTAAATAATGCTGCAGTCATCTCCTGGTGATAGTGGTTTCATTTCCTTCATATATATATATATATATATATATATATATATATATACATATATATATATATGAATTAGTGTGAAGTGGAATTAGTGTGGTAGTTCTACTTTTTGAGCAATCTCCATACTGTTTTGCATAAGGGTTGCACCAAATTACACTCTTCATAATAGCAAATAAGTGTTCCCTTTTTGCTACATTCTTGCCAACACTTGATTTCTGTCATCTTTTAGATACAGAGATTTTAATTTATCCATCCCTCCATCCAACCATTCATCCATCCACCTTCCTACCCACTCACCCATCATCTACCTGTAATATACTCACAGACATTATGAATTTTCATGAGGGGGGAATCATACGTGACATTTCCCCATCTAAACTGCCTCCAGAATTCCAGGTATTTTGTGGAGCGTTTTGGAAATGCCAAAAGTGAACTGTGCAATACTCTTGAATTCCCTTTAATACCTCTCCTGTGAAACCTTACCTGACTAGTCTCTCTCTTTCCTGGGGCCTTTTGTGAAGCGTAAGATTCTGGTAAGCAGTGGTTAGAATATATTCTATCCATGATACGTTATAAAATCTCATCTTTCTCCAGTGATTTGTGGAGCTGAATTTTCAGTTTGGATGAAAAGAAAAGGGGAACAGTTACCTTGAGTATGTCAGCCTTCCCCTTCTGCATTTTCTGGATAAACAAAAACTGCTACCTTTCATGCAGAGCCACCTGGCCTCTGGCCTCACACCTGGGTTGTTTCATCTCTAAGTATCTGATTGACCTGCCTTTCCACTCTCTGCCTCCTACTCCCAATCGGAATCTGGAGAGTTGTGAACATACGTGTTTGGGGAGAAGGTAGAAATTGCACTAGCACCTGGTGGTTGGGCAGGCGCACCCCTTCAGTGTTTATCTTTGTGTGAAGCCTTAGAGGTCCTGGCTGGAAACTCATCTTTTGGGTTGAGTTTAACATGCTGGTGACACTTGGGGAAATCAATCCACAGTTTCCTGGGTACCCAGCTTCTACCCTCTCCTTGAAGTCACTTTTCTCACCCCACCTTAAATGGAATAATCGGGTCATGGGGGAGAGGATGAGGAAGGAAATCTTTCTTTATGTAGTCCTTGAAGGTCAAAGAGTCATAAGCATTTCCTCTGCTAAAGAACACTACTTCCTGACATGTTGCTTGCCTTGCTATTAGGTTTCTTAGCAGGAAGAAATAGTTTCTTCCTGCCAACAAACATTCCAAGGTGTGGGGATGGTCATTGTATCAAGATAGATGATAGAACATAAGATAAGGATGACTTCAAGTCTCTTTCTGCCTACCTAGAGGAAGTAGAAGAGTGAACCTACAAACAAAAATAGCATTCTCTCTAAATTTGTAAAAAACACAAATGACTCTTTGTCCTGTGGGTTAATGTGCTGAGTGACTTGCTTAAAAAACCACTTGGAGTCTAAGGTTTTATTTTTGTGCACGTGCATGTATATCATCATTATCAAAATAAGATAACATGTGACAGTTCTTTGTAAACAGTGAGAGAAGCACGTATAGGAAAGTGGTTCTTGTGTTATTTCCCTGTTACTAACAACATCTATGGAAGCTTTGCTTTTTAATGGGGTGTCAAGGCAGGCCCTTTTCTAAATTTAGTTTTAACAGACTTAGTGGGTACCTACTGAGGGTACTCTGCTGTTTGGTAGGGCCAAACTGTCTCTCCTTGTCATGTCAAAGTATCATAATTTGTTCTGCTTTTATGTCAACTGAATGGGATAATGTAGATATACTCATATCAGATGGTTTATTTGAAAATATAGTAAGGAGCAGAACTTTGAGGTGCTGGGACAAAGGACAGGTATATTTTAAAATGAGGAAGGGGGTGAGGAAGCAGATACCAGAAGTTGGTGGTATTTATCACAGTAGATATTGGAAAACAGCATGCCAGGACAAAGGAGAAGGAACAATGAAGCTCCATATGCCTTGTGGTTTTTCCTCATTATACAGTTTGAATGAATATGACAGGATCCTTGCCATTTGGACGCTCATGATGAGTGATACAATAGCGCTATAGGCAAGCATATTGAAGAAACCGAAAATGCCCATGTTAATGAAATTATTTCCATTATGGTAAATGTACCATTTAGAATACTGTCGGGTGCTGAGTGATGGGGACGTCTGTGGAGTTCATTATTAGATGGGGTGTCTAAAGTGTCTTCCAGGAATCAGGGGCTGCTTCATGGAAGCAGTGGCCTTCAGGAGCCTTTGGGGTGAGAGCACAGAAGAAGTCAGAAATGAGGGGGCAGGAGATTCCAGGCAATGGCTGAGGCTCAAGAGAGGACACAGAACTTGGAATAGAAATTTCACATTGGCACTGAATATGCAGGAAATATCACATAAGTTACCAGGACACTGTCCGGAATTAATGCAGAAGTGTAACGTGTTATAAAAAATCCTAAGAAACATATCTTTGTTTCCCTAATGTCAGCACAAAGACCAGGTCCTTTAGTGCCTGTGGAGTCTTTCTGAGGGACTCAAGAGGACGTGTGTGGTTTCTGAGTTGGTTTTCTTTGCAGGTGAAAATACTTTTGCTAAAGAGATACACCGTCAAGTCTGGTTGGAGTTGATCTTTCAAATGCAGTTTGGATGGTGCTGCTGTGTGCTTTGACTTTGGCAATGGCTCTGGGCACTTCTGCATATTTTACTCAATGTCTAGTCCCTGAAACAACACAGTCTACATCCTGCAGGGCAGGAGCTGCCACTCTCTGGCTGATTGCTTAATTAAGATAGTTTTTATTTCTTTAATAGACTTTGGAGAGTTTTCAACTGAATTTACATCGAAAGGGTTATTTCTTTAAAGTTTATTAATATGTTTATTAAAAACAGCTTCCAAATTGCACAATACATTTAATTAAAACCACTAAGATTCTAAAATTTGGGGGGTTGGTTAGACCCCGCCTGTGTGGAAGTTGATTTTCAGGAATATGGAGGACAATATGGAGAAGAATATTCCAGTAGCCCAAGGTACAGAGTTGCACTTTATAATCATGACTCCCAATTGGTTACAATTCCAGATTATCCACAAGCATTATTTTCATCAACTGGTAATTGTTTATTGATGGATGTCTGCGAGTAAGCTAATTACTTTAGAGGAATGCACAAAATTCAAGGACCCTTTACTTCACACTAGACCATGCTGAATACACAGATGCTTGCTGTGTTGTCCCCAGTGCTGTGTGAATACCAAGAAATCTAAGTCTCTGTCTTTCAAAGACTTGTGGTCTAGTTGGATATTTAGATCAGTACATAGGAAACAATGGGGGCTAAATCAGTTTCAATGCTTTTGACTGTGAAAAACAAAAACCTCAATGGAAACTGGCTTAAACAAGAAACTGGTCAAGAAATTAGACATCAGAAGTAGGACTGCTTTTAGGCTATATTTCCAGAACTTCAATAACATGATCTAAGATGTGGGTTCTTTCAGTTGCTTCTCTCTGCCAACCCCAAGGCAGCTTGACCATGGGTGATAGGGTAGCAGCTGGTAGTAGTTAAGGCTAAGGCTTCTTTCTCATGAGCTGGAGGGTGCCAGCTCTCTCAGAAATACAAAGAAGTTCCTTTTCCAGAAACCCTCAAGTCTTCCATCTCTTCTCTTGGCCCTACTTATATGCCCATCCCTGAAGCAAGTGTTTTAGCGGTGGCATAGGGAGTGCTCTCGTTGGCTCAGATTAAGCAGGGGGGCATCACTGGAGCTGGGATAAAAGGTAGGACTGCATGGAGGAGGTGGATACTAAGAGAACATGGGTTCAGTTAAAAAGAGGTCACATGGATGCTGGGTAGAAAAATAAGTGTGCTCCCTATAGGATCAAAGCAACATGTCAAGGTATAATCAGGGAAATCTTGCTCTTCCTTCCAACAAAGCTGGGTGTCATTAGATGGACATCGTCTTGCTAGTGCCATTTTTGGGAATGTGCCAGGTTTGGACCATGAGGTAATGGGGGTGCTCACTACATAGTGGAGACAAGAATTCGATGTTGGGAAATTAGAAGATGAAAAATCCATCAGGGAAGGAAAAGAGTCAGTAGGACCAGGCATTTTCTTGAGGTAGGAGCAGAGACAGAAAAGCTTGGGGGTTGGGGGGCGATGGAAGGGAAGTGGCGGAAGGGAAGTGGCAGATGGGAAGTTTGCAGAGAAATGTTTAATAAAGATTTTTAAAGTTACTGCAAGCAAGTACAATGGAAACTCTTCCTCCTATAAAACCCTTTTCTAAAATGCTACTTAAAGTTTACTTTATTCAATAATCCTTTAGCTTTAGTGTTGGACTTTAGGAATATGCTGCAATTATCCTTTTACTCTCCAGTTTGCTCTTGGGTCACTTTTGGGGGTGATTTCCCCCCTTCTAACCAAGCTTGCGCAGCAGGGAGATCTAGAGAGACTGAGACCCTGTCCATTCTCTCCAGACCTCAACTTCTTGGCGCCTCTCCTTAAAGGGAAAAGCAGTGTTGTATGCATAAATAAGTAAAATAAGTCCTTTTTTTAAAAAAATATTTTTATTTATTGGGCCTCCCCAGTGGCGCAGCGGTTAAGTGCTGCGCTGTGGAGCTGTCGGCATCAGCGACGCGAGTTCGACGCCCGGCCCGGGAGATTCCCACATGGCGCGGCAGACCTCTCCTGCCTCGCCCGCTGCTCCCTCAGCAGTGCATTTCCATCGATCTGCCTGTTCTGCTCCCCACTCTGTCTCTGGTGAACCCTCTCGCTGCCCCGCCTCTGACCTGTACCCCAGCTTATATGTATAAATAAAAAATAAATCTAAAAAAAAAAATAAAGATTTTTATTTATTTATGCATACAAGCTGGGGTACAGGCCAGAGGCGTGGGGCGGCGAGAGGGTTCACCAGAGACAGAGCGGTGAGCAAAACAGGCAGATCGATGGAAATACACTGCTGGGGGGAGCAGCGGGCGAGGCAGGAGAGGTCTGCCGCGCCATGTGGGAATCTCCCGGGCCGGGTGTTGAACTCACGTCGCCGCTGCCGACAGCTCCACAGCGCAGCGCTTAACCGCTGCACCACCAGGGAGGCCCCCCCCTTTTTTTTTTTGAAAAAAAGGAAAAGCAGTGACTGGGGTGATGCCAGGCCCTCCACACTATAGGTCCCTTTCATCATTAGAGGTGGGCTCTGCTGGCTCTCAGATGCACCTTCATCAGGTGACGATAGTTTGGATTTCTTCGCAGTGTGCAATGGACACAGCGGGTCCTGGGGCTGGCCTGGATGCACGTACAGTCCAACGCATCCGTGGTGAAAACCCTCTTTCTCTTCCCAGCTTCACAGAGGCAACAGGATTACATGTCTTATAACAACAGTCTAATGTGGTCGGTACTACTATTATTCCCATATTTCAGATGGGAAACTAGGCCTCAGAGATATTCAGGCCACAGCTAGTTGGCATGGGTCCTGAATTTACTGAGCCCATAGTCCTAACCAGCACCTGGCATTGCCTCCTGAATTTCTGGAGGGGCTTACAGGTGACCCTGAAGTTAAATAGTGAGATGGGGAGCCTGGCATCTCAGCTTCCTGACTCCTTGTCTCGTGCTTATGCTATAGTTAGTGTAGTAACCTTGGCCTCGGAAGCCTCAGCTGTAAGAACAGGGAATAGTACTTAGCAAGGCATCTCACAGTCCTAACTAACATCTGCCGAATTAGTAATGTGGGTGGGTGAGTATGAGGCCATGATATCTGCCCCAACACTGAGTCGTAATTTTACTTTTAAATAGCCACATTGTAATTTAAGTCCATTACTTAAACATTCAAATTTAACACCTCTTAAGTGCCATGCACTTTTCTAGATGCTGAGAATATACAATAGAACACCCCAAGGCAGATAAAACTCAGTCTGCTCTGAGTAACTTGTTTGACTAAAATAAGGGCCCAGGAACCTTTGGGGGGCAAGAAAATGAGACTTTTCCATTGTAAACATTCCCTGCCTGCCCTACAGACTGATTCCTCTGATTCCTGGACTAGATTGTCTTTTTATTTATCCCTAGGCCCTCGCCCGTGCCCAAGTCAGAGAATCACAGCCGAGGGCAGGGGCTCTCTGCCATACACTTCCCTAAGACAAACTCCGTGGCAGCCTTTCTAGGTTACAGGAATACTGAGTGAAGGAAGCTGGGAGGCATATGAGCCAGCAGCCACTGTGCACAGCCCAGCACACTCACTCAGAGGCCACTGTGCACAGCCCAGCACAAAGTTTGTCATACATGTGTGAACAATTGTCCTTGCAGCATTGGCTGTGGCTTTGCAGGAATTTAGACAGTGGCAAAATACATCTGAACCTGATAGATTGGAAAATCCCAGAAGTCATTTATATCTTCGGTTTTCATGAACATGTCAGTTCTCCAGAAGTTTGGTATGCTGTAACGCAAAGATCTAAATGAGCACACAATTACTATATAGCTTTATTGTCTATAGCTTCTTGCTCCTCTTCTTTCCTTTATCTTGGGAATTATATGATACAACTTAAACTTGTAAGCAACCAGGTCCCTTCATATTTTGTATGCCCTAATTCAACTTACTTTGTGTAACATATTAGCAGATTTCAAGAAGCCTTTGAAGAGGCTAGAACATACACATATTTAAATTGTTTCCTATTCCATTTCTTCCTGCTTGATACCAGGGCAGCTTTCTGTTGGCTGTAAAATCTCCCCTTTTCTGAAATGGGCAGTATCTCAGTAATCAACTGGGCACATGAGTTGGTGCATCTTTTGTTTAATGCGGATATTGTCACATTCTCTCACAAATATTTAAGATGCCTGGTAAAAAAAAACAAAAACTGGAACTGCCCAAAATTCCTTAAATAAATGATTAAAGATTTTTAATCTTGTCTTTTAAACAGTAAACTGAAGGTGTATCCTATAAGAATGGCTGCCAATCCCAGGGTAGATTTGAGTTGTAGATTTACTAAAAAACTCTTTTTAACAAACCCAGGTTAAATCGTGCATGATGTCAGCTCACAAGAGCTCTCAGTTTAATCTCTTGCTACTTAACATATTCTTATAGTAAGAAATTATCCTGAAATCAACTATTTATTGTTTTTTAATTTGCCTATCACCTGGAAGAGAATCATAGGAATTTAGTACTGGAAAAGTCTTAGGAAGTGTATGGTTATCTCAGATTTAACAATTAGAGATTTAAAGGGATCAAATAACAGCCCTGAAACTTCAGAGAGAATAAGTAACAGAGCCAGGAATGGAACCCATTTTCGTAGCCACACTTAGTGACTCCCCTCATTCCCATTGAGGGACCCATTCCCAGCCAGGACCTCAACACTATCTCTGAAGAAAAGTCTTAAATAGGACTTAGGAACTGGTCGAGTTAGGAACTGGTCGTCCAGACCAAGGCAGACCTGAAGCTGCAGTTTTCCTCTTCGTGTCTTTTGGTGATAACTGGAGATATACTGGATATTTTCCTTTCTAAAATTCATTGATTCTAGGGTACGGGCTGATAGTCTGTTTCAAAAGTATTTATCATAGCTATCATGGCCATTATGACTGATAAAAATATTTTACCCTTTGTGAGATTAACTTTCCTGAGCATTTTCATGTATGCTGATCCTGACAGCCTCTGAGTGGCACATTCTGGTTTCCATACTACTGGTACATTATTTGCTGGAGGTTCCATAGCCAGCTGGTAGTGGGTTTGAGCTCTCACTAGAACCCAGGTCTTTTCATTCCTTTCCTTAGTCCACTCATTTATATTAAAACTTCTGTGGTAAGATCACAAATAATTCTATAATCTGAGACCGGAATTTAAATTTTCTGTTTTGTGTTGAGAAAATCTTGGATTATTTGATTCCTACTAAATCACTCCCTTTTGTCTCTGACTTTCAAAAGTCCTCCCCAAAAGGACATCTCATGACTGGGCTCCTGTTCAGAAAGTTCTCATCCAGGTACCCACTAAGTGGCCGGGTCAGTTACCTCCAGGGTCTGAGTGGCCCTGACCTCTGCTTCTCAGTACCATTTAATGAAGACCCCCCCCATAACATGCTGGTGATTGGCCTTTGGATCCCCAGTAGGCCCTGCGACACCCCAAATCACCACCGAGGCACCTGCCATAGATTTTTTCTAATGCATTTCCGAATCCTGAAATCTGGGTTTCTGCAAGTTTCTATTATGATCTCAAGGGCTCACTCTACTAGTTACAAAGAGCTTGTTGGACCATTTTCCCTTAGGGCATGACCTCTTTGGGAGAATGCTGCACCCACAAATCATGAATGGAACAAGGAAGTATTTTTATTCATGTGTCCTGAATTCCCTTTTTTCTTTTGAGTAGTCTACCAAAGGCTTCAGGATTACCCTTCTTGCCGCTCCTCGCCTCAAATGTAAACAGATCATAAATTCTGCAGTAAAGCGGTGCAAAGGTTTTAAAGACTTGTTTACAGCCGGGCTTGATCTTTAAAAAACTGAACTTTGCTCAAGATAGAGAAAAATCTGAGGAAGAAAGAAAAGAGAGAGATAGCTTGCTTTGCATAAATTTCTCTTTTCACCTCATCGTTTTCCAATCTGAGAGAAACACATTCCTGGTATTCAGAACTGGTGCTCTCATCTGTTGACATCTGCAGTACAAGTTAATGGCAGCAGCTGAGTGTTTGTATGGGAGTATTGCTCACAAAACCTGTTCTTCATGATTAATGATCAGTTAGTGAAGTGTTTCAGGTCTAATAGGATGGCTTCTGTGGACAGGAGAGAATATTCTGAGCATCAGCCAGCTTTGTTCTTTCAAGATGTCTGTCCATGGATCTAGAGGCCCAGCCATTTAGGCTCCTTGGGGAAGTGTCATCGATTTAAAAAAATTGAGGGTTCCTCATGATCACTGCAATCATCTGAGGACCATTTATGGTGCCAGAGAGGCTGGACCCAGAAGGCTCGTAACTCCCACAGGGCACCTGGTCCAGCAACCACAAACTAGCAATGTGGAGGCCCAGTAGCCATTGGAGGTGGCCTGGCCATCAGGTCTACTTGCCAAAACCTCCGAAAGCCTGCCCTTCCTGCTCCGTTCTTGGCAGAAAGCTCATCATAGAGACAGGCAAGTCGGGGCTTTTAGCAGTGCCTGGAAAGAATGAAGGGCTGAACCTGGGAATCTGGGGGTGGCTCAACCATTTAGACTCCTTGGGGAGGTGTCATCAATTTAAAAAAATTGAGAGAGTTCCTTATGACCACTTCAATCATATGTCTTGGCAAGAGGAGCTGAAATAACATTTACCTTTCCCTTTGTTTTTGATTAGCAGCAAGTAACAATGAACGCTGGTCTGCTGACCTTCCCCCCACCCCAACTTCTTCCACATTAATCCCAGCTGGGCCCATCCCCACTACCCCTCCTGCAGCCCCTCTCCACCAGCGAATACACAGCTGTGATTAGTTATGTACCTTCCATGGTTGCGTTTGCCTTTCTCACTTGTGTTTGCCTCGGTTCTCCTGCTTTTGAGTGTAAGAGTCCCAGTACAGAGTAGCTCTAATAACAGGGGAGGACAGTGATGGCTCCACTGTGTCACTCATTGAGAGCCAAGTTTAGAAGCTTCTAAATTCACCCAGCAAGACAGTGGTGGGCTGGCTGGCTTGGAAGTCTGCTAAGTGCCAGTCACTGGGCTGAGGACAGTGACCGAACCAAAGGGCTGATTTACCATCTCCCATTGTCTCCATCAGCCCCTGCTAACACTACCTTGCAATAGTGAAAACAGTAACGTACGTAATGTCTTCTGAACTAGACAATTGTTATCTTTCAATTCTTTGTGAAATTCTAAGAGAACTTGGCCATTTTCTTCAGCTTGCCTCAAAGATATTCTTGCTATAAAAATATTCCTTTAAGACAAGTCCCCTAGTTCCCCCCCCCCCTTTTTTTGACCTCATCTTCTTCTGAGCAGAAATTCTGGACCCAACACTGGTGACATCTTTGTGGGTTGCAGAGATGGGATTTGAGGGGCTCTAGAAAACTGGCAAGTCAGTATTGGTCACGACTGAAACCCTATCAAAAGGCCAGTAAATGTCAGAAACATTTTATGGGAAATGTCATAAATTTTAGGGTGTGATAGAAGAGCTGTGGCTGATGAATACTTGTTTCAGAAGTGGATGGAAGTAATTATGCTGTGCACAATTTGCCAAGCACAGGGTAAATAACATTTAGCAGGTTAAGAATTTGTTTAAATAGTGGGTCTGCTGAATCATACATGATTCTGTCAGAATCATACATGTGCTTGAGGCCTCAATGCCGTTCCCTTTACACAATGATCCCAATCCCTAATTGAAACGGTTTTTGCATTGCTTTACTTTCTTTAAACACAAAGAGGAGAAAAACTTAGGAGTGAAAGTCACACTTTCTGTATCAAAAACTCACCAATGTGCAACGTAAACCAAAATAATAAATTTGTTCTCAGTGAGAAGTTTGTTTCAAGAATTGACCCCACACAGTCTGCTCCTGGATGACCTGTGTGTTGTCGGTAAGTGGTCTCTCCCCATCTTCATAACAACTATGAGGTATGTGTGATTAGCCCCATTTTACACAGGAGCACAGTGGGGCTCAGAAGGTAGGTGATGTGTCTTGGGAACAGAGTCGTAAGTGCTGTAGCAGCGTCTGCAACCATGTTCCTCTGGGAACTTGAGGAACCAAGTTTCTCCAGCAAAGCCCCAGCCCACTCTGTGAACATGATTAATATGTAGAGTCAGGTTTGGCAGGTAAGGGAACCAATTGGAATTATATTTCAGGTCTTTTCCAAGCCATTTATTTTTAAAAGAACAAGGGGGGAGAAGAAGGCCATAAATTGCATTTCTCTTCACTTCCTATTTCATTGTCTTTTTATTTTTCCATTCCAGTTCCTCTCTTGGTCATCTCAAGTCCTGCCTACATCCTATTTTTTTTTTTAATAAATTACCCTTTCATCCAGATTCCCCAGTTGTCAACATATGCAGGCACTCTCTCTTCATATATGTAGTTTAATTATATATGCTGTACATATATAAATAATTAATATATAGACCTTTTCAAACTACATGTGGAAAAAGTTGCAGATCTGTTGCTCTAATCACTCCTGGTTATTCCAGTGCAGATTTCCCCAAAGCAAGGATCTTCTCCTACACAACCATGAGGTAACCTTCCCGTCGCTTCCATGCATTATCAGTTCTTCCACAGACTCCATTATACATTCCATTTGCCAACTGTCCCTATAATAACTCTTCTTTCTCACTTGTCCAGGAGCGTATAGTGGTCAAGTACTTTAGTGGTCAAGTGTCTGCAATCTCATTTGATCTGGAAGGTTTCTTTAGTCCTTTCCTATTTTTCAGGACCTTGATTTGAAAGAGTCTTGGTCTTCCTCTCTGTCGGGTGGCCCACCCAGGGTTTCTCTGATTATCTTCTCATGTCTGCATTCAGGCCATGCATTCTTGGCAGGTATCCCCTAGATGAGGACTGAGAAGTTGCCAGCTGTTTCACCACTGGATGATTAGCCTCCATCACCTTGTTTCTCCACCTTACATTTTCCATTTTCTTCTACAGCTGATAAGGATTTTGTAAGGAGATCAGATCAATATTGTTTCCCACCAACCTAAGTCTCCACTGACTACTTCTTTCTGAATCAACCACCGCTGTGACAGGCGTCAATTGATGGTTTTCTTTTTTCATCATTTCTTCTACCTGCTACTATTCTTCTGTAAGCAGTACTTTCTCTTCTCCATGTATTTCCTTGTCATATATAACATATCTGTATATAAATATATAGAAATAGGTATGTGAATGAATGCATGAATTCCTATTACTTAATGACTTTTTTGTTACTCTCTGCTAAGTGATATGTATCTCATCAGCAGAAACTTCTTCAAACTGACTCTTGTTATGTCTCCATCACTCCCTTAGCTTTTCTTACCCTGACATACCATGTTCCTAACTCATTGCCCCAGTCTTGGAATCAGCTGTTTCTCAAGGGAGCTCTTTGGGTCCTTTTAGTTTATTGTTTAGAAACCCAAGATCTGGTTCACATGTGGGCATACAGACACACAATACACCAATATCTGTTTCTGTGCATATATTATAAAATGATCCATCTAGTTTTAATGCGCACATCAATATTTGTTTGGGTCTTCTCCCTCTCAGTATTTGTAAATTCCTGCTCTGAGGATGAGAAATGGGCTGCCGTGATCCATGATCCTCAATCTTTTTATTTGCTCCCCCTTCTGTCTGCCCCCTCCCCCCATGTGTCACTCATTTCCTTACTACTCAGCTGCCTCTGGGTTGACTGCCTCTGTGGTCCCCATTTCCCCCTTCTTGCCTCCTGCTTGGCCCAGGGAGACCACCACCTTTGTTCCCTCCCCTCTCACTGCTGCCGCTAGACACCCTGCTGCCCCCAGGCCCCTGCCCCTCACACCTACCCCCATGCCTACTTCTGCTGCTTCTCCAGCCACTGTGCACGCTGCTGCTTCCACACAGGGAAGAGAAAGGCCCTGGGCTCATTTGATATATTCCCAGTGTGAGCCCCAGAGATATGTCAGATGGACAGCAAACTTAATAAATAAAATGAGCTTCCTTTTCTCTCTTTTTTCTTTTAGATAAGCAATACTCAGTATTTTTGATATGGTGCTATGCTATTGTTAAAATACATACATAATAGCCTAGCAGACTGGTGTTTGGTGCAGCTCTCTAATTAATGAAGGAAACAAAGGGGACCAACTTTAGTCTAATTTAGGAATTTTACATGTATCTGCATGGGACTGGTTCTTAACATGACTCAGTATGTTGTGAGTTTGGTTTTATTGATTTGATAGCATTTTCTGACATCAGAAAAAGCTTGGGTTTACTTCTTTCTTCCCTCATTTTTTAGAAGTGTACGAAGAACATTTATATAGAAATTCTGGGCCTCCCTGCTGGCTCAAGGGGTTAAGTCTCAGCACTATGAAGCTATCCAGAGCCACTGCAGAGTTCAATACCTGGCCAGGGAGATTCCCACATGGCTCAGCAGACCTCTCCTGCCTTGCCCGCTGCTCCCCTCAGCAGTGTATTTCATTCAGTCTGCCTGTTCTGCTCCCCACCCTGTCTCTGGTGAATCCTCTGACATCCCCCCCCCCACCTCTGGCCTACACCCCAGCTTGTATGCATAAATAAATAAATCTTAAAAAAAAAAAAAGAGATTCTTAGCTGGCCTATTTGGGACCGCAGAGGGAAAGAAGGTAAAACTCACATAAAACGAGGGGAGAACTGGAAGTTACAAAGTTGAAATTGGCCTGACCCTGGAGCCCTCAGACCTGTCCCCCCCATCCCCAAAACTCTTAGGAGGGCCGGGGAAAGATTGTTACAGGGCAACCCCGATATTCAATGGGATGCCTGACTGTGGGTTCTCACCCGTGCGCTTAAAAGGACTTATAATAAGAACAATTGCAGGCACTCACAAAAAGGTTAATAAAAGGTTTTTTTACAAAAAGGGAAGGGAAATAAAAAATGAATAACTCAGGGACAAAAGAGAAAAAGAGAGAGAGAGATAAATCTCCAAATACGTCCTACCAGATCCAAAGAGCTGGAAACCCCCAAAGGCACGCTGTAGCCCGGCGAGAAGCAAGAAACCCCCAAGGTCCAAAACTCTGGTTACATAGCCAACATGTCTGCTTAACTCCACCCCTCAGTTCCCAGTAATCCTCTCTTCAGGATGATGATGGAATTAAGGGATTAGTAGCCCTTAGATTCTTGGATCTCTTTGGTCTCAGGTGGGGCCCATAAACTCCTTCCTGTGGAGTTTGTTGCAGACGTCCTTTTCCCCCCCAACAAGATGATGACGATCTATGATCTAAAGGTAAACTATTTCATGTCCCTCCTGTCAACTACATTACATCAGGTTTTAGTAAAAAAATTTTTTTTTAACTTTGAAATCTGCTTATTTTGAGGGTTATTTGTGGTTATTTTGAGGACTCTCCCACTAAGAGCAATCAGTAAAAAAGTTTTGAATAAGGCTGATATTTAAGGTCCTGGGCTAGGCAGCTAAGGGACTGAGTCATGCACAGAACAGGAGAAGGCGGGCCTCCCCCCCCACTGTGTCACCTTGGGCCAATTCATTTCTCAGAATCTCAGTTTTCTGATCGAAACCATGGGGCTGTTGTTATTAGGGTAGTTTTGGGAAATTGAAAAAATAAAAGTCTGAGTCTAGAGCTCTTAGCACAGCGCTAGGCGCACACTGAGGGGAAGCGAGTGGAGGTTGTGGTTATGAATAAAGGCTAACTCCTGACCCTTGACCTTGCTTGCGCACTGTCGGGGTTAGTCAATGAGACACAAACACAGGAGAAGTCAGAGCAAAATGCCATTCCCTATGCATGGAGGTCCTTCATCCAGGCCTCGTTTCTCTGTCTTAGCTCAAGCTCCCCAAAAGCAGGCCCACAGAGAAGGGCTTTTGAGCATGAGACTTATCAAGGACATGCTCCCCAGGGAAACAGATAAGAGGGGAAGAGACTGAGAAGCAGGGGCTTTCAAGCAAAGGTGTGGCTTTAGAAGTGCCCCCAGGGGTAGCTTCAGGTACTGAGTAGAAGATTCCTGGAATGTAAGTTATCCTCAGAATTGCCTCAGCACCTTTCACTGGGGAGGGCCCCTCAAGGGGGTGTGGGGGCCTGGAGTCCTAGGCCCTCTGGCTTTCTGCATTTTAGGTAAAACAATCTTGGTAGCTTGAGGGACAGTCCTACAGAGGAGAGCCTTGGGGCACTGCTGTGGGAATTGAAAACATGTTGAAGTAAGGGTGGGGAGGGTCCAAAGGAGGGACTTGGGTGGGGCATCATTTTTGCCACTGGTGTCCACAGCAACACTCAGATTATGGGGCCCTGACGAAGCCTGAGATGATCCAGGGATCTGAAGCTAGTAGCTCCCTGCCCACTCCTCTCCTGGGGCCTCCTCATCTGCAGAAAGATTTCAGAAAACCCTGGTGCCTTTGAGCTGGCCCCCTCCTCTCTGCCAGGCTGTACCACCGATATATGACTACTGTCCTGTCACTCCACTTCTCTTGCTGCCCCGTAGCCCTAGGTCCTTGTCGTAATTATTTCTTTTTAAAGATTTATTTATCTATGCATACAGGCTGGGGTGTAGGCCAGAGGTGTGGGGTGGTGTGAGGATTCACCAGAGACAGAGGGGGGAGCAGAACAGGCAGATCGACTGAAATACACTGCTGAGGGCATCAGCAGGCAAGGCAGGAGAGGTCTGCTGCGCCATGTGGGAAGCTCCCTTCCTGGGAATCGAACTAGTACTACAGTGGCTGCTGATAGCTTTGTAGTGCTGAGACTTAACCTGTTGCGCCATCAGGGAGGCCCCCTCATTGTAATTATTACCAACAAGATGAGTCATGGAATTCACAATAAGAGAAGAGTCATCTGTCCCAAGAGTGTGCACAGTGAATTGCCAGAGTAGTCTAGAAGACCCACAGTGTGGAAGAGACTCGTCCAGGAAGGGTGGCTGAGAAACAAGAGAGTTGCTGAGGCTTAGAATGGATCTTGATGGCAGGGAGGGGAAGAACTTCGGTGGCTGGACTAGTAAGGGCAGAGGTGTGGGTATTTGGAGAGAACCACGAATCCCTTCCTTGCCCTTGGGGAAGGAAGAAGGAGCAGGTAGGAGACCACTGAAGGGGCCGAAAAGGAGACCCGGAGCCTGGATTAGGGTGGGTGTAGTTGGAACAGAAGGGACCTTCTTCTGGGACTCCTGGCAAGTCAGGTGAATTTTAGAGCAATTATTTTAGAAACTGCAACTTAAACATCTAGAGAAATTGTGGAACTATGTGGATGTAAAATTGTGACTTTGCTCAGAAAGGTGGAACTTTGACAGATGGCACTCACTGTTTGACCCACTAATCCTCGCTTGAAGAAGGTAGAATTATAAATAAACATTTTATCAAATTGGATTAATCTGTTTTTTTTTTTAAAAAAACTCGGTCTCAATGTCTGTGATCCAGACAGTTAAGAGACAAAGGGGAGGAGGGGAGTGATTTCCCACTTGCTGTATACAATAGGCATTTGATAAACAGTTCTTGAATAATTAGAATAATTTGCTTAGAGCAAAATATTGCAATGGTTTGATTTTAGTCTTGTCTAAATATTGTTTTTAAACAGGGCAGGGCCTCTAGGCTGGGTGTCAAAAGGATGCTAACTGCTGAGAGAACCAGAGAGGACTTGTGCTTTGGTTGTTCTGGGGGGTGTTTTCATGGGTGTCCGGGAGCACCAGCTCCTAAGAAAACATTGTTCCGTGTATCTGTCTGTTGAGGGAAATAAACCACTTGATTTATAAGTTATTATAGACTTTTAATCTTACTATTGACATAACCTGTAGTCTATTACGACATTTTATATTTAAAAAATCAAAATAATTAAAAATTTTGACTACAATACTAGTATGTACATATGGCAAAAAATTTACAAAGTATTCAAATTAAAGGATAGTTCCCTATTGATCTGTCCCTTAGTTACCCATTTACCATGCCCAGAGAGAGGCATCAATGCCAATGCCATAGGTGCCCTTTCAGAGACCCTTTCTGCCTTCTTGCATAACTTCCCAAACAAATGGCTGCTGTTGGAGCAGCCAGGTGCAGATGAGGACCAAACTCTGCACCCTGACACTTGGACACTGCCCAGGCAGGATGGGGCGATGCCTGCTCAGGGCCGGCATGTGAATACCACCCCTGAAATCCAGGGCCAGCGTCCTTCCGGGAGAGACGTGGGGCAGAGCTGACAGTCATTTTGTGAGCCTTCAAAAGGGAGCAGGGCACATGGGCTCACTCTCTCTCTTTTTTGTTAGCACTGCTGTGGAAGCAGCTGCCCTCCTGTACAGCAGGCCTTTGTGCCCCCAAGCCCCCAACACCTCAGCAACAGTAGGGGCTTGCCACATCCAGGCGGCTCCGGTAGCTGCAACTCCACTTCGAACCCTCGATTAGCAACTGGACCGTCTCCCTCTCCACTGCTGGTTAGAATAGATTGTTTTTGTCTTGCACCAAAGTCCTTTTGTTTGCATTTGTGTGGCAGGTGGGTAGACCCAGAACTGATGGGAGAGTTTCTGATCTGACCACAGTTTTTTAGACTATGCCTAGGGGTAGTATCTGTACTATTTTGTTCCTTTTCTAGTTTAAAATTATCCTAGAGAGGATAAATAATCAGTGCCTATAGAGTTGTCTCATTTTAAAAATTTACATGTTTAATTATTAAACATCATGTTATGAAGCTTTAAAATAATACAGAACTACTGAATAAAAAAGCACAAGTTTCTTCACTATTTCCACATCTTTTTTAATGTCTTAATGTACCCATGTGTATGCACACACACAGTCATTTTAAAAACAAAAATGTTATCATACCGTTCATATTTTGTGACTTCTTTTTCATTTTAAATATATGGTTGCTATATCTATTTCCATAGCTATATATCTATATCATTCTTTTATTTTTTTATTAATAAAAAATTTCCTAACTTTTTGGAACAGAGTGTAAAACTCAAAAGATATAAAGAGTGCACAGCAGGAAGAAAATCTCCATCTGTCTCTGATCTGCAGCTGTTTATCTCCTTTCACATGCAAACACTGTTATCATTTATGCTCTGTCTTTTCAGAGGTAGTTAATGCATGTACATATATAAATTAAAAAAAATCTTTAGCCACACATATAGTAGTATGCTATCCATGCTGCCTGTCTCTAGGTTTTGTTTTCTTCATATAAAGTAGATCATGGACATTTTCATAGCCATATATAATTCATTTTTTTTTAACAGCCACACAGGATTGTATTCTAAGACACAGATGCACCACAATTTATTTAATCAGTTCATTAGTCATTTCACATGCATGGAGGGTATCTGTGGGTAAATTCCTAGAATACAGAGACTGTTTGCCTCCCAAGTTCCTCGTCTCCTTATCAGTGTATTCATTCGTTTACTCATTTGTTTATTTACTAATTCTTTGAACCCCAAAGCCTGTCCTGCATCTCTTTCTGAGTTCTTGACTAATTTAAACCTCACTTTTTGTACAAGCATAATATTATTTTGCAAATAGACAAGAACTAGAGAAGTGAAAGGCCTTCTTGTCCCCCCCCACCCCCCACCCCGTTTTTACAGGACCACCCATAAGCTATCCCAATCAGTTGAGAGGGCGTAAAACCTCCAGAGAAGAACGTGCCCCAATGTCTCTGAGTCCCTGGGGCCTGTGGGGACCTTGCTGTTCAGTTCCACCCAAATGCAGTCGCTCTGCCTTACCTGTGAATGAGTTTGGCAGTGACTGGGAAGCCAGCCAACTGTGTTCCAAGTGCCAGATGAGTAGGAGAGAGGTCTCCTGCCAGCCAGCCGGCAGGTAAGTATTAGTCACACAGGAGCACAAACAAGTCTCTAAAACCACATTTAGCCAGCTGTGGCCAGTGGTGTCCCATGGTTGGCTGCCGACAGACACCTCTGTGCCACATTAAGAAAGAGTTCCCACTTGTTGTGGCAACAAAGCCAGCTGCTGGGAATTAGGTGGCAGCGCTTAGAGGAGGAGGGGTGGCTGCAGGGACTGAAAGCGAAGGCTGAGCCACTCCCTGCACAAACAATTCCTTGTAAGTTTCCTCCAAACGGGAGTTGGCACCAGGAAAGGAGGTGGGTAAGGCAAGGGAAGGAGGCTCTTCAAACCCTCCTCACTTCTTCAGTGAGAAGAGGGAACCATTGGCGAGGGGTGGGCCTGCGAAGAGAAACAGAGGCTCCAATGGGAAAGGACCTTGGGTCAAAATGCCTCAGATTCTTTTTTCTTGTATGTGACATGGAAGAAAATTTTCTAATATCTTGGCTCTAGTACTCGCATTAGATAAAACTTAATCAGAGCTACAGTGTGCTGTTTTTCATCAAGACCTCAGGTCTCAGGGGTGAGAGTTATTTCTACCAATAGTTAGTTGAAGAAGAAGTTAAAAGTATTCACTTCCTTGCTTTGGGTATGATTTTTATATTTAAATCTCAGAACATATTCTTTATTTTTTGAATTTTCAGTTTTTGGGAAGTGAATTACTGTATTCCCCACAAAAGGTGATTTCCTTAAACTCCTAGAAGTAGAAAATGTTTCCAGAGCATTATGGAATAATGGTTGTGCTTGTCCATGATTATCACATCTTTCATTCATTCACTAACTGATTGATTTAATAATCCAGTAAGTGAACTGTTTTTGTGCTTATTTTGTGCCAGGCAGAGTTTTCTTTATAGAAATAGGAGGAAGGTGTTGTGGGATCACAAAGGCATGATTATTTTGGGGGGAATCCAGGGAAAGCTTCAAGGACAATGTGACATTTGGACCAGAACCTTGAAGCTTAAGACTCTGCATTTGATCTCAGTTGCTCATTGCTGGCAAAATTAGTTTGGGACAATCCCTTATTTAATGGGGAAAAATTTGATCTCCTTTCAGATGGCTTATTTCTATTAAGACTTCTTTAATGTAAATTCCTACCTGAGGGCACACAGCCCCTGGTAGTATATGGCATTAGAAAGTGAATTACTCTATTCACCACAAAAGGTGATTTCCTTAGAATATACTCCCAGCAGTAGAAAATATTTCCAAAACATTTATGTAATAAAGGCTGTGCTTGTCTATGATTTTCACATCTTTCATTCTTTCACTGACTGATTATTTAATAATCCATTAAGTGAACTTTTTTTAGTGCTTATTTTGTGCCAGTTGATAGAACTGGCACTGTAGGTGTGATAGAAAACATGTTTCAATGTATCTTTTCTGAAAGGTATTCCTAAATTGCCCTTCACAGCTTTCTAAATCATGGGTCCAGTAGCACCTTTACAGAAGTCACTGTTTGGATTGAGTTTTTCTGTTTGACTAATGCCTATTAAAAATTCTTATTTCTGACTAATGGTGGAAAAATGCTCTGACAGTGTATTTATCCCCTCACCCTCACCAGCCTCATAATTGGAAGGGGAGAGTGAGTATTCTTTGCTTTTGATCAAGACATATCTTCAGCCAGGAGCAAGGAAGGATGTGTAGGAGGGAATGTCTCTGATAATAACAATAACAAGAATAATGAGTAAAAGTTCTCAATAGGATCTTGGGCAACTAAGTTACCCAGACCATTTATACATGTTTACAGTGTGAGTGTTTTTTTCTCCAGCTAACAATAGTTCCCAAATGCCTTCCTTCCCTCAGTTCCCTCCCAAGCATGTTGAATGGTCTTATTTTAACTACAGAGGAGTAGCTTTCAAAACCAGACTTTTTTCCTGCTTGCTTTTGGCAAAGCATAAAGTGAAGTGGGGTGCCTCTAGCCTTTGATTTGGGGAGGGTAATGTACTTGGGGTGCCTGGTTTCTGGATTTCCTGACTGGAAGGGTCACGTGACCTGCCTGAGCCAATGGAGACTTTCCAGTCAATATAGCCTCTTCTCCAAGTGATTAAGGAGACTTTTCCTTCAACCTCCCTCCTCGCTCTCAGCTCTAAGGTAATTGGAGTTGTGATCCTTACATTTAAGAAACAGACTGTGACTTCAGCAACTATTAATTGACTTCCTACAAATCCCTGTGTACCACCTCTGGGGTGACTTAAGAGGAAACAAGATTTCCTCCTCCCAGCCCTGCTAGAGAGAGCCTCCTCCATTTGAGTCAGCCCAGCCTTAGCCATGCGGCCTCAGGAAGTTTCTCTCATCCTCTGCACCCCATTCATATCCTGGTAACAGGAGGATGAGCAGGAAGTGGAAAGTGTCAGGGCAAAGTCTTTCGAGTTCATAGTTGCTCTGGGTAGCCAGTGGGCATTTAGGAAAACAATACAAAACTTTCCAAATGGTTCTGCTAATGACTTCCTATAAATTCTTCACACAGTTGTGTTAGAAATTGTTAGTCACTGAAGACTCTGGGTTACTTATTTATTTTCCCTTTTTATTTTGTTAGTCGTAGTAACTCTTTCTGGTGTTTGGGATACTTCCTAGGGCTGAGGTGAAAGGTCACTGACAGACTTCTTGTTTAAGAAATCACAGCAGCCCTTCTGCTCAGGACTGGAAAAATTGGTGAACCCAAATTGATGCTTTAAATTTGGGAAACTATTCCACTCACCAGGCACCAGCTGCCAGCTTGCTCTGAACCTGTAGGCATGTCACACGACTTTTTTCAGGCCTCAGCATCCTCATTTGTAAAAAGGAAGAGATGAAATCAGGAAGGTTAATGTTATCTGAATCAGAGAGCCTCTGAAGCCCATACAGTGGCCCCTGGACACTCAGAGGCAGAGAACATCAGCCACACCCCACACTTCTCTGGAGGGTCCTTCTCAGCAACTCCCATACTTCTTTTCCTTTCTTGTGTGGTGCCACTCTCTGACATGCTTGTTAGTAACCCCCCAACCCCCCACCCCCGGCACTGATGGGGCATGAGGTGTGGGCTGTCTACTGAGCTCACACACGGTGGGTTTCCAGGGTAATTATTTTGGTTTTAGCCATAGAATCACAAATTGGACTCAAAGGTGACACCTGATTGAAAAAAATTAGTTTTTTTTCTTCAGCTTCTCTTATTTAAGTAATCTTGGCCTGCTTTATTGCTATTCCATTTCCAGAATTTACAGGTGGAAAATCACCTGAGATGTTCTCCCTGCCGCTCCCTCACCATCCATCTCTTTGCTCCTTTAATTGTTGAGGTGATGCTAGGAAGGGGAGCTCTGTTTTATTAGGAGGTTGGCATTTAGCAGAAATAATATTTTCCCTGACTAATTTCTAGGTACTGCCCTTCTAGCACCTTGGACTGTAAATCTATTTGAAAAGCACACCTCTAATAAGGTGTTCCTGTACCCAAAGTTGGAGATCTTAGGTCATCACCTCTTTGAATTGGTGTGAGATTAGGATTCAGGAGTTCCCCAAGAAATGCAAACCCCCCAACTTCTGACTCCAAGCTAAAGGTAAAGAAACCTGGAGTGTTACTGCTGCTGCATGCAGCCTCTGTAAATTTAGAAAATAATGGACCTTTACAAAAAGAAAATGGAACCAAAACAGATCTTTTGGGAGTTGTTTATCTTTATCACTTTCTATAAAGTCTTCTATTTCTTGTTCTAAATGAGAGCTGCTGTGATGAGAAGAGTTCAGTACAAAATGGACCCTAAGTGATATGCGCATCCTTTCCTATTCCCACTGCTTTCCAAACCGAGGTGTGTTGCATTCCAACCTTCGGTGGGCACTGAGGCCCCAAGAAGAAAGACTCTCTCTGATTTGAGGTGCTCTCAATCTAGTGGAGACCAAGCACAAAGATATCATTTCAAAAACAATGTGAAAATTGAGGGGTGCAGAAATTTCCTTAGAATGTTTGGTTCAGTCAAATCTCCTGCTCTGAGTGAAGGGTGCCCTGGGCAGACCTGAACATCACCTGGACAGAAAGAAGCAAGCAGGGAACTAAGGAGAAAGACTCAACTCAACCCTGGGAGACGGAGGAGAGGCACCTCTGATGTGTTTCTTAGTTGACGACTTGAAAAGGAGGAAGAGTTAGGTGAAGAGGGGGTGAGAGGGTGTGCTGGTCAGTGACATTGCCCTGAGCCCATGGGAGGAGGTGGTAAAAGGTAAGGTGATGCCAGAACCGCCACGTCCACGGGGTAGAGGAGAGAATGGGGAATAGAGCATCCTGTTAATGAGAGAGACTTGGTCAGATTCTTTAAAAAATATGTCTGGTGTCCAAGAGGAAGACGGAGCTGAGGGAGACAAGACAAAACAAGGAATCTAGTCAGGAACTTACTTCTGATGAGGAATCCAGGAGATAAACAATCCAGTTTTTGTTGTTGTTGTTTGTTTGTATTTTTATGACCCAGGGAATGGGTCAATGCCGTAATTAGATTTGTTTTTTTTTAAACATTTATTTTATTTATGCATACAAGCTGGAGTGCAGGCCAAAGGCATGGAGTGGTGAGAGAATTCACCAGAGACAGAGTGGGGAGCAAAACAGGCAGAACAACTGAAATACACTGCTGAGGGGAGCAGCGGGCAAGATGAGAGGTCTGCTGTGCCATTTAGGAAGCTCCCTGGATGGGTATTGAACTCATGCTGCAGTGGCTCTGGACAGCTTCATAGTGCTGTGCTTAACCCGTTGTGCCACCAGGGAGGCCCTGCAGCCCAGTTCTACGGAATTTCCCTTTTCCCCTACTTGTTCTTCTTCCATAGACTTGAGAGAGATGGTTAAAGGAACATCTTGCTTTTTCTCCTCTTCTTCCTCTTCCTCCTTTTTGTTTTGTACATTTTATTTTGAAGTAATTATAGACTCAGGAGTTGCAAAAATAAAAATTAAAAAACAAAAAAATATAAAAAAAGAAGTTGCACAAATAGTAGGGAACCCCTCTTGGGTCTCTCCCAGCTTCCCCCAATGGCGTCATCTTGCATAACTTTAGTACAATATCAAAACCAGGAAACTGACATGGGTGCAGTCTGCTAACCAGACTATGAGCTTTATTCAGATTTTGTGTATGTCTGTGTGTGTGTAGTCCTATGCAAATTTTTCTTCTTTTTTTTAAGATTTACTTTTTTATGCATAGAAGAACTGGGGTGTAGGCCAGAGGTGTGGGGTGGTGAGATATTCACCAGAGACAGAGTGGGGAGCAGAACAGGCAGATCCACCAAAGTACACTGCTGAGGGGACCAGTGGGCGAGACAGGAGAGGTCTGCTGCGCCATGTGGGAAACTCCCTGGCCGGCGATCAAACTCATGCTGCAGTGGCTGCCGATAGCTTCATAGTGCTGAGACTTAACCCATTGCATCACCTACCTGTTGCATAGGAGGCCCTATGCAAATTTTTCTTACACGCAGATTCAGGTGAACACGACCCTAATTAAGGTACAGAATGGTGCCTGAACCACCAGGGACATGCTGGTGCTGCCCCTGTCCAGGCTCCTATGCTCTCCCTCCCCCCACCACTTCCTGAAGGCCATTTGAATGAGCTAAGCTAAAGCTTGCATTCAAACTACTAGTGACTCAGAAAGAAAAATAAAGACCCTTCTTGGCACATTTAAGTCTTTGAGTTTTTCTTCTTACTCTGCATAGATCACATCTTCTTCTCCAGAGAGCAGGAATATGGGGGAGTCCTGTACTTTGGAACTGAAGTAGATTTTTAGTGGAGGGATTCAGAGCCCTGGCTAGGTATTCCTAAGGCTGAGGATGGGAGTTCTTACCTGAGTGGCACACCCCTGCTTTAAAGTATGTCCTTTGTGAGATCTCTTAAATCTTTAGCAGAAGATAGAATGCATGGAGGCTTAGTCAGATGATTTTTTTTAAAACACATAATAGAAATGCAAACAAGAAATAAGCAGTATGTGGTCTAAATACATTTATTTTATAGACTTTAAATATCAGTCTGCAATTGCTTTAAAAATGTTTGTTCTTCACAAATGACGAATCATTAATTCCACAATAGCCTCTCCTCATTCAGTCTATTGTGTATTCGTAGTTCATAAAAATCACTATGTGCAGGCTGACCTCACCACCAGTGCATTTCTAAGATTGACGTACAAAGTAAATATTCTGATATTTAATAGCAAGTATAGTGAATGAAAGGGATTGTAATTTTGGAGATGTCACATAGACTTAGAATAGTCTCTCAATAGCATCTGGCATATTTTTTTTTACTGACTTCAGGAATTGCTCCCCCAGAGTTCTGATGTTGTGGACTTCCAGGAACAGGAGGCCACTGCTCGCAGGACAGCAGGCCGCTTCCTGTTAGATCGCTCATGTGTTGCACTTACTGGCTGTAGTTAGTTGTTGGAACCACTCAGAATAAATGTAATCCCTTTCCCACATACTCTCTGGTTGGATTTGAAAGCAGTTCTTGTGTCTCCTTGAAGCCTTCTCCTTCTGGTGTAAACACCTTCGCTGCCTTTGACAGGCCTTTGAAGGCATTTCTTTCCCAGACGCTTTGCCATCCTGGCACTTCCTCAGGAAGTACTCTCATTTACCCATGTCACTCTTAAAATGTGGTGTCCCCATTTTCTGTTATCACAGAAAGAAAAACAACAAAGTTTGATGGACCAAACTCTATCAACCACATGTAGGCTATTCAACACTTAAGTGGTCCTGCTTTTCTGATATGAAATCTCTGTGTTTAATTCTCCCTACAAATTCTTAAGAAAATAAAGCTAAATGAACACTTCATCCATACAGTAAGTACTTAATAAAGGTTCTCTTTTATTATTATTGTTAATGTAAAACAACTAATAGTATATATTTAAAGAACAGCAAATAAAAACCCCACAACCATTCACAAAGTCATAGGTCAGAGTATATAGACATAGAGAAAAGTGAATAACTGAGAACAAGGCAGTTTCCCCCATTTTTTTAAATTGAAATGTATTTGTCACATAACATGTAAATTTAAGGCATACAACATGTAAATTTGATGCATTTATGAATTGTAATATGATTGCTATTGTAGCCACAATTAGCATTTCTATCATGTTACATGATGGGTTCTTTTCAGTGGTTGGAATAATTAAGGTCTAGTCTCTTAACAAATTTGATAATTATAATACAGTGTGTTGTGCCTGAGAGCTCTCGGACTTAGTTATCACCCACTCACTTACCATTTATAAGGGCCGGTTTGTGCCCTTAAACCAAATCTGTCCTATCCTGCTAACCCCCCACCTCCTAGGAGGCACCATTTTACTCTGTGTTTCTTCAAGTTTGGCTTCCTTAGATTCCACAGGTGAGATCATATGGCATTTGTCTTTCTCTGATTTATCTCTCTCAGCATAAGGCTGCCTTTGATAGCTCAGCAGTAGAGCAAAGCCGGAGCACTTTCCCACACCTAAATGTAGTCAGGTGGTTGTCAGACCTTCCTGGCTCTTGAAGGAGGCTTTGCCTTCTGAGGAATAAACAGTAAAATCAATTCATTATCGACATACAAGGGTAACAATCTTAATTCTTTGCATTCCTGAGATAAAGTGTAGTTGGGCATTTTATATATTTTTTTAAGACAAAGGTATAATAACCTGTTTCTGGGTTTTAGGTAGTAAGACAAATGTTTTCTTGTTTGAGTAAGAAATATTGATCTCGGGCCTCCCTGGTGGCGCAGCGGTTGGGCGCAGCGGTTGAGCGCTGCGCTGTGGAGCTGTCGACAGCTCACGATGCGAGTTCAATGCCCAGCCGGGGAGAATCCCACATGGTGCGGCAGACTCTCCTGCCTCGCCCGCTGCTCCCCTCAGCAGTGTATTTCTGATCTGCCTGTTCTGCTTCCCTCTCTGTCTCTGGTGAACCCTCTCGCCGCCCCACGCCTCTGGCCTGTACCCCAGCTTGTATGTATAAATAAATAAATCTTTAAAAAAAATAGTAAAAAAATTAAAAAAAAAAAGAAATATTGATCTCAAGCATTAGCTATTCCTTACTATACGGCAATCAAAAAAGATAAACGCATGCCATTTGCAGCAACATGAATGGAGCTAGAAGGGATTATACTCAGTGAAATAAGTCAGAAGGAAAAAGAAAAATATCGATGGCTTCACTTATAGGAGGAATATAGGGGAACCAAATAAGGGGCCAGGAAAATAATAATAATAAAAAAAATTAACAGGCAACTATAAACCAGAGACATTCTGCAGGGAAGGGAGAGGGATCAAAACAGGAGAGGGAAGAGCACAAGGGACTATGGTGATGGTGCAGGGTGAATTGGTGGTGAGAATTTGACAGGCACTATACCTGAGAGGAGAAAGCAAACATTGTACAGAAATGAACAATGGTGTAAAATATATATTAATAAATTAATTATATGAAAAAAAGAATTAGCTAATCCTGCTTGAGGCTGTATTAGGTCATATTAACAAATATAATGAAATTTATATTTGTTTTACATAGATTATTATGTTTTACATAGATTACAACAGAAAAGTCATAAGAACAGTACAAAGAACTCCATACCAATCCCTTGATTCTACTCTATTAATATTTCATTGTTTCTCTGTATGTGCAGTGTCACCATTTCTCTCGTAATTTTTTTTAAAGATTTATTTATTTTTGCATACAAACTGGGGTACAGGCCAGAGGCATGGGGCGATGAGAGGGTTCACCAGAGAGAGTGGGGAGCAGAACAGGCAGAGTGATGGAAACACACTGCTAAGGGGAGCAGCGGGGGAGGCAGGAGAGGTCTGCTGTGCCATGTGGGAATCTCCCTGTCCCGGAGTCGAACTCGTGTCACCGCTGCTGACAGCTCCATAGCGCAGCGCTTAATCGATGCTCCACCAGGGAGGCCCTCTTGTGCTTTTTTTCCAGTTCTATCGAGATAGAAATGACATATCACATTGCATTGGTTTCAGTTGCACAACATAATAATTTGATATATGTATCTATTACAAAATAATCACTACTGTAAGTCCAATTAGCTTCCATTACCCTATATATTTACCCATTTTTTAATGAAAACTTTAAAATTCTATCTCTTAGCAACTTTGAAATATAAAGTACAGTAGTATTGACTATAACCACCATGCAGTACAATATATCCCCGGGACTTATTTATCTCAAACAAGAATTTTGTACCTTTTCACCCTCTTCAGCCACTTTCCCCACCCCCACACGCACCCTCTCTAATGATTTTCACTAATATTTTTCTCAACCATTTAAGAATGAACTGCCCCATAACTTGGACAGCTCTAGAATCCTCACATATTCTGGGATATATATATTTCCCCACCTGTTTCCCTATGACTATTAAATAATTTCCACTCAACATAGAAATTAATGTTGATACATCACTACCCTACTGTCCACAGATCCCATTCAGATTTTCCAAATATCCCACTAATGTCTTTTTTTCTCCCTGATCCAGAATCTCATCTGGAAACGCATTATGCATTTAGTTGTCATGTTTCTTCCATCTCCTTCAGTCTGGAACAATTCCTGAAGTCTTTCTTGAAGATTCCACTTTTGATTATTTTTAAGAGTACCATCCTTGCATTCCTCAGGACTATTTTCTTTTTGCTTACTCTCTCTTAGGCTGTGTTGAGACTTTATCCTACTTATTTGTTATACAAATAATGAATTTTTTTCACTTCCAAGATTTTAAATCATTTTTATTCATTTATTTGTGTTTCATTTCATACTGTTTTTCATGTCATAATTTCTTATACTTTTAAAATGTAAGTTATTCCATCATGGAAACACCCTAAATATGTGTGTGTGTGTGTGTGTGTGTGTGTGTTTATGTCCTATAAAGTGAATTTAATTTGGTGTGAGTTTTATTCTGGTTGTTGATTTTGTTGGCTTCCTTCCATAAAATTAGTTTCTCTCCTCTGGTTTATCTCTCCCTTTCTAGTGGTTTTCAGATGTCCTCTACCAGTTCTTTGGGACGCTGAATGCAGAGCCAAGTTTGTAATGGTTTTTCAGAACTTTGGGCCTGCAGTGATCTGGGGATGTCAAGGACCTAGTCACAGAGTTGGCAGGCAGGTTGGCTCAGTTCCAGAAGGTGAGGTGGTACCTGTGTGTCTTTTCCCTTCTTGGCCTGTAGCTAGCTCAAAGCTTCAGCCCAGGCGGCAGTAGGCACTAGTTTATTTATTTTTTTCTCCTCTGTTCCTTGGAAGCAACCTTTACCCACCCTCTGTCCTCCTCTATGGGCATTCCAACACTGAATTCCCTTTTCTGGGTCTTTCTTAAACCTTAGCTCTGTTTGAGCCCTACTCATCACACTGCATATATGGTCCATTCCATTGTTTTATGCTTGGGCTTAAGGCTGGCATGAGAATACTTCTAAACTAGTATAGGAACAAAAAAGATAAACTAATGCCATTTGCAGCAACATGGATGGAGCTAGAAGGGATTATACTCAGTGAAATAAATCAGAAGGGAAAAGGAAAATATCAGATGGTTTCACTTATAGGAGGAATATAGGGGAACCAAATAAGGAATCAATAAAAAAAATAAATAACAAATAAATAAAATACAATAAAAAACCAAACCAAAATTAACAGGCAACTATAAATCAGAGGCATTCTGCAGGGGAGGGAGAGGGACCAAAACAGGGGAGGGAAGAGCACAAGGGACTATGGTGATGGTGCACGGGTGAATTGGTGGTGGGAATTTTACAGGGACTACACCTGGGAGGAAAAAGCAAACATTGTACAAAAATGAACAATGATATAAAATATATTAATATATATTTTATTAATATAAATAAATTATTTTAAAAATAAGCTATTTCAGGAACTATAATAACCATTGTCCCAGGCTCACCTGCCAGGATCTCTCACCTGGATTTTATGCACATCTTCTTAACCCACTTTCCATTAAAAATGCACTTGGAGAAATGATGTCCCTCTCTAACTTAAAATCTCCTTGGCATCCTCTCGCTCTAAAGTTAAATAATCTGTAAGTACAGTTTATGAGATGCTGTGAAGTCTGAATCTCCATTCAATATTTAGTTGTGCTACTTGTCCCACGAATCTCTGCTTTCCTGCCACCTTAGAACCACCTGTCTGCCACTCACCTTGGGAAGTTTTCACAGAGCTTTCCCCTCTGCTTGAAACTCCTCTCCTCCCTTGCACCCTTATCCCTGTGCCCTTGGCTAAATCAGATTATCCTTCAGCTGGGATATCTTGTCCTAAGGGAGACACATCCTATGCCCTCTTCACCCACAGCTGGGATGACCTAACTATGTACTCTCAATCGGGCCCTGTACTTTTTCTTCAAATAACATCTATTGGTATAAGCTACTCACATTTATGTGGTTATTTGGTATCTCCTCTTATGAGGATACTAATCCTATTAGATGAGGGCAGATCTCATTTAACCATGATTACCTCCTAATGTTACAGGGCAACCCCGATATACAATGGGGTGCCTGACTGTGGGTTCTCACTGTGTGCTTAAAAAAAGAACTTACAATAAGATCAAACGCAAGAACACACAAAAAGGTTAATAAAAGGTTTATTTGCAAAAGGAAGGGAAATAAAAAAATGAATAACTCAAGGACAGAGAGAGAAAGAGAGAGAGAGAGAGAGAGAGAGGGAAATCAGCCAATGTGTCCTATCAGATCTGCAGGAAACCACCAATGGCACGCTGTATGTAGCCTGGTGAGAAGCCACAAGCCCCCCAAGGCCCAAATGTCTGGTTATACACCAAACCTGGCTGCTTAACTTTATCCCTCAGTTCCCAGCTATCCCCTCTTCGGTGATAATGGCATTAAGGGATTAGTAGCCCTTAGCGTCTTGGATCTCTTTGGTCTGAGGTGGGGTCCATAAACCTATCTGTGGAGTTGTTGCAGAGGTCCTTTTTCCCCCCAACACTAATGGCCCTATTTCTCAACATAGTCACTTGGGGGTTAGGGCTTCAACAAGAATTTGTGGAGGACACGATTCAATCCATGACATTCTACCCTTGGTCACTAAATTTTATTTCCTTATTGTTCGCAAAATACTTACATTCCATCCGAACAGTCTCCAAAGTTTATTCATTCTAACACTAATGCTAAAGTCCAAAGCCTCATCTAAAGATCATCTAAATCAGATAAATGTGAGACTAAGTCAGATTCATCCTGAGGCAGAATTCCTCCCTAGCTATGAACCTGTATAACTAGACAAGATATAGACTTCCAAAATGCAATAGTGGACAGGCAAAGGAAGGACCTGGAAAGAATAAAGGGGGGATAGGTCCCAAGCAAGTCCAGAAGTTAGCAAGGAAAATTCCAGTAGCTCTTCAGGCTCAATAATAACCCTCTGGCTCAATGCTTTGCTTTTTCCAATACCCTGGCCCTAGGTAGGGGTCCCACTCTCTGGCTCTCCAAGTAGGCTGTCCCAAGGGCTCTGCTCAGTGGCAATTCAGCCTGTTTGAAACCACAGTGGAGGTCCCACCCTTTAAAGCAGAGATGGTGGCAGCCCTAAAGATTTCTGAGCTACCTTTGAGATCATTTTTCCCTCTTTTCGAAGAATAGTGAACATTTGCAATCCAGTATCTGTTATATCAAATTTTATAGCATCCAAGAATCCCAAAACTTTCCTTCATTTGGCCTTTGAGTTCTTTTCCTGTCCTGACAATATTTCTGTTGGTATATTCCCATCTTTTCCTGGCTTCTGAAGTGGCTGATTAAATTCAAGGTTCACACCCAACCTAATCTTCTTATCAAATCAAGACTCAGCCACACCCTTAATATTCTCTTCAGAACATTTATTCATTTTTTACCATATGGATAGGCTGAGAATAGTTCAAATTTTCAAGAAATGCTTCCTTTATGCTTAAAAATTCCAATTTATCTCTTTTGTCTTATATATTTTTTTAATGTGTGCATTATTTATTTATTTTAAATATATATTTTTATTGTTATTTATGTCTTTTACATTTTGTATTCCCCTTGGGTAGTCCACCACCAATTCACCCGTGATCCATCTCCATGGTCCCTTGTGTTCTTTTCTATTCCATTTTGTGCCCTTTTCCTTCCCTCCCTCCTCCTTCCCCCCACCCCCTCACTGATTGTCTCTCTCCCACCCGGCCTCCCTATAGTACTGTTATAAGTGAAACCATTCGATATTTTTCTCCTTATATTTTATTATTAGATGATTATTCTTTCAAAATATTGCTTAGAAATCTCCTCAGTTAAATATCTGATTTCATCACTGGCAAGTTCTACCTAGCACTAGAAAGGAACACAATTCCTCTACGTCTTCTGCCACTTTATCACAAGGATGGTCTTTCTCCAGCTTCCAGGAATCTGGTCCTCATCTCCATAGGAGACTCAGCAGAGGGGTCTTCTTCAATGTTCGTGTTTCTACCAACCTTGCGCTCACGATTATTTCTGTATTCTCTAAGAAGATGAGGCTCTAATTGTTCTTTTCTTTCTTGAGTCCTCCCCAGAACTGCCCTGGAATTCCATATTTCTACCAACAACCCCTTCGCAGCAACTTAGGTTTTCACTAGCGTGCACACGAAACTCCCCCAGCCTCTGGTGGTAATTCCAAAGCCATTTCCACATTTTAAGGTATTTGTCAGTACCCGAATCAAGTCTACCCAGACTGTCATAACAAAATATCACACCCTAAGTGGCTGAAGAACAGAATTTTACTTTCTCACAATTCTGGACTCTGGAAAGTTCAAGATCAAGGTTCTGGCCAGTTCAATTTCTGGTTTGCAGATGACCACTTCCCTGTTTGACTCTCCTTAGTGACACTTAGCACTGTCTACTCTTCTGTATGCTCCACTCACTCGTTGCCTTCCTCCTCATGAGAGGCGAGCACCAGGAGGGCAGAGATTTTTATCTGCAAGTTCACTGACAGATCCTTGACACTAGAACATGCCTGGCACATGGCAGGTGCCAAATCAGTATTTGTTAAGTGAAGGAATGAGTTGCCACCCACTCTGTGTGTGTGTGAGATACTGAATAAAATAAAGAAGAATATTATTTAATATTTACTTTGTTCTTACTGATGGAGACAGTATTGTCATAACTGCTTTAAATCTATGGTTTCTTTCCTCCTCCCCTCTTCCTTCTCCTCCTTCCTCTTGATTTTAAAATATTTTTTTCCATTTTTATTTCTTGAGGCTTAACAGACATCTCCTCTGAGTTTTTGGCTTTATGTTCCTGAGATGTTCCTCTTGAGAAAACACATATTCCTCTTTCTCTTGTGTATGTCATAAAAGGGTATTAAGAAATAGGTGTGTAGCAGCACAGAAAACACTCAAATTCTAGAGAGATTTCCTGTTGCAGGTGGCAGGTGGTATTCCTCAGGTGGGAGTCCTTGTGGCCATAGATTAAAAAAATAAGAAGGGAGGGGGACAGGCTGTGTGGTGTCGTCCAGCAGCCCTTGTGGTCAGAACCTTCTCCATGTCTGAGGCTCGTTTCTAAGGGCTGGTGAGGTCACCCTCAGCCCCAGCTGTGGGCAGAGCCTCACCCCAGGCCTGCCTGCACCCCCCCCTCCCACACTCATGGATAGTGGCAGTCACGCATGCTCCAGGCTTTGGCAGGTTCAGGTGGGAAGCGTCTGTTTTCACAGGTGCACCCCGCAGCCCAGAGTTGAAATTTGGCTTGGAGTGTGTCCTTAAATAGAAAAGTGAAATTTCTTTTGTCGTGATGCTTCCCCTGACTCCCAGTAATGAAACAGGTTGTAGAACATTTGATCTTTTTGAACCCAAGATATTCTTGCCTTCCATTGCCACACAGAAAGTTTCCTTCTGTTTCAGACAGAAATGAATGATGAGAATAATTTTTGAGATATTTTATGTGGTTTGAAATAATCAGGAATTGAGAAAAAGAGCCTTCTCTCTCCCCCACATCTTACTTTTAGAAGAGTTTCCCAAATCTCTCCTTACCTTTTGGTAGTTAGAAAGGAAGATCTGAATAAATGAGCAAACGAATTGGCAAGTCCTCCTCTGTCTTTGCTTTATTATACAGTTATTATCAGCATCATTTTTTCTTTACCATTTGAAAATCTGCAACTAATGATACTCATAGTAGATTTAGTTCCTCAGTCTTAGAAGAGTGCAAAGATTGCTGATGGCTGGTACCCAGGCTCCAGCAACACAAAAACCCCGCAGTGTACTACGGTAGATGAAAACCCTGGAGGCAGTGTGGGAGGCAGTGTGGCCGTCTTAATTTTTAATTTGTGTTACACTTCCACGTCACTTTTTATGTTCCAGGCCATTAAAAAGAGGTTGAATATAAAATAACATAAATTTAAAAAATTTAAAAAGGTTGAAAATGTTCATTCATTCTGTCTTTACAACAAGTCTACAAGCTCATGTTCACTTGTAACCCCTGCAGGGGCAGAACGCTGCCAAGGCTCACTCTTAGTAAGTAGCAGAATCAGAATCCAAACCCAGGCAGCCTGAGCCTGCAGCCAGCCCTTTGCCACTTCTTAACTTGGAGGTGGCCGTCTGCAGGGCACCCTTGCTCTTCCGCCTTGCTGGGAACCCGAGGGTGGACAGTAGGTGCACCCTCACTCCTGGCTGGCTAGCAAAAGGGCTTGGCCGCTTTCCACTCCCTACACGTCAGCTGCCATGTGCTTGCGAGAAACAGAGCTACTTTCCTTGCCTGAAGTGAGTCTCCATTCTGGCCGTTTCAGGTCACTTGGGCGTCCTTTGAGTTTCAGGGTTCCACGCCTCCTCCCACACAGCAAGCATGGCAACCTGGAATGAATGCACGATTGAATGTTCTCAAATATCCCTCCCTTTCGTTGAAGGCGAAACTTCTTTCACCTGGTTGGTATTCCCTGCCCCGATGTGTGCAGGAGCCACTCTGAAGTGGGCGTTGGGAACCAACACTCAGAGGCCAGAAAAGCATCTCTTTGTGATGGCAACAGATAATGTGACATAATCTCCTGGCATCCCAAACAGGACAGGCTGTACTTTTTAGAAGTAGCACCCACTTCTTAATCAGTTATTTTAGGGTCTGTGCATCCCGAGAGCTGTCACCAGGAACCTCCAGAATTTCTGGGGTGACGTAAAGTGTCCAGCGAGCTGCACCATCCCGCACTCTCAGCACTCAGGGGCAGGAGGTGGGAGGCACTCAGAGGCTTGGGCAGCCTGTCAGGGGCTCTAAATAGCTGAGGCCAGGCGCACGCTGTCCAACTTTGATGTATGTTGGTGTTTCTCATCAACTCAAAGGAGAATGAGGTGTATTCTCCGTGGGGATGAACTGGAGGCCACTTTGGAGACAAGCACATTGCAGTTTTTAGGATAAATCCAAGTTGTCTGACAGGAGAATCCACAGAGAGATGTCTCCTGCAGTAAGTGCCCTGCCAGCCCTGGCACTAACCCTGTCTTGGGAGCTGCCTTGAATCCTCCGCCTTGACCTCCAGAAGAGCCACACTGCTGGCTTTCTACTGGACACCAGAGAAGGGCAGGTTGCAGTAGCTTCTTGCAGGCATCCATGTCCCATGGCCTTGGGAGACTAAAAACATGGCCTAGAATAATGTTATTCTCAAAACTGAATGGGAGTCAATGTGACAGGAAGAGTTGTGGGGAGAGACGAGATTAAGTCCCATTTGCTCTGTCCCTCCTGATATGTGCTGAAATAGCCTCAGTTTCCCAAGAGAGGGTAGCAAAAGAGGATCTGTTGGGAGCAGGCACTACCTAGGGACTTCAATTCCTTCTTGCAGGTTTCCAGTCTTACATTACCAAGTGAGATGATTTTGTGAAAGGAGAGGGAAACTTTAAAGCAGTAGCCACATGCAAACAGCAGGTGCGATTGATATTAGTTGAATTTAGGGTTGTTCTCTTCCTACTTTGCCACTGCTCCCCTGACTTATTGCCAAAACACTTTTTCTTTTACTTGTCAATAAATGTGATAATACATGTCTACCTCGCTCAAAGAGTATTTATAGAGAGCTTAAAATTGCTCTAAAAATAACATTTATTTAAAAAAGAGAGTACTCTTAGGCTTCCCTAATGGCGCAGCAGTTAAACGCTACACTGTGGAGCTGTCGGCAACGGCAACGCGAGTTCGACGCCCGGCGGCAGAGATCCCCACATGGTGCAGCAGACCTCTCCCGCTTCGCCCGCTCTTCCCCTCAGCAGTATATTTCCGTCAGTCTGCCTGTTCTGCTCCCCACTCTGTCTCTGGTGAACCCTCTCACCGCCCCATGCCTCTGACCTGTACCCCAGCTTGTATGCATAAATAAGGAAATTTTTAAAAATATACAATAATAAGAATAAAATAAAATTAAGTACAATTTAAAAAAGAGGGTACTCTCTTTTTACTCTCTTTCTATTAATTCTCTCTTTATCAAGCCTCTCATTATTAATTCTGCTCTTTTTTTCATTCATTCATTTATTCAACAGATTTTCTTATAACATGGCAAGCCCTAGGAGATTTTATAATTCAATGGAGAGGAATATAAAAAATTATAATACAACTTGAGCAATGTTATAATGGAGTTGTTTGCACAGTGGTATGGGACACACAACACTTACACACAAATGTTCACAGCAGCATTGTAGTAATAGCCAAAAAGTGGAAACAACCCAAATTCCCACCACCTGATGGATGGTAGAATAAAATATGGTAAATTCATACAATGGAAACTTATTCGGCAATTAAAAGGAATGAAGTACTATTTGAACTTAAAAAAAAAAAACCACATATGCTAAATGAAAGAAGCTAGTCACAAAATACATTGTATCATTTCACATATTGTGATTCCATTCATATGTACTAGTCACAAGAAAAGTCTGTAGAGATTAGAGGTTGCTTAGGTCTGGGGCAGAGGGATAGGGGAAGAAGAGTGACTGCTAATTAGTATAAGTCTTATGTTTGGGGTAATGAAAATGTTTTCAAATTAGATTGTGGTAATAGTTGCACACCTCTGTGAATACACTGAAAACCACTGCACTGTACATTTTAAGTATATGGTATGGGAATTATAGCTCAATTAAGCTAGTTAAACAAATACTATATCAATATAGGGAAGGAGATATTAATTTTGATATTCACATATCTGATGTGCAGATGTGTGCAGACTATTTGAATCAGTTCTTGAGAGGCAAATTTTCCAAGTGGAAAAGTATGAGACAAGTATTCTCAACAGAGACAAAAAATTATGGAGGAATGGCATATCTGAGGGCTAGCCAGAAGGTCAGAGGGCTGCAGAGGAGGCGCATTGTGATGTTGAGACTGGAAGGGTAGGAAGGGGCTAGATTGTGAAGGGCATTTTGTGTGTAACAAGGAGTTGGGTATTATTTTGTCCATAATGGAAAGTCACTAAAGGGTTTAGTGATGAGAGGGTGGTGATCAGATTTGTGCTGTATAATCCAATGAAGAAGATGGTTTTTGTGGTGGTAGTGGTGGTGGTGGTGGTGGTGGTGGTGGTGTGTGTGTGTGTGTGTGTGTGTGAAAGAGAGAGAGAGAGAGAGAGAGAGCGCTATTTTGGAATGAGAAGAAGAGGAGAAATAGGGAAAGGAAGTAAAGAAGGACAGTGGGGAGAAGGAGAATAAGGAGGAGGAGGAAGCTGAGGAAGAAGACATAAGTACTATAGCTTGGGTAGCTGAGTGGGTGGTAGTATCATTAGACAAAGGCAAATGCATCATAAGGGGCATATTTTGGGGTGTGGACCATGAGTTCCATTTTATACATGTTGAGTTTGGGGACATTTAGAACATCTATTTACAAATGCTCAGAAGGCTGTTAGGAATACATATTGCAACAACAACAAACTCAACAAATAGTGAATCTCTGCCTGCTATGCATCAACCACAGTGCTAAGTTCTGTTTTTTTTTTAAAAAAGATTTATTTATTTATGCATACAAGAACTAGCATGTAGGCCAGAGGTGTGGGGTGGTGAGAGGATTCACCAGAGAACACAGAGTGAGCGGCAGAACAGGAGGATCTACTGAAGTATACTGCTGAGGGGAGCAGTGGGCGAGGCAGGAGAGGTCTGCGGCACCATGTGGGAAGCTCTCTGGCTGGGGATTGAACTTGTGCTGCGGTGGCTGCGGAGAGCTTCATCGTACTGGGATTTAACAAACTGCGCCACCAGGGAGGCCCAGTGCTAAGTTCTTAACAGAAATATTTCTGATCACTATAAAAAGCAATCTCTATGGAAAGATATAGAACATCATCTCCGTTTTATGAGCAAACTGAGAACTAGAGAGGTAGTCTGGAAAAGATACTCTGGAAACGCAGGCCGAGCAGGCTTTAAACCAGGCGCCACTTCCCGCTGTCTCCTCTGGCCAAGCCATGGTGGCAGAAGAGCTCAAAAGGCACTTCTCCAAAGAAGAAAAGCAAATGGCCAACAGATACATGAAAAAATGCTCAACATCACTTATAATCAAGGAAATGCAAATCAAAACCACTATGAGATACCACATCACACCTGTGAGGATGGCACACATTAAAAATACAGGCAAGAACAAATGCTGGAAAGGATGTGGAGAAAAAGGAACTCTTCTACACTGCTGGTGGGAATGTGAACTGGTCCAACCACTATGGAAGGCTGTATGGCGATTCCTCAAACTGCTAAACATGGAACTCCCATACGACCCAGCAATACCACTTTTGGGAATTTACCCAAAGGACACAAAAACACTAATCCGAAAGGATACATGGT